>JAODTK010004694.1:0-13243 GCA_026419785.1 Sclerodactyla briareus | reverse complement strand
ACTGGTGAGGGGCCATATCGAGAGGTATTGATTTGATTTGGTGACGGATCTGTCTACCTATTTCTAATTGTTTTTGTGAACGTGGCCCAGTTCCACGACATGTCAAACCTACCACTGATTTCAGTAGGATTAATTTGTTAGGCTGAACACAGTTAAAACTGTGGTTTAGCACGTGGACAATCAGAAATTCCATGAGCGAATGACTATTTCCCGCATGGGAGCCTGTTAATACCCTAAGTGCCCCAAATGTAGAACAACCGCGTGTTGATATCATACATTAATTGCCCATCCATAATGAGTAAATTTTCAGGAAAACAAACTAGTTAACCATTTTATTTATTTCTGATGCAGTGTCGAGAAACCACCAATAAAGGCGCTACGGTGTGCTAGTGGTACGCGCGTGCCTGCTTAATTTTTCAATGTCTCCATGCATGGCACGGGGCCCACTAAGCATTACCATTTGTATTTTCAAAAAATAATGGTAAATTTTTCGGTCCGGTTCAGTCAAAGTCTTGAACTCTTCTCTTAGGGTGGAATTCCCGTGGGAAAGATAAAAACATGCTTGCTGATCAACCATTTTTCAAAAAGAGCTTTGCCAGGTACGGCCCTATGGTCGATGTGGATGGAATCGGCTTGCCAATGTGCACATTAGATTTCCGTATTTACTAATAAAAGTGGTACCAGGATAAAAGCTCGATATTTTCAATTTTGTTATAGTTTAATATTCATATTCACTGTGTCATCGCAATATGAGTTTATCCAATGAATTTCATTACCAATATCAGGAATAATAATTTTCTTTCATATTACTAAGTTTGCTTATCAATTTCATAGTGGATTTGAGAATAAATTGAACCCTAGACTGGCAAAACTGCATTTCAAATACCATATTCAGAGCTCGAACTAGTTTTGCTTGCTTGTGACGGGGAATTGTAGGCCTACCAGCGATTTTTAGCTCTCCTCACTTAAACAACTTAGTGGCTGTAAGTCAAAAAAAAACAACTCGTAAGTTTTTTCTCTGTTGTCATAAGTTTGCTAGGCTCGGTTTAGCCTGTTTTTTTACTGTGTTATTGTACTAGAGTTACGCCAGTAACCTAGCTGCTCTTGAACAGAACTGTGGTGGTAGCATGGTCCATCCTCATTTTGCGCACCTCAGCACTCCGACTGCAATAATTCCCTTTGTATAATCCCGGCCTAAAGATAATACACCATTTGAAATCACTTCCTCACGCTCTTCAAAAATGATTACCGTGAAGCGGCCATATCCGGTGAATATTCAGAAAACTATGTGAGCATACAAAACTAGCAAGTTTATTTGAACCCCACCTCAATTTTATTTGGCGCCATTGGAACTGATCGGACCTGCCACTAATTTAGACTTTTTTCCAGGAAGTAAATAGACAGGTACAATAAGATACTCTCAATTTCTACTAAAAATTGCGATTGAACTAATGAATACGATGGAAACAGTCACGAAGACTGAAACACTTTGCCGATTTTCCGAGTGTTAGGCTAACCAGACTTAGGCTACGAATTTAGTGTGGCTAGTTATAGGACGGGTGCGCAAATTGAATGTAGTTGACGATATGTGTTTGAATGCTGTAACTTTGTTTGTTGAGTTTGTGCGTTCTGTCGAAGTGATGACTTTGGTAATTACTAGATAGAGTGAATTCACCAGTCATACAAACTGCACGTGCTCCAAAGGTTATGTGACGCAATAATCAGACCCCTCGGTTTTTGTCCACTCTACCGGTATTATGGTATATACGAGATCCGAAAGAACGCGGCACAAGTTGTAGTCTCAGCCTACATCATGTGGAGGGGAGCCTAACTTAGTTATGTGTGATAATATATATAAGGCCAAAAAAAAAAAAAAAAAGTTTATCGTACGCACCGACACGCTTCTTTTCACGCCGCCATGGTATTTTTTTTTGTTTTTTCAAATATGCAAAACTAGAATATGTTTAAAATCCAAATTGCTTAGCCTGACCGCAACAACCATCTCCGCTAGTTTTCAGCGATGTCTGAGCCAGCATGTTTGTTTAAACGTTTGGAAATATTTCCGTTACTCTCTGCAGCAGATGAAGTAGCTTATGTTTGTCTCCATCATTGACTCATCCGTCGGCTGGTTTCGTAAGTCAACCGCGCAACTTGCACGATCTGTGATTATTTTCGAGAAGCCGATTCCGATCTTCGTTGTCCCGATTGCATTATAAAAGATATGCACTGCGTATCACCCTGAGCCTGCATGCCAATCCTCTCCGTGGTGCCGGCCTGTCTAGCACATGACAATTGATGCAAAGGTTGATGCATGTACGTGGGGTTATGACTAACGACCTCGTGCCAGGTTACTTGTCCGATCGAAATCATTTCAACAAGTGGCGATTTAGGGATATAAATTTCAAAATGGTTTTGTGGGCATGCATATGCGCTTGAGAATGGGACTTTTTTTTTCTCCAGAATTATAAAACCCTATACGCTTCGTACGATCGAGGAGGAGGGTCAGAGTTTTTCAGATCTGTTCAATAAATTTCTTGCGGAGAAAGGACGGAAACGGCCCCATCGATGCCAAATACCAGACGTAACGGTGACGTATACAATCCACACACAAAACTTAACGCGTAGGTTGTGTAGGCACCGACCCGTTCACAGTCACGTAGGCTACAAAATGTACGGGCAGGGGCTGCGTGTATTACATGAGTTGAGGGTTGTTTTTGAGCTCACGTGGCACAATGTCGGACTGTTTTGGAGCGGATTCTTAAATTGTGATCAAAGACAAGCAAAATGTGTGGCAAGTTAAATGCATGCAGAATTCTGTTTCTGTTCAAGACCTTCAATTTCTAAGCTGAACTTGTATTTGGAAAACAGGCAGTGTCCCTTAAACTATAAGAGACCAAACAGTGATTTGAGGAGTAGGAGCTCGTGGGCGAGTCTCTCAAAAAAAAAAAAAAAAAAAAAAAAGGCCCGCACCCCCAAAATTGTGGAAAATAAGTACTAGACGAGAAACTAATTTTTTTTTTTTACTCGGCCAATGGTGGCATCGGCAGTTAGTGAAACCAGGTGTACATGTTCCAAAATATTTTTTCAGTTACAGTAAATAATTCAATCCTACCTTCGGTGCTACCTTTATAGCTTGTTGTTGTCGAATTCCCTACTCAGGACGTCAAAAATGGCTTTATTGGGATGCCAGCAGCCAAAGAGAAACCAAGGTGGTGTAGTCCTTCATAAAAACACGTCAAGGCCAACGTACTCGTGGGGGCCATTGGTGGCGCTACATTTAATCTATCGTACTGCGTTCATGTTTTTGTTATGGTGTCGGCTATGAACAGAGTTTGAAATGAAGAAAGGTGATTAAAATAGGTCTAAAGGCTGAAGTAACGACGCACCGCACGTATCGTTCACAGCGGCCATCGTTGTGGCGCAATGCGTCGCTTTTAAACTGATCGGTATGTTTGAACTGCGAGTTGGTTTGCTAACTTCAGGCCACTTGGGTTCATTTCAAGTTCTTAATCCGTTTCTAAACTGCGTGAGGTATTTTACGGATTTTTTAGTTCTAATCATGATGAATGGGGAGTTTTGGTATATTCACACATGTTATCGTTTCCAGTCGAAATATTGGTTTTGGCGGTTTTAAGCACCCCTACCCCAAACGCTCTGGAATCACGTTCTGAAGTGGCAACGATGACTCGCCTTATTTAGTTCGATAGTGTATGCGATCCGAAGTTTTCCGAACTACATGTACTTAGTACAGCTATTTAGACATGATTTGTGATGATATTATTTGTTCTGGTCAAGTTTTTTTTATTAGCAGGAAAAATGGAATAAATATTCAGGCAAAACAGGACAATTAGACGCAAATTATCACACAAGACATGTAAACAATGCGGGTTTCCCGGCTTGATAAACGTGAAAATAATAACACGAGAGGAGAAATAACTTGCGAAAACACGGAAGAGATGAGAGTTCAGTGGGCAGATGTGAGGACATTTTTTTAGTCATAATCCAAGATAAAAAAGTGAATAATGGATAATACCCTGTTCCATTCTAATTTGAGTAGAACCTGTTATAATCATGTTCAGTTTTGTCATGGGGGGCTCTCAGCTTCCAGTAGGTGCATAGCATTTTGTAATTGTATTTAACATTAGGTCTTGGGGAAGTGTGTACCTAGGCCTAACTTGGTAACACGTTATGTTATCGTATTGACTGTAGGCCTAGACTAGTGAGGTAATTTATACATAAGTTTTTGAGACCTAACTTGCCCGGCGATATCGTCAATATTCCATGCCATTTCAATATGAACTGTATGGCAAGCACGCATGAGGAATAGCATTGTACAATAGAGCTGTCAGTGAAGGTGGAGTCAGAATATCTATCCACGGCTGGAATTTGTTTATCTAGAATTTTTGCTGAGATGGCACCAACATTCCAGCAGAGGGTTGCATAGATCCTGTCGGGATGCTTTATTATGAAGGATAGCCAATAGTAAATTGGCCACGAGGGGTGTTTATAGGCCTACCACATTACTTGTCCCGAACAATGATTTCTGGTGTTGCTCCTAACGTGGGGCCAGGTCTTTCCCGAGAAGTCATCCAGTCACGTTTTCCAACGGGGAGGGGAATGGCATTCATGGCTATGACTATCCCTCAACATACGGCACTACCTGCATTCCTTATGTTTCCATTTCCTTAACAGATTTTGTAAATTTTATCACAATTGTCTCGATGAAGACCTATCCTGACAGCTAGCAGAAATAGAGATGGGAGGGGAGAAGGGGATGTGCACCGCATTCCTTGCAGGCTCCCAGACCATGTCCTTCCATGTTGTTTTATGACAAAATTTTTCCAATGAATATTCCTCTAAACAGGCATCACTAAACTGAGGTAGGTTATGGTGAGGCATTCCAGCTATGATTCAACAATCTAATGCAACACTCAAACAATCTATATGCCCTGTTAGTTCTCAAAACTAATGGCACCATGTTTTGAATTTGACTACAGACATGCATCTTCACTTGAATAATTGGAAACCCGAGCAGATGTAACCCTAATATCTGAATATTGCTTTGAGACTTGACTCCAGGTGAGATAGTGGGAGAAAACGGGCACGCACCTTCTGGGGGGAGCCCTGAACACGGCAACACCAAGTTTGTCGTATATAATTTGGGTGCCGAGTGGGTCTCCTGAATAGGCACATCCTGACGAGGTCTCCGCACTGACATGTCGCTCTTATGAAACCCTATTGAGCGGGGATACTTACATATGGAAGCAGATTTTTTTAACTTGAACTGTTTCCACAGACACAATTTACACAGTAACATTTTCGACGGCAGTACCTTTAACCTTGAACAGTTGCTTACTGGCCACCACCCCAGGGAGGAGGGGGGCACGATGAAGTGACATACTATCTAGTAGCAATGCATGTACGACTAAGGGACTGTGACAAGTCACTGATAAGCAGGGTAATATCTGTGAAGCGCTCTTTGAGCCTATGAAAAAAAGCGCTATATAAGCAATGGGTATGATTATATTATTTTAAAACGACCAGGGATGGGTTGACAGACAAACGAGAGAAGAGTGTTAGACAGCTCCATTTTCGCAAGGTGTCTGGAACAGCAGACATATAATGATTATTCCCGGAATCAGCATGCAATATCGTGGGGGCTAGGCATTCAATCACAGGGAACGTGCTCAGGACCAAAGGAGCAACTTATACAAATCCTATTGCTGCAATAAGAGAATATGAATATTGAAAATCGGATGGTAGTGCTGCAATTGAGATGGACAGGCCGGAGAAGGTTCCAAATTGGTAATGATAGGGGCCGGAAATAGACTGTTTGAAACAGTAAGGCACGGTATTGCCCATGGTTATGATGTACTAAAAATATGCATTATCCAGAATAGATTACTCCGACAGCTCTGGACCATTCACCGGAAATAGTCGAAAAAGGAGAAGCAATGCTTATGTGCACTTAGGCAAGGTGCTTAATCGCCATACCTACCGGCCACTTGATAATTGGGGGTAGTGAGGGCCTTGAGCCAACAGGGGCTGTATAGCTGATGCCACTATTGTTAGAGTACATATCAGTTCCTGGATGTGCGGTTATCATGTGAATCAAGGCACATCTGCCATACATTACACAAAGTTGACCATAGTGCCCAGCATGCTTCAACAGGGTACTGGGGTGGCTAGGGAGGCGGTATTAAAAAGCAGCAAAGGCTGTACAAGTACTGGTCTGATTTGGTCTGTGTTAGCTCCAAGAGAACTCTTTATCTAAAGGTACAAGTTGCTCATTATTCATGATGAAATGATCAAGATTATATGTGCCTTGAGCAAGGCACTCCAAGGCAAGCATCTTGGTGCTAATTGAGAGACTTGGGGGTCCATTTCACCCGAACTCACTACAGCCACATGCGGTACTCTCCAGAAGGGATGTTGAGGGATATTCCACCCCGCTACAAACGGAGTACAGGCCCCCCTTCATGGTGGCCTACAACAGTGTATCAAAGATTCGTACTCACTACTCAGTCACTCCTATTCAAGCTCATACCTGGCATGAGTCAGGACCAGACAGCAAAAGAGTCAAAGTAAGTAAGTACGGACGTCATATTCTGTTAATAACCTCTTGCAGATCCAGACGATCCAGTCTCATGTCAGTCAGGATACTAGCAGGGTGGAGGGCAGGCCAAAAACTTGGGATGGAATAGCATTGTTGGCACAAGTTTGCAGGTTTTTTAATCAGGCGTGGGGAGGGGGGTGGGGCCGTTCTAGGACTGTCAGTTGTCACTTGCTCCAGATAAGCAGGTGATTGATAGAATATTGATGTGAGCAGTAAGTTGACTTGTTCTATAGAGCATGCTTCTTATAGCAGGGTTTCTTCTGCTGTGGAATCTGATTGCTGAGTGCAAAGAATACAATTCTTCGGGCACCCTGGCAAAGTCCACTAGCTCGAGTAGTCAAGGCTCGAGTAGTGGCAAATGAATAGTAGGTAGGAATTGAAACAAATGGGTCATGACATGATGGCAGAACTCAGGAGGTTTCAAAAAGGGCGCAGCACTAGGGGGGTCGGGGGTCATAACCCCAAAAACTTTTGGGACAGGCCTCCATACATAATGTTTTTTTCCCCACAATGTTTCATCACTGCTGCGGACACCCCCCCCCCCACAAATTGCTTTGACCCCCAACCTTTAGACAGTGGCTGCGCTCCTGAAGGAGGGCGGCTGAAGGCAAGACGGGGGCACGGTCTCAGTCATGTGGCGATGCTCAGCCAGCCCCCCGGCCAGCAACACATCGGTTGGATAACATCCCCTGGAATACAAGGGCACAACCCATTGGCGGAGAATTGGAGGGAGTCCAGGCCACTGAAGGCAGTCAGGAAGAGATTTTGTGTGGGAAAGTGGCCAGGGTCATCACCCCCCTTCCCCCTTGGTCGCAGACTGCTGGAAATAAAATGAATGCATACTGTAAGCCACATGCAACTAGCTAGTCCCCCATCCCCCCTTCCCCACCTTCCAGTTCACCCATCCCCCACTCTAATAGCTGAACCCAACCCACTGGCAATCTCAATTGGCTAGTATCTCATTTCATCCTCCTGTTGCCGGGTTGTAGGTTTGCCATGAAGGCTCCTGTTTAGGTATGTTGCTGTAGATATAGCTGTAACTAAGTTCGCTTGGTGGCTAATACTCTCTCAAACACCAATCTGATAGGTGGGAATAAGAGGTTTGAACATACCGTACCCTTTATGAGTGCAGTGTGTTGTTGATTATCACCTACGAAACAATCCACAATCCTATTCTGTCAATCGAACCATACACGCCCTCCCCCACTCCCAGCTGCAACCACCCCCACACGAAAGCTAAATATTGGACTAGCTACAAGTTAAAGTGTGTAGCCCGATACTGTTTCAACGCACGACATGAGGAAAAGATCGGGGGCTCAGGAGAATATGTGGGGCTGAAGGCATACCTTCCATCCCCTTCCCTGTAGTCCTCCGCCCATAAACAACCCTCCCCTTCCTGATAGTAAACGATGTGGGGTGGGCCACCAAAGTGTTCAATAGTCTGTGTATGTCAGTGGTCAGATATACGTTACTTAGTAACGGCTATAATCGTGCAATATCTATAGGCCAATACAACAATACATACACTACATACACTAGAATATGTAAACATTGCGTTTTCGTACGGAGTGGTTGATTCTCTGTCGTATTTCAGTGCATGATATTTTGACGTTAAAAAAGTTGGCCCAATAATATGCGGAATAACTTAGAGAACTATTTGTAGAAGGATTTCTTATCTACAGCCAGGAAAACTTCTGTTCCGTTCTATAAGAAAGGAAACCTGACTAGAGTTTCGTACATTTCAATACGTAAATTTAGTGTAGCTCTAAACTAACGTCAGATCGGAAGATTTCCAACCACGTTTTTAACCTATTTTTAAGTTGGCTTCAGTCGGACAGGTTTATAACATGGGTAGTAAGTATGGCTTGATATTCCACTTTTCATCACCTGTGTTGGTTCTGTCAGCGAAATAACATTGCTGCCAAGATGAATTTTGTAAGCCCGTTTACTAGTTTTCGCGGGAAAGTCGCATTTTGCATTCTAACAACCCGTCGTCTGCTACAGTTTGTGGCCGGGTAAGACGCACATGCGCCACTGACGAGGAGAAACCGAGTGGCCGTTAAGCGTATTGCTGTGAACATACGCGGAACGGCGTTCGTGTTTTAATGATGGCCGTAGTGCCCTAAAAAATTGCCTATAGCTCACGCACGATGGCCGTCCCTGCCCTATGAAGTTGGTCGATCAAACTCGAGAACTCGTTTCAAAGAGAACACATGGTCCGATTTCCTGTTGTAATGATTTCCTAAATCATCCTAAAATGATCTAAACACCTGAAAGTACGATCACAAATTTCTGACAAACGGCGAAATTTGCCGTATAGGCCTCGATTGGCCTATGCAAAGTGTGTTAGGATAGCACTTTTTTTTTTTAAAATGGTGTATTCGCGACTTCCCCCAAGGGTCATAAATCACGAAAATACACTTGTTGTTCTGCCTAAATAGATCAAAAACAATGTGAGGGGTCTATGGGGAGGCTACTAATCACCTCTGAAAAATAATTTCCGGCACAATTTCGGTGGAGGGTCTAAGTAGGCCTACTGTGGCAAAACGGGTGAGGGGGCCTGCTTGGATGTATCTGTAAGGTCTAGTAAAAAACAAAACACCTGCGCCAGGTTGGTGTCATACTTCAGGCCATGGTGCAGCAAGTCACAGTTCGAAATGAGACATACTAAACTTAAAACTCATGTCTATGTCACTTGGAGCAGACTTGAAAGATTAACATCAGCGGCCTCCTGAATTCACAGGGTTATAGCCTTTCCATTAAGGTATGTCCTCGGGTAGCGTACAGACTAATAACGGGTAGCAGTCTTATTGTGCAATGGGGTCATTAAGGTCGATGAGTTCCAGTGTGGGTAATGAAAACTCTTCTAAAATGTGGTCACCAAGTTGATAATGGCATACAATTGGATTTTCTTATGGGTCACCATCCTACGCGTAGAAGCATTTGGATGCATTAAGCGACATTTCCCAGTCCTTTCCATTTGATTGAGTGTGTTAATGTCCCGTTGGAGTTGAAGACAATCAGTATGGGACTTGGATCTCACGATAGAGACACACAATCATCCGCAAGCAGATAATGTCCAGAGTTATTTATGGGAAGGTCATCTATGTATAGCATACAAGAACAGGAGGGGGGGGGGCCCAAAACAGTTCTTGAGGGAATCCTGATGTAACTCCATCAGATGAGATGATGTCTCACCCTGTAGGAAAACTTCCTGTTGACGTTTGGTGAGAAATGGCTGAATCCACTTTGAAGCCCGTGATTATGATACCTGCACTTTGAGGATGGGTTAAGGAGACGTATGGGGCACCCTGTCGTCGAACGCTTTTTTGAAGTACATAATGATCAAGTCGCTACTCATGCATGCCGTTTCTACGCGTAGGCCATTATGAAGTGTTCATGAAATTGTGCTTTCCAGCAGGGGATGAATTCAATTCATTTTCATATTATTCCCATTAGTAGCATCGCTTGTTGGGCTGTGAGTAACAATGAATCAGCACGTAGATCAAGTAATGGGAGTAGCCACCAGCAGGTAAGGTGTAGGGAATGGTGGTGGTAGGAAGCGGGTTTTTTGTTAAAAAAAAAGGGGGAACGGTTAATGGTTCTCCTGTCAGTGTTGGTGGTTTGCCAAAGTGTTGGTGGGGGGGAGAGGGTTTATGCAAGTGCGTTCTGATGGAGGACCCACTCCTCCCGACACCCCCCCCTTCTCTCAGAAATCAGGTTGCAGGTGGACCAAAATTATTTTGACCCTCATATGGGCTTGAAGACCCGGTTGAGGCTTTTTACTGTATCAATCAAATTGGTATTGCCTTGGTGGCCTGCCATACGGAAATGTTTGGCCTTGGTGCCCTACACAATGGCCTTGTGCCCTCCAAAATCCTAAATGACAAGGCCAAATGGCCGCGCCCTTCTTCAACCTAATTCCAGCCCTGAGTCATGAGGTCACTCACTTTCCCTGAACTCGAAGTGAACGCATTGAAAGGACAAATGCTGCGTTCCATTTACCCGGGAACACGGGTTGTACACGACTTCACGACCGTTCCATTTGTACACAAGTCGTGATCACCAGTGGTGAAGTGGAATTCCGAATGAGAACTCGACTTAACGACTTCAACCAAGTATGGCGGACATTCGACCAAATGAGTTGAAAAGTCGAAGTCGAATAGAAAATACCCATGTACAAATGAATGATCAGGTCAATCTGCTCGAAGATGGAGAACTTTAGGAAAATAAGTCCCTGCAGTTAGCGGCGAAGCAAATCCATAAATAGCGAAATTGTTGAACAAAAAGCTGTTCGCCGAATGTCGGCGATCAAGTGCTTTTCGCGCAATCAATACCAAGTGTAGAACTTAAAACTTTCGATTTTTGAAGTTGCTTGGTAAATGCTCAAATCCCAATAAGACCCTCCAATCACGTCGATATTGATAATATTCTAGGAATAATGAAAACACTAGTATTAGATCCTTCTCATTCCAAATTTGTCAATACGGGGTGTTTCAATTTCGCCAGTAGGCCGCCCCATCTTGTATTCCCATTTTCACGAGAGTTTTTACTGGAAAGCACCCAAAATTTTTCACACGAGGGGAAGTCGTGATCACGGATATTAACGAGGTAAATGGAACGCAGATAAATTCAAGTGGACCCAGTGAGTGCACTGATCACACTTCGCCCAGTCAACAATTTTCAAATATTGTAATTCGTATAGTCCATCAGGGGAGAATTCTGCATACACAACACACGTCCGTCCTGGTGGAACATCTAGTTTCGTCATAGGCATGCTGTCTTCCCTTTGAAATTCTTGGATAGAGGTTCGCCCAGTGGATGTGCTTGGAATATGTGCTACTGCAGAGGCTTCCCCTTCTTTGGACATTTTGATTTCCCTTTTCTTCACCTCCTTTATTTTCAAAAAAATTTTTGTCTCAGTGATTGCGACCCCTACGGGAAAAATCTGCATATTTCCTAGGCTTTGCTTTTTCCTTTGCTCGGGGATTGGGATCTGGAGTCCAGAAACTGCTTATCTTCAGCAGGTTTTCCTCTGAAGCTAACTTTCCACTTTCTGGGGTTGTTTAGGTCTTAGCAAGGTGCTAGTGTGCTTGTTTGACTCAGCTGGTTTAGGGGGAAAACCCGTTCCTTGAAGATGGATTAGATCGTGCGTGTGAATGGATTTTCAGAATGAAAATGGAAATCAGCCTGCAAAGTCAATCTGTCAGCACTTCTCCACGGCATGGTGTCATCTCGTTCTGCCAATCTGCTGCAAGTGGCACTTTAGGGTTGAAGAGAACCACAATACAGGGCTGAGTATGTGGCTGCTGTGCGCGGTAGTACGAATAAAACGATGTTGTACTTCTTTGCCACTTAATTAATTCATCGAATATGTCAGGCATGCCTCGTACAGAAGAAGCACATGTTGCCCAGTTTCAGGTTGAGGAAGAGCTGGAATGAAATGGTCCTCAAGGAAACGGGAACAAATTTCGCCAATTTGACAGACACGCAGACAGCATACTTAGAGCCATGGACAGCACCTGCCATCAGCCGTTCTCAGACTTCTTCATTTAAATAGGAAAAAAGGAGGTATGAAGGTCCCTGAAGCATTGCCGCAAGCCAGAACTGTGGGTGTGGCACTCGAGCAGAAGTTATGAGTTTAATTTTGGTTCTGGCGCCAACGACTTTAGGTGGCTATGTTAAGTTGGAAAGCCAGTATCGTCCACATTGAAAATAAACTGTGGTTTGTCACACAAAATGTACTGTTTATAAGGCCAAGTAAAAAAAAAAAAAAGCAGTTTATCGTCCCCGCCGCACGCTTTTTTAGTAATTGTCAAATTTCTTTTTTGTTTTGAAAACTGCACTGATAATCTACAAAAGATGGTTTAAGGAAAAAAGCTTTATACTGATGAATGCAAAACTATGAAAATTTTGGGATGGCTGTGTGGCCACTAGGGGGTATAACTCTAGGGAAAAAAAGAAAAAAAAAAAGCCGAATGCTCATTTCCAGCAACGGCTGTACCGACGAAATACGTACTAAATATGGGTATGTCTGGACTGTGGAGAGCAAAAAAAAAAAAAAAAAAACGGCCCTCATGCCCACAACTTTCAGCGAAGAGTCTAGACGAGAAACTATTTTTTTTTTTTACTTGGCCTAATGTCTCCAAGCTCATTGAAGGGCTTAGAAACAGTTTCCTCCGAAGTTGCCTTAGCTATCTTCATACTTAGTGTTTGTGCCTCGCAGCCTTTAATGGGGCCATCTCTTCAAAAACCTCTCAAACAACATTTTGCTGAGAGCCTTAGAGTTTGCTGGCGGTCCAGCTAGTACGGCCGAGTATGTGGGCTATGGATTTCTCGCATCTTGAAAGAGGATATCCTATCGATGCCATCTTCACGATGTGTTGGACTAGCTAATTCTTCGTCCCTTGTGAGCAAAGTGGGCCACAAAGAGGACATGGATTGTCCTGCCCTCTTTGAAGCCGGTCCCTTAATGCCGTCTGTGCGGGAATCCCCCAATCTACTGGGCTGCTCTTCTATGGCAACTTTCTGGTCCTAACCAACAAAAAGCGCTCTTAAGTTTCCTCGCTGTAAGTGGTCGGTACTTTAGTTGATTTTGCCGGTTTGACCCCCCGACAAGGCAGGAAA
>JAODTK010004688.1:0-312223 GCA_026419785.1 Sclerodactyla briareus | reverse complement strand
GAGGTTCGATTGAATGGCCTCTGGGTTTTTGTGATATTCCATTTAGCGCGGGATTGAAAGCATTTAGGCAATTAGCAAGATGATGAGCCAATTAAGGTCCTTAAAACGCTCAATTTCCATCGAATGGCCCGAGTTAGTGCAAAATTTTCGCGCGCTCGCGCGGCATTTGCCTAGGTGTTGCAATAGGTTTCTTCGACCTTTTCGAATTTTTACGAAATGGTTCTGCCCCGAATGGCTCTCACGTTGTCAAACTTCTGAAATTCAATCCTTCTCATTTTCGGATTTAGAAATAGGCATGGCCATCGCAGCATACTATTTACAAGGCCCTGAATCACGTTCACAACATTTTACAGTAGCTGAAATTGCATAGGATTCGCCACAATTAGCCGCGGCCCAATGAATCAGAGGCAGACTACCACGCTAAATTGACTCCTTCGATGAGCTTGCTGAGCCCGGATAAGTTCACTTCCAATTCACTGGACCTTGACCGTTAGAATTTTCGCTATAGTCGCCTTTTTGCGCGCGCGCTTCGCGAGCAGTTGTGTTTTTCTTCGTTGCGATGCAAGTGTATGGAGCATGAGTTTGTTCACCCGTTTCCTGATAAATATATGAATCTTCAAAAAGTTCAAAACTGAAATCAATAAATGACTCAATCAAAACAACAATATGTTTAGATTGATGGATTCTCTTCGAACGATTCACTTTAGTTATAGCCTACTCCCGGCGATCCCAGGGATGTAGTCGAGACGGCTTAGCCGAGACAAGCTTACAGTTGAATATATACCACTGTGTGTGGGTCTCGAAGGCGAGACCGAGGACCAGGTTTATTCGAGAATAATTCTGGACCGAGACCGGTCTCGACAAATCCCTGCCTACTCCATCTGCTCCAACGGCTTATCACCAGTTTCACTCACATTTCCATTGATCTTAAACTATTAACATTTACCGACATCTTTGAATTGAAGAAATTGAAAGAAAGTTAAACCCCGAAAGTTATATGCGCCGAATCAATAAGGTGCGTCATTCTAGCCGTCCCCCCTCTACCGGGCAAACTGCAGAGCCTACAAGATTGGGTTTCTACATTCATCGTTTATGCTGACGTATGTAAACTGCTCAAAAGTTTGGCAATCAAAGTTTTCCGAATCTAAGATATGTTTCCTTTATATTCCACCAAATTACGCTACGTCCGTGTTCTGTGCCGGTGAGACCAATTAATCGAACGCGGTTCGACCAAGGGCCTTAGGAATCGGGGTGCTGCCCCTCCCCCCCAGTGATAAATGTGGGGCGGAGGAACATTAACCCCCGCCTTACCCCCCCCCCACGCCACTCCTCGATTGTGAAAACCCTTTTGTTATTTTTAATGTGCACAAATATTGCAATAATATATTCTTTCGTCAATTAACACCATATTTACAACGACCAGCAGTGATTGGCTGTCGGTATTGTAGAGAAATCGATTGTGTCTATGGTTATGATTAGGAATTAGGGTAGGAAATAGATTCAGTACAACCAATGCGGAAATAGTTATGTGATAAAAATCTGCAAATTGACCCTCAAGCATTTTTTTCACAATAGGCTAGTGAAATTTTATAATTCTTACATGGCACTAAAAATGTACACATCGCGTCCTGGTTTGAGTCAGATGAAGGCGTGGACATAAGAGGAGGAAGCTTTTTGCTCTCTTCTTAGCACGCCAATTCGAACAGAGAAGTGGATCATGGTCCACAATGAGACAGCCGGAATATGGATATAAAACAAAATTGAGAAGAGAATATATGACAGGAATTGATCAAAATTTCAAACCGACAATGCGAAATTCAGAAAAAGATGAGACGGAGGTAATTTCTTAAAATTTTAAATGTAACAAAATTGCAAAGGCTTAGCGCGCTCCGCACGCAATATACTCAGGTGTATTTTACGTACTGGTTCCCGTCATCTGTAAACTCAATAAAATTATGATTTGTCGGGGGCGATCTTTTCAAAATTTACCGGACGGCGGAAGAACTGAAAAGTGCAAAGAATTCTATGACCTGGTTCTCTAGTAGGCGACTGACGGTTGATCTTTCTTGACGGTCCCTGAGTGAGATTTCGACCAGCTTACAACGATGGGCACTCACTGTCGATGTGCGCAGCACATTTTGCAGAAAAACATCGCAAGATTCAGAGCAACGAATTGCATCTAAAGGACATTGAAATGCAAAATTATTTTCTCACTACTGGGGGGGGGGGGGGGGCAGACTGCCGTAGGCACATTTTCGAGATGAAAATTCGGGGCAAAATGCAAACATTCGTGAAACACTTTGGGGCAGCGTAAAGGCACAAGTAAAAAAAAGCATGGCCGAAACTTCGAATTCTCTCTTGCTTGACTGGCCAAATTTATGATAAAATATCCTAAAAAACATGCAAAAATTTTCGGCGGCGCGGTACCAGTCTTTTTCCTGGGTCAAATTTGCTCGTCCCTAAATAGGAATGGTCCCGTATGCCTAGGTTGGCGGTCCGCTGTTAGTGCATACTCACACCAACTCCCAAAGAAAGCCTAACCTACTGCGCATTGATCTCATGTACATTCGGGTCGGCAGAAAAAAATCAGAGATTCATCAACTAGTAGCAAGTCGCATCTAAGGACGTGAACATACAAAATTATTTCTGGCACAAAGGGAGTGTTTAAAGTGTCATAATTGCATCAACTGTCCGCTAAATAATTCCCCCTGAAATGCAAACTTTTCTAAAGTGAAGAGGAGGGGGATTCTGCGGTCCTCTGAAAGTGAATTTAGACTTACACTAATCTTACTAACCCTCGATTCGATTTGGCAGAGAACGGCACAAGATTCAGCAGCAAACACATCTTCAAGGACATGTGGAAATGCGAATTATTCTGAAATGAAATGAGTGTTTTGGGAGTGCTTATGGCCCCAAATTGGCATCTAGGCTGGTGGAATTTGAAAGGGGGATGAGAGGAACTCCCCCACACTACACCAAATTACGTTCATCACATCCGCCTGCCATATCGTCGGAAAGCGTCATATGATCGGAAGTAACATTAACAGCCGCTTTGGCTCTATTTTGAAGTCCATTTTTCAGTTGCGGGCGCGGACGCTCGCATGATTTATGAGACTTTAATAACTCGGCTGTGACGAGATTGTCTTGACCCCAACGAGTTTTTTTTTCTATTGGGTTGGTGGCATAACACAACAGCGCCTTTGCATTTTTCGCCCTAACTGGTCCAACCGTATATTACTAGCTCGCTATCTGTAAACGCCTAACACAACCTTGGGGTATCTTATTCAAGAAGGTCAAATATTTTCCTGAGATCGGTCAAACGTTCCTGCCCAATATAGTCAACAGTACATTCAGGTTGCATCGAACCTCATCACAGGCATCATCCTGGTCTTGCATAGGCCTAATAAGGTTAATTGAGATCGACATGAACTTCAATGAATTATGCAACTTTTTTGAGATTTTGGTAAGTTAATTGTAATAGTATGACAAGCCCACCATTCCAATACAATGAGCCTCTACTAAATACCATTTGGCAGTTTCCTGCAATCTGAGTGACCCATTTTCATTCAAAAATCCCTGATGAACTCTGCTCTCCAAGTACCCAAATTGGTATATTTGGTTTGTAGTCTTTTGCTGACATTTTCCTTTCACAGCATAAAGAGGTTGTAGATCGTGGCAATTCTTCCAACATTTCCTTTCCACTGAATTGCCACATTAGGGATTTTGCAATTAGGGCACGGCAAGTGGCCATTTCCGGCGATCTGGGAGGTATAACAAGGCCAAACTTTCCTCTCGGTACCTACGCCCACCAATGTGTTTGGGGGACGCTCCGCTTAGATTGTGTATCGCAGTCCTCTTCGTCCCCCCCCCCCGCCGTTTCGAAATGGATTGAAGCCCATTGGACCGGAAGCTAAAGGCTTAGTAATCCAAAAGGGGTTTGACTGCAGTTTCAGGTCATACTGAGAATGTTTGTTGTATCCATTTCGGTATTTCACCTAACAATGTATGAGTTCGGGCCAATGAGGTAGAATTTTCATAGAGTGTGGGCGGAGATGACCCTGAAGCGACGGGACAAAAAATCCTGCACTACACAACTCGCGCGAATTTTTGTTCACGTCTTTATTCCCATGTCGACATAATCACTTGGCATATTACTGCCTTTGTAGTTTTTGTTGTGTTTTGCCAAATCTATTTCAAACTGGTAGTATAATACTTACTACAGAATATATCCTTTTCGAAAAGCCAAATCTCGTTTTGGGGCACATGGTTTTCGAATGGGGGGGGCACGATCCCCTGGCCCCCCCCACCTACTTTGAAATTGCCATTGATTTATCATTGATTGATTCGCGACTTATGTCTATACTGATTATGTATGGGGATGACACTTTCTTTTCATGCCTCGGAAACCACACGCAGATTCACCGAGAAAACTATTATGAAACGGTGCTCTGATCACAAAAATGGTCCTCAAACGATTCTGAATTGAAGTTAGTATGATGAAAAATTTAGTTTTCTGAACCCGCAGCAACCAAAATGTCCGGAAATGATTTTCCAATTGACTGAACTCTGAACGTCGATCAAACCACTCGAAATCAGAGGAGCATCTTGGGGTACGAATTGCTTCCAGTTTTTGGCGTTTCAGAAGAAATTGATTATTTTGCAACCCTCTTAGCTCAAAGAGCTGATTCTTTCACTGCTTGGTAATACCGATGAATTCCAATTCGTATGTTTTTTTTTTCCTTCAGCAGACAACATATATGCAATCAAACAGGCGCGTCTGCATGTGTCGTGCGTGGTATGACCTTCTTGTCAACAAGATACTAATGAACACAATCAAGGCATGTACCAATTCTTTTGGGTAGCACATATGTTTGAGGATGAACGCTCGTTGTTAATTGGCGAGAGTTCAGGTCGTGAAAAGGCAACCCTGAAAAGCTTGACAACACGATATCTCCCCGCGCGAGCATAACGTACCATTGAGTTAGGTTAGGTATGTGGGTTGTTAATATGTTGAGAACGAACATATTGTTTATGGAGTTAGTTAGGACAATTCGAGCATTATCGGTGGGGCTGTCTAAGAAGCGTCTCATAACGCTATGTATGATTGCAATCTTGATACCATTTCAAATTATGTATGTGGGTTCACTTAGCTATGGATATCCCTGGGCCCCCTGTGTATTTTGCTTAAGTTCTGGGTCCTTTCAGGTCTCTGAGGGCAAAATCCCAAGGCCAATATATAACAATGCTAGCATGTGTCAAGCTCAAATTAGGTATGCAGAGAAGAAAAGGGGCAGCTAGTCTGGGCATGTATGGAAAGAGGATATTTTCCTTTAAGTTTTCAGTTAGGGACGTTTAAAATTCATGAGCCAGATCCCATAAGACTGTGCAGTAAGTATCTGGAAGAATGCCAGAATGTATCATTTTCAAATTAGGTATGTGAATTTGATGTAGAAAAGCACAAACCTTCTTACTTGTCCAGTTCAGGTATTTAGGGTGAGGAGGACCATCGTGGATGGGGAACTATCTATGCCTGTAAGCCCGCATTTCAATACAATGTCCTACATTATGTGGATTATTAGCCGTCAATGTTTGGTCCATTTCCGAGAAATTAGAGAGAATCTTTATTTGGCCAATCAGCGTCGCATGTCTTCCCGGTTGAACAACACAGAAAATCATGTTATGATTCCATATTGTTTCATTGTGACCATCAACACCGGTCCTTGAGGCATTTTACCAGAAAACAATATTAGCTGTTACTCTAGTTATGGCACAGCATTTTATTGTGTGATGGGCTTTCGATTTTGCGCAATACCCATGCAGCAGTTTTCAAAGGCCTGCAACTCCGGACGGAGAGTCTTATGAACATTAGTTTTATTCCTAATAGGAAATTCCATGACTTTTCCGGTTTTCATGACGGCTAGAAACCTGGGTTAGGGAGCCCGACCAACTGGGTCTACTACTTGATACCCGATTAGGTAATCCCAGTTCTTCATACAACTGTCACCATGACTGCACAGACTTAATGTTTAAGCTGATAAACACAAGAACAACTAATCGGTTTGTGTTATCATTTATCTTCATCTCTGATGACCTTACCTCAAATGAGTCCCCAAAGGAATAATGTCAGGCAATAACTTACAAAATATCCTGTTGGCTTCACTTACACAAACACAGAACTATTCACAAACGAAGCACATTCCAGACCTTCAGTTCCCTCCTCAGTATCCATCGGGGTCTGTGTTCCATGGGACGATCTACACGGTTACCAGGCTATTTTAAACAGTGACCCCCGCCCCCTAACCAGGACCATCAGGTAGCATTGGTACTTCTTCATGACGTGATAAATTTAAGCAATGTTTACGTATGAAGTTCAGTAATAGGGTATAGCTGGATTTTGAACCATTACTAATACAATATTACGCATGCACTCCTATACAGTCAGGTCACTGACTTGGTGACACTTGGGCTAAATACATGGAGCACTGCTGAATACAGGGTATGCAGTTACTTGCTGATAACCTTCCCATGTACTCCTATGCACCAATCTCCGGGGATGGCAACTACGTAGGAATGCAAAAGGGAGCTCCAGTATTTTACATGTTTACACTGCCCCCCTCCCACCCCCCTTAGCACCTTCCCTTGAAACAAATGCTGCCGTAAACAGTGTCCAAGAACACCTGTCACAAATTGCTTGAACATGATTCCTTTCAAATGGGTTGCGCGCTGTCCTTTCTAACATTGAAAAAAGTTTGTGCTCCCCTCTGACACCCAGTGATCTCACTTGGGCACTTGTTCAAATAGGTGAGGCCACCAAACCATACAAGCTTGCCCACCAGAGATACATAATGGTCAATGCGCAATACCTAGAATGATCAAGTCTTTCCCCTATGATGGAGAGGGGGGGGGGGGTATGAAGAGCCCTATCGTTCAACCTGCGGACGTAATGCATTTTAAAGGCCCATACATGCAAAATAGGGCGATTACTTTGGTAGGCCATGCAGTCAAAAACTGGAAGTCCTATTATTTGGCCATGCATCCAAAACAGTGGGAAGTGCTACATGACTTCCTGTATAATAAATATCTACAATAATCGCAATTCATGAAATGGCATTTGAACAAAATTATTAAAGGGCATATACAAAATATTAAGTGTTAGTTCAAATACTGGGTGATCATATTTGACAATTTTTCTTTTTCATGTCAATCTTCACACCATACAATGAACGCCAGTGTGGATGGTGATGATTGATCATCATTTTCATTATCAGTAGGCAAAAAATATTGTGGCTGCATATTACCGTTCAGTTCAGTTGAAAAATGTAATATCTGCATATATGACAACTATATCATTCATTCATCAAATGGATCGGGTCTCAGCTTGCAAGGAAACACAAAGGAAAATACAATATGGCCTGAGGACGAGAGCTTCAGAATCTGTGTCTTGGTGTTGTGTCATATATTAAACATAAAATTTCTAATTATAATTTGGGTGGAGTGTGCGACCTCACTGAAAGGGCCTGCCACGGGCCCAAGCTCTGTAGAAATATATGTTAGCTGGGTGGAAATGTCAGAATTCCCCCCTCCTGACTAGGATTGATATACAACGGAATCACATTGCCTGAAAATTGGCATGTTCTGTGACGGCCACCTTTTTAAAAGAGAATATAATCATCCATGACCTGTGATTCAGAATCTTCACACTCATCAAACAAGACATATTCTATATTTTGCTCTGGTGAATCTGCCTTACATTCTTCAGATTCACATATCAACTGGTTTGTACAATTTCAATAAATTACATTTCAAATGAATTGGTTTTCAATAATTGTTTTTACCTTAGTCTGTGGTGCATTGTGAAGAGGGTTGTAGTCGAGGCCGGCCTCGATGCCGAATTTGCATGGCCTCGGCCCGGCTTCTTTTTGCTCAAGCTGTCATACATCAGTGAACAAACGCAAGAAATTGTCCTGCCCTGGCCTCGGCTTGGCCGGGCTCGACTACAATCCCCTTGTTGTAGGTCATAGTGTGGATTAACATGCATATAATCAAGTGCTCCCTCATTTTTCCCCACGCATCATTTAATGAGGCATATGGGACCCTTTCATTATTAGAGGGGAGAGACAAAAAAAATCTAGTCCAAATAACCACAATGCACTTTCACACTATAGTTCATGGCATAAAAAGGAATAAAACAACTACTAAACATTTTTTTTTTGGGGGGGGGTACTCACTGCATAAAATTATGGCAACTGTGCACTCTACCTTTCTTAGCCGAGATTTTTCCCCATCCTTTGCACGAAATTTTCTGCCCAGCATTGGAAATTCCTCTGCTCAAAAACTTTCGCTCAAAGTGGAGTACCATGCCCTTCCTCTCTAAAATAATTGTTGGTACCTACAACTAATATATTCTAGCGAAGGACAAATGCAGGACCAATCATGGCTAACATAATAATAACGAAAACTGAGTGTTTCAGTCCAACCCGACGTTCATGCAAACTCTCCGTCGACAGCAGAGAAGAAGGGGCATTTTGAGTTGGTATGCACAAAGATCGAGAAGAATCAACCCAGCAGATACTGTTCTTCTATTAGAATTAATTTGACACAGTAATCTCACTTTGAATGATGATCAGTTAGTGAGAGGATGTTGTGGTGGTGGTGGTGGATAGACGGAGATGAGTGATGGGTACTTGTAAGGTGAGAAAGTAGAGTAGAACTCCTTATGAACATTGAGATTATACACAAAACAATGAAATACACAAGAGACCCTTGTGCTGTTCAACTATGAGCAACACAAAGGGTATCTTATTGAGCAATAGAGGAATTCCATGCATAATGGACCAATTAGCTTGGCAGGAGGGTGACATAATTTACATTATAAAAATCGTGGTATTCAGGCCTGACCGTTGTCCTTCAAATATGGAAAATGGCATAAACTTGCAACAGTAATTGAATGGAAAATTTAATTTTGCCCATATCATCCCTGTGTGATGAGATTTTCATTCTCTAATATGACTTTCCAGTAATAGGTATTGATGCAAAAGGAAATGTAATTAAAGAAAATACCGAGGGGGGAGAGGACACTACAGGAGAATGAAATACCACCTTGCAGAGGAGAATTGGAGGAGGCATTAGCCAACGAAATTACAAGTGTTAATTCCAATTCTGGGTACACAAAATACCCTGCCAGGTAAAAGGCTATTAAAATGCCATAAAAAAATAAACACATACAGTATTGCAAATATTCCAGCATCACAAGTAATTCGCATGACTATTCCATCCGCTCGGATGATGAATTGAAGCAATAAATACCTTGTATTGCATCCAGTTAGCATGTGTGTTTCGGGAGTTTAGGATGTGAACTGGTCAGTAAAAATGTATTTGGTGAGACAAAAATTTCCAGCTGATTTTAATCTCTTATGCATTTTGTGCGGGGTTAGGATGACACATCCATGTGGCCATAAAAGGGCCCACTGTGACTAGCAATGACACCCAAGTTAATGGTGAATCTAAGCAATTTCTTAAATATTGGTCATCGTCATCGGAAGTATGATCATCATTCATATGAACCTAGGGGAGCAGAGAGTATCACATCAGGTCAAATAATTAGACCATTGGAGCAAGCTCCTGTATAACACACAATCCTATTCTTTGCACATTCACAATACAATGACAAAACGTGGAAATGGCCAACAGTCAAAACAACCAAACTGTGGTAATAACCACTGAGCCAATGTCAATTCTGGACACCAGTGCACAAAGCACTGTCATATTTCTCAAAATCCAGCGGACCTATTTCAATTCTTCTGTTAGGCATTCACCATGGCCTATACCGTCGCGTACGAACAATGAGACCTCAACAAAGATTGGGAAAAAAGGTCCCCCAGACATGCACTCACCATGTTGCATGTGTGTGTGAACTGTCGACGGCTCACTCAAACGTTGCTTTTGACCATGTGGGACCACCAAATTCTCAAGAAATACAGGCAAACCCACAGACTTGACTGATGATGATGTGCAAGTACGACAAGGCGGCAGTACGACAAAGAAAACAAAGGGTGGAGAGAGAATCAGTGGAAGGGGGGGGGGGAGGGGTAAGCCACCGAAGTTGGCAAAGTTTGAATAAAATGGATACCCGTGTGGAACAATTAGAAGTACCGCTGCGAGAGAGGTCCAAGCTTCCACTGTTGGGTTTATTTGACCCCACATCCATGATTTTTCTGACCACATCCCATCTGTGATTGTAAGAAAATGTAACTCTTCTTTACCCGGTGTGCCTTTAACACAGGTGAACAAAAAAGTCTGAGCTGCGCCTCGCAGTTTGTGGTTTCTTTATTTCGAAGGTGTTTGTACCACATTTTCCAAAAAATTGGGGAGAGGTAGGCCCCAGAACACAGAACAAGGTGAAGAGGGAAAACCTCTATCTGAGCAATTCGGCATAGTGAAACCGGTACAAGTAAGGTCAATTTGATTGGGGACATCTTCATGAGCACAAATTATGAGCTTGATCGAAATCAATCAGTATGCAAAAACAAGTTGATGCATTGACAAAGGTTAGGCAGCGGACTCCAACTGGGTTACATGGCCAAGCAGAATACACAGTTCACTCCCTCACACCCCCCCCTAATCAGAAGGGAAGCTAACATCAGCGCATGGTCACGTCCCTCAAGTGTTACGCATGGTTCAGTTGATAAGACGGAGAGACAGCAAGGCAGGAGGTTCATCACTTCACGACATGGGTCGCTATAACAAAAGAACTGGGAGACAGATTTATGATGTTTGTTGATGTTCTGGTCTTCTGGTTCCTTCTGTATGCCGGGTGAGCAATAGTGAGTGTACCGCCAACTCTTACATTACCATCAGGTAATCATGATAACCAATGTAAAAGGTTGGTAGGTCAGGTTCGAGGACAATCTGCAGTTCCGCACATCTGCGAGTTATCATGAAGAGCTGTGTGCACATTCAACAGAAATGCGCTACAGGAGCACCCAATGTTCCTTTCTATGAAGTCAGAGGAGTTCATGCAGTCAGCTCCCAGGTACACTGACAGGTCCTACCAACAGTTCACTGCCATAATGGGGCAGCAAGGATGACGCCCCATTCTCGCCATAATCCCAGGAAGTGACCGTTCCTTTTGCTAATCTGCCTGATCACGGTAGCTATGATGTTCCGCAACCAACCATAGGCAACCATCAGAGCAGTCGCCTCATATCAGACCTCAGCAGCCGCCCGCCCCGAGTAGCGTCAGTCCCCTCGTGACTTTGGAGTGAAACTGCGCCCTCGCTAGTACAATATATCAGTGGTCTAAAACAAAACCTTTTTTACGGTGCTGTACAATCGTCGGTTGCTACAGTACGGCGTCCTTAAATAGGCAGGTTCTGGGCAGCGTTAGAGGTTATTTGTGCAGCGACGGCGATGACGTTCTCTTTGGGGTTGCCAGGCGGTGTGCCGAGGAGCTGCGGTTGAAGTCCAGGCTTGTATACGCTGATCTCATCCTGTCCGTTTCGTGTGCAGTTTGCCCACTCTCGAGGCTTAGCAACCGCAAAAAAAAAAATCATTATTGGGGTAATGGCCTCACGGGAAGCCGCAAGGGTGATGTCGCGGCTTCGTGTTTCGGTCAAAATATCTCCGAAAGAGTGTTGTTAGGGACCCCGTCATGATGCCACTGTTGGATGAGTCAGAGATGGGAGAGGTTACGATTTATTTGTGGTCAGCATTTTAACCAGTGATGAGGAATCGGAGTCTGGTCTCGGTCTCGAGACCGGTCCAAGTCTTTTTTCAGAGGACTCGTTCTCGGACTCGCGGTCGATGACTCGAACTAGACCAAAGGATCGGGGGGGACTCGGTCCGAGTCCTCTATTTTTCCAATACAGAATTGATTTACGATCGTAAATTGAGCCAATCAAAATAAAACGCACGACGCTCTGCACAAAAGTAGCCCCCCAAACTGTTCACATGGTACTTCCGAGTGCCCGATGTCTTACCTCAGGAAAGGATATATAAATAATTACCCACACGCCGCAGTTGTACGGTTCACTTAATAATTATGGAGATAACAGGACATGTAACCAAAAACTAACATGTGCCGAAAAGTTGCATTATAAATCAGCATGGAAAAATATTCATATTTTTTTCAATCGAATCAAATGATGTGGTACCTGCTAACGACCCTCCACCCCCCCCCATTTCCGAACGTTAAGCATTTTTGTGTTGATAATTAGGGGATAAATACCGCAGGGTGCCGAGGGCGTTTGTTGCATGCAACCAGATGTGAAGTTCATTGTGGCGGCTTAAAACACGGAGCGAAGGCGGAGGGTTTTGCCTCTACGATGCGTCTTCAGAGGTCTTTAAATGCAACAAAAGACGACGGAACCCGCGTTTTTTATCGACCATTTCAATCAATACAACTCGAAGAGGTTATAGAAAAAGAACTCGGAAAACGAAAAACGAGTTTTTAAGTCGATTTTTCGTTGTTCAATACACCTTCTCCTAAAATCGGGTAAGGACATCATAACGGCGAATCCTCCGATACTACATAGTCAGAGAGCAACGCAAAACGATATATTTCGAATCAAAGGGCTGGAGGTTGTTTTTCTTTCTACTGTGCATTTACGCAAACAGAAAGCCTAACCCACTGTTATGCAGTTTCTGCACTGTGTTAATGATTGAAGAGCTGAAACTGTAATCAACGCCAAGTCACACGAAGACAAGAAATTTGAACCCGACCTACGGCAAGATTGCAATCTACAAAACACCTATCACTATCGAATTGCAGCTCGCAGATAGACAACTCCTAGGTTAGATAACCAAGACATACCAGGTAATTTCTGCTGGTTGGAGCCATTGTTTGTTCCATTTTGAGTTCAATCATTTCGAAAACGACAAGCTGTGTAGCGACTGTGCCTAATCGTTTCGTAACGTAATAGGCCACTGATACCTACGCGAGGAGACGGTGACCGGGAAACATAACCGTATTTAGAAGGCTTTTTGATTAAGATGTAGGAGATATTTGAAATGCCACAACCCATTGTTCCCTTATCCAGAATAATAATTTCAACCAGGGCACTAGGTTAGATGCGTGGTGTTCGCCGTTTGGACCTAATACGTTGACCAATATGAGCGTCGCCTTAGCCTTATTTTGTGAGCATGGGACAGGTGCAGTGCAGTATTTAGCGGTGGTGTTAATGTTGTGTGTGTGTGTACAAGTCGAGATAGCCGCGGGGCGCGGGATATGTACAACCATTTGTGTGTGATAGTAGCTTTTTAAACTCCAGTTACAGTGTCAGACTGTTATTGTGCGTGCTGCGCTATGTAATGTACGTAGACCTGTATGAAATGTACCATGGATGTGGGTGAGTGATGTCACAAGGGCAGTACCATAGCAACCTATCCAAACACAAAAGGCTGATATGTTTTTCAAGTTGACTTTGTGTGCTGGCTTGTACGTGTAGGTACAGTTACTTATGAGGCACACCAGCTAAATAATAAGATTCCCGAAATCATGAATTCTCCGCAGTCAAAATATGCAAAGCATTCTACCCTCGATTTGAAACGATACTGGTCTCGATTCAACTCCTTGACCCAATCAGATTGCAGGGGCAAGGAAAAAAAATAAAGTTTATGTATGAATGGTACATAAAGCGGCGTTCCATGCACGCGCGTGTGGGAGGCGTTTTGGAAGACTGTGTTTGGAAGATTGATGTTTCTGTATTTGTTGTTGTTTTTGTTTTTCTGTTTTTTGGGAAGCGCCATAGAATACGTCAGTAATAATGACTCGCATATCAAGTTCTTTATAATAATCAAGACCTGCTTCCATGCACGCGGGAGGGCGGGCGTTTCTTGTCTTCTCACGTTAGTGTGCACGGTATATGTGCTATATAAAACGACGTAGCTACTATTATTATCTCATCAGTCTCGAAGGGCCGGACGAGATATTGTAGTCACTTGCCATTTCACCTAGATTTACTGTGGCTGGTTGCCATAGCAATGGTTGCTTGGTAACCAAAGAGTGGTGTTTGGAAATACCATGAGGGGTACCCCTTGGTGGGTTGGCGGTACCCATGAGTGCCGGGTGTATCAGTAAATGAGGTGTTGCACTACGCCAAAAGTGTCTGTTTGGTGGGTGTGTGTGTGCGTTGCGTTGTCTGTCAGATTGTTGATGGTTTTCCGTGAATGAATATCTCCATTTTGGAGGGCTGACCAAAGTGAAAGTTTGCAAACGCTTTGAATAGTCACAAACATAAATTGCTCTGGGAAAATTAGAATGAAACTATCAAAATTGGAGAATTTAGGAGGCAAGACAAATTTTGGGGCAATGTTTCAATATTCCACATTTTTCCATTTTTCAAATTATTCCCTTATTCCTAATGGCTGAAATGATTTCAAAACAATTGTAGCAAGTTAAAAAGGCAACAAAATAACAACTTTTCCATGCAATCAGCAAAATTACCAAAAATGTAAGGTAGTTTTAGGGGGGGAAAGAAATAGTTTTTTGGCAAGGATTTTGAGAATTCGTAAAAAATCTATTCAGTTTCGGTATAATCAGAGAATTTTATATCTGTGAAGGCTGGACTGGAAGTTTCCCCATTGTGAATATAATTGTTGCCCTGCATATGTGTGGTGACCTCTTACCCTAATTTTGACCTCTTTCGGGTGGTCAATGTTGTTCAAGGTTGAGTCTTGACTAAATTGTGCTTATTTAAGAGTTAGGGGCCAAAAAAAAGGACACTGGTTCTTGCACAGTGGGGATATACAGTTGCGGTCTACCGCCAGGGCTGGCGTCTATTTTATGTTGTTATTATATTATTATTATATTAATATAAATATTATTATTATTCTTTTATCTAAACAACCGGACGCATACTAGTGTTTTAAACCTAAAACAACCGGCGTTTATTTTTGAAACCATTGTTCTGATGTCACGATTTGGCTCACACCACAAACTTCACATGACAAGGTTTTTGGAGATTTAATATAGGAAGAAACTGCACTGTGAGACTTTAATGGTGCTAAGCAGTTGAGACTCTGAATTTAGGAAATAACGGACGAGGCCACAGCAAGCTAAATTCAGTAGTTGAGACTGTTTAATTAACCAGTAAAAGTCGACCTGCGTCAGTTTTTCCTATTCTAACAACCCGCAAATCAAATTATCCAAAAGATTGAGATTCTATACCTATAGATCTATATCTTTATCTCTAAACAGTAAATAAGCAGCTAGGGTAACTTATTGCGTTAGTTCGATTCGAAGTAAATTGCATTGCTTACCATAAACACAGAAGTTGGCAGTGCTGCTGTGTGTGAACCGGCACGGAGACGCATACAAAACCACTCGTGCCACACCGGAGAGGTTGGCTCCGCGTTTGAACATGGCGTTCTCCAATGCAACGCGCGCACATGTCGTTTCGCTCGTTTGTTATTCCGTTGAGGCGGCAGTCGCCCACTGAAGAGCGCGTATACTGGAAGCCGGATATGCGCGTGAACATAACGTCCAAGGCTCACGCAACCCTTGACTTCGCAGTCAAAGTGACTTCTTTTACTTAAAACCAGCAAATCGAGTCAAGTATTTGATTGTTGTGCTACTCTGAACAGCTGACTGTTATTGCAAAAAATATAGATCCGCTACGTGATTGGGGATAGCCATCAGAATCCTGTATTTGCAATAACGGAGAAGTGGCTTGGGGTGTAGAATAGCAAATAAGTTACATATCATCGGTAAAAACATGTAAATATGTTTTTCCAATCGGTGTCTGGCATTGAGTATAGCACCAATCTGTAATAAAATTTCATCACTAGTGTTGAAAAAGTTAGGAATGTTGTTTGGACCATTATTTGAACTAAATGGTCCTCTACTCTCCAGTCATCCGCTTCAAGCCGGTAAGATTGTAGGAAAATCCCTGTGATTGATTACGCCAAACTACCACGCGGACCACGTCGGAAAGAAATCGCTACAAATAATGACCGAATTTCGAGAAAACGCCCACCCTCCTGTCGTGCATTGAACGGCTTCATTGAAATACCAATGAGCGATTTTAGATCGCCCGCCCGCCCGCCCGGGTGCATGGAAACGCGGCTTATTACACGCACATTAACACAACCTGGAAATTCTGTGTCCGGGAAGATATATAGGCCTAGCTCTCACCTCAACTTGTGCAATGTTGTTAGTATCGTTCTTAACACCATGTGCTTCTATATTCTGTTAACTGACAGTAGTGGGTATTCCTACTTTTCGGCTACGGTAAATCAATGTGAATAGCTCATGAAGGAAGTTACCCCGGCAGGCTGTGGTAATTCCTATAATTATTGGGGTGCAATTGCTTTTGCCCCAGCGAACATTGCAGTAAACTCCCTCTATCTTCTTTTATCGATTGCCGTCAACCTCATTTTATTCATGTGGCATGCCAATAAACGAATAGTTGAGGTACCGGTAGTGATTATTTAAAAAAAATTTATTTCTGGTGAATTAAAAGAGTGATTCACAGGGCAGGGTAGGAAATGGGTTCAGTTTGAGAAAGGGGGCTCCCATAAAAAAAAGTAGATGAATGTGAAGAGAGCAATTTCATTCTCTGGGCTTTTCATGATAGTTAATGCATGGCAATCGATCTTTACAAATTTGATTTTCAATTCTAATGTCATTTTTTCATTGGAATGGTACCTGTCCGGCTCCAGGGAGTCAGGCCTACAAGAAACACTGCACTACAGTAAATCATTATAGCCCTGTACATCTCAGCTACATGTATCAGAGTAAAATCATTAGTTAGACACCCTCTGATATTCGGCTGAGGAATGACAGCCCCGTTCTTTTTATGTCAGTATATTGTCGAGCAGTAGCCGCTTGCATTCAAAACCTTGCCCGATATATAGCAGTAATTTGTCAAGTTTTTGTTGCCCTAAATTTGTAAAATAGTAAAGGTCAAATTTGCATAAGGACTCGAGGATTCGTACTCGGACACTGTGACTTGGACTCGGACGCCGATGACTCGGACACTCGGAACGGATAACTCGGACTCGGATTGAGAGGATTCGAATCCAGCACTGATTTTTAAACACCCCATTGGGTTGAACATTTGTTTCGTACAAGTTTTCAATATTCTCCAGTGAAAAAAAAAGTTGTACCCAATGAGTGTATTTTAGTCAACTGCTGGTGCTGGATATGTTCAGGTTCACTTCATGGCATTTATATACCTTACTGGTTTTTCAGGTGATGTGATCATGTGACATTCTCATATCATTCCTGTTAACTGAACACCTGGACTATTCCTGGCTGAGTATATGGAAGAGTTGCGGATTTGAAGATTTTCGAAACCGAGGGAATCCATAGTAATAGCAAATTGTCTGGTTTTTAAATGGCCTTTCCTCCAATTACTTCTTTTTATTCTGCAATGCCGCTCCTATTAGTGATCACTGGCCTTGAGCTTTGTGGTAACCTGACTTGCAATTTTTTTTGCAAAGACACTGATCATGCATGAAATATCCTTTCCCAAGGTGTTGTTTCGTACGGCCTGAGAGTGTTAAAGCCCCTGAAGTTTGGAGTCGTGTTTTCAATTCTGTAGGTTCTTTTTCCCTGTATCTCTTGGAATTGCTTAACAACCCATAGAAGAATTTTTTTTTTTTATTCCTCCTTGAACCCTTATATCCTTCATATATAAAGTACACTCATGCAAAAACTCTACTGAATCTGAGCTTTTTTCAGATTTCTAAATAGGGCCACCTCAGGTAATAAGGGAACTGTGTGAATTCTTTTGTTTTTTTTTTTTTTACACCATATACAGATTGGTACTTTGGTAATAAAGCAGCCCGCCTCCCATTTTTTTTCTGGTATGGCCTTGTATTTCGATATGCCATCCACAAATGTGATCGTCAAGGGAGCATTTTTTGAAAAATTCTTCAATGCTCTTTGTGAGAGGACTCTGGTGAAAGGTTTGAATCACAACTGAATTGGTGCAATTCATATATGCTAATAGAGGGTATTAGTAATTTTTTCCCCTCTCTGTTGTATTTTATACCTCCACCACACCTGCAAACCCCAATGACAACCCTCACCAAAATAGGGAAGCTCTAGATATTCTTGGTGCTGCAATGAATATCACTCTGTGTTGTGCCTCCAGACAACGGTTAATCTGTGAGCAGCCAACTGATGAACTACTGCACTATTGGTAATTCAACCCATAATATTATGAAACAGATTGTCACCAATAGACATGGAAAATCAATTTTTCTCTCAGAAATTGGGCAATGCTTCAACTAGTAGATTCCTTGATATTTTCAAAAAAATGATGTCTGTCACAGTCATGTTGAGACCTCATTAGAGGCCAATGGTCGGTAACATATGATGGACTTGTGGAACTTTCTTATTACATCTTGGACGTGAAAAAACTCCAGACCAAATGTTAGCTGATTTCGGTGTACGAAGAAACATTCAGCTAGTGCAAAACTTACCTTGTGACATCATGGGAGGAACCGCAGGACCCGCAATAATATGAAGCCAATGTAAAATATGTACTTAAATACCTACAAAATCGTTCGGGGATATTAGAAATATTCTCATTTTAAGTGAATACCTACTTTTCATTTTTCTGTTATTATGGCACGACAAAATGCATTAATTGACTAGTGTAGGATCCATGGGGAGGCTCGCCTCTTCCTCCCCTCATGTGTCATGTAACATAAGTAAATTGAATTATGTCAGCAAGGCCACCTGCCAGAACCTCCAAAGTTGAGGTGTTGGGGTTTTGATAGTCCTCTCTTTTCACCTTGGCTAGTTTAAAGCAAATCTGCTACATGACAATTGGCCTTCAAGGCAGTTTGTTTTAGATGCACCGTGTACGGCCATTTGCACTCTCATTCCAGAGGGCCCCCTCACAGTGTACAACTGACACAGTGACCAGGTCGCCTTGAACGATAACATTACAGCGTATACTTACGACCAGGACCTCCCCGGCGAGCGGCATTACTAATACAGGAAAACTACAGCTCATGATTATATGAGAGTAATCACCAGTTCCTCATAATTGGGGCAACAAGGCAGACAGGGAACAAATAGCAGTGCCTATTTGTGAATGCCGGCTACCCGGCCTCAACATTGTAATGTTGCACAGAAATCTCACACACCATACTACATGATCGGATCAAATTAACCAACGTGCCTGAAAAAAATCAGCGTCGCAGCATCTGCTGCTGTTCTCACATCTGCATACATGTAGTGTACATAATGGGCTATGGCCTCAATGAGGCACAGCTATAAACATAGATAAAAGGCCTGGAAACAAAGACAACAGGGCAGGACGCATGGCACACATCAGTGCTACACAGTGTCTTTATATTGAAACAAGCCTGTGCCCTTGTTGCCTAAAATCGTTATACCAGCCAGGAAATACTTTCGTCCTTGTGATACTGTCCTATGCTATGAACAGAACATCAAAACAGCAAACAGTTAGGAAAAAAAGCAAAGGTAGCCAGGGACAGATGACATGTTAGAAACACAACCTGCCTGTACAAAATTGGGAAACTTGAATCAACATCAAAATAAATTTTCTGCTCAACGAGTGGTGGTGTCAAGAGTTGAGTTTCCCCTACCGTGACACCTCACTAGCTTGATGAGCTGAATCGATTGACCAAGTTAATTTCAGAACCCAATGCACAATGTGTTGAAAGTTGGATCGCATAGGTGAGACATACATTGAAACAGTAGCGGTCCTTTGTATCAGTTCATTAAGACTACATTTCAGGGCTACCTCCGACCTCTATGGCCCCAAACCCGAAGCACGGCCTTCACCCCAAGATTATTGAGACTCACCTATCAGTGCCGTTCCATACACATTCAAACTTGTCGAAGATACAGTCATTCTCGTAGAGGGAACACAGCTTGCTACGTAGGTATTCATGAACAGGGAAGGTCTCGACCGGAGTGGAATCCATTTTAATGTCCCACACTTTAACGGATAGATAATCCCGTGATATCAAGTAGCGTCCATTATGGCTAAACTAACGTCCGATATTGAGGAAATTATTTCAGAGAAGAATGACTTCTTGCTTGGGTCGTCAGCTCTTCGAAGACTGTGGATAAGAAAGTAAAACATGATCTAATTTGAGCCAAGTGCAACAAATATATGACTGGTTAACTAGCTGCATGCAAAGAGGTCTGGTTGAGCCAAACCATTAACCAGAAGCCAAAAGCTTAGTGATTCCTTGGACACTCTCATCTGGATGTGTCAAGTTTTCAACTTTTCATAACATCAAGTTTCTGCTTGAACTGAGATTAATAGCATTAGCATACCAGACATGTTTTGTGACTAACTGGGAACCAACTTTTCCTCAAAAAATTCCTCTCTTATAGACTCAAATTCAGATCGATAGGATCCACATACTTATTGTGAAGAATTACCCAAAATACCAACAAAGGCAATCGCCCCAGTGTTCCCGCTGGTTGCGCAGTCGTGGTTTCTTCTTTCAGTCAACATGCAAACAATTACAAGGCATTCCATGTGTTGCTCTCAGATATTGGTATCAGCATTTAACAGGAATAGCTTAATAAGGCGTCGAGCTCGTAACCCGGTGGTTGTGGGTTCCAGTCCGCGTCGTACCCTTGAGCAAGGTGCTTTATCTCTACTGCTTCACTCCACCCAGGTGTAACTGGGTACCCTGTTAGGTAACTTATACAGCGTTGCGCTGTATGTGGCTGCACCTATGGGAAGTCCCCAGGGGACACGATGATGTGGCATAACTGTTCAGTGTGCCAGGTGCAGCAAGGGTTAGTGCAGTATATAGTGTGGGTGTGAAAAGTTACCAATGAGCAGGGGTAATGATTGTGAAGCTCTTGAGATGTGGTTGCCACATGTAAGGCGCTATGAAAATCGAATCATTATCATTATCATTAATCAAGTGACCATTTTCAAATTCATAAGGACTGATTGCTGACCATGTCTACCGAAGGAGCACTAAGTTTTGTGAAAATGGGACTAAAATTGCTCAAATTGCACAATACTCAACCTCCAGTGAACCATTTTCTAAGTTGGAATATCTCAGGACCACTGGTGAACTGCACTTGATATGTTTCCTGGATATCCAACTGAAACAAATTATACATTTATATTGCTAAAAGTGGGTAGGTCTTCTGCGGTCACACATCCAGACACTTGCCCAAGAAATCCTGTTGCTAGCAGCTGATGGCAAGCTGTGCATGGACAGAAAAGAGTTCCACATCATCGGTAAGGTTATGCTCAACTTTTCCCTCCTCCTTTTTAGTACTTTTCTTCATCATTTAAGGCCATTGAAATGAACAGGATGAACTTGATAGAAAGGCGATGTTCATGACACAATCTTCAAAGACCCTAGAAATCTCTTCCCCTTTCCCAGCTCCTATAACGGCGGGCATACTAGACCATTTTCCACAACCCCTCTCACATAGGACGAAATCAATGAAGCAAGACAGGTTGGAGGACTTTGTTGTTAACTGGCCAGGTATCGATAGCCATTGAAGGTGGGGTCCATGTCCGCAATACGCCGAGTGGAATGAATTACCTTGCAACTAACACGTCTAGCATTTTATACTCTGGAGTGACTCACTCGTTGTACTTTGGTCACAGAGAGCAGCAGCTCTCATGTCACATAACCTGATATTCCTTTACGCTGCTGTCACAAAGACGTTACACTCCTGGGGGTGGAACTCTGCCGCCGTGATCACCTCTGTCAGATCCTCCATGTTGGCTGGCTTGATGTCCCCAATGTTCTGACAGGCCTGAGCGAGTTCAATGAAGCAAGTTTTAATACTCGAGCCTGTACATGTGAGACTTACCAGGAATTCCGGTGAATAACAGACAAGGTGAACAAAAAAACAAACAAGTCAGCTGATTATAAACAGCTCTGCATGTATGCATTAATGAAGAGCTGATTCATATTGAAGACATAAAGTTAACATGACTTTTCCTCAATTGGTGCTTCCACTTCATGTTCTAAAATTATGACCCCTGTATGCGTGAAATAGGTTTTTTTTATGAGATTTTTTTTTTTTATGAGAAAGAAAATTATGAAACCTGATTAGATTGGGCACAAGGGGTTGTCAACTGCGCATCCTCAGGTATGCCAGATTGGTAAGGCAGATTGCCTACAGCCAGAGTGGATACAAGGGATTAATTGCAATTCACATTAGTTCCTCGAACACCATGTATAGACAGTTTTGTGAATAGTTCAGCAATACACGATGTTCTGGTACGATATCATTGCGACTAACTCTCACCCTGTTCGATATTTTCCCTGGCTATATCACAAAGAACAAGGAAAATTTTGTCTAGAATTATTGCAAGGATACGGTAGCTCTGATCTGTGATACTGAGATGCCAGAGATTGACCCTGAGATCGTCGGCTGAGATGTACGTCTCCCCGTCGCTGTTGATGGATATCGACGTGATGGGTAGGTGTGGAATTGGAGACGATCGCCGGGGCTCGCCTCCACCATCAGCTCCATGGGCTGGACCTGGGGACCTGACGAGCCCACACTGGGAGGTTGCCGGTCAGACACGTCGTCCTACCACAGATGGAAAAACGCAGAAACTTCTTGTCCCGCTCGGAGACTTTCCATAACTTAATTGTTTTATCTGTAAATAGGAGACAGCAAGAATGTAACTTCACATAGTGACTTCACATACCATGGTATTTGTTGTGACTCTGACGCCAAAATATCACCGTGTATTCGATTTGCGAGATAGCAGGCAGCTCAGGTAGGTATTCATAATTGAACATTATGTCTATAAGGGCCAGTACTAGTAGTAGTAAATTATTATGCAATATTCCTCAGTAAAGAGGACATTCACAATCAGGGAACCGTAACTAGCACTGACCTCCATTTTCTTAACATTCGCAGGAAACAGCCCCAAATTTCATCAATTTTACTTGGAAATGAGGTGGGTTGGCAGTTAGATACTGTTCAACTCTACATCTTCAACCCATAGTTTAACTAGCAGCAACCACAGGCTTTTTCACCAGTTGTGAGGCTCAACCGAAAGATTAATTGTAAAGAGTGGTGTCATTACACTTTTCAATTGGAGGGGAGGAGGGTAATTTCTCAGGAAGGTATTCTGGAGACTTTTGTGATCATCATCTTGAGGGAGGGGCCCATAGGGAGGGTGTATCCCCTGGCCTTTGATTGATGGGCCCAGATCCAATCTGGTACTACACTTGCCGTCTTCTGCAGTAGAATTAGTGTCAGGGGATATAATTTTAATCAGAACGCGGATTAGACCTGCATTTTTCATACCACCTTTGCCCCCCCCCCCCCCATTTAATTTGACCAGGCACTTGGGAGAATGGGCACACAACTTTTGTCCATCCCCTACCTATTTTTGCCAGCTATGCTGACCAATGACCAAAAACACTTGCACACAAACCCACATGATAACAGTAGTACAGTAGGCAATACTTCTGACCAATCTGTTGTAAGTTGCCGGACCTGGCTGCACATCCGATGCTCTGACCAGAGTGTAGAAACAATCGGGGTTGAATGCTCAACACTTGCCCTGGGGAAAATAGTACTGATGCCATTAGTGCCAGTAGTGATAGCAGTTAAAGGCATTCATGATGGTTCAGTTGAATATACAGTATAAACAACAGAAGGTGGGCTGTCAACTCTGACCTACGGCAGACAGCTAATCTTGGGTCATAAAACACCTCTATGTTTTCTTGAGAGGAGAATTATGTTTCACAGAAAGAGTTTGGATGCATCTTTCTACTCCTTGATATGGAGGTTGTCTCCTTCATCACAGTCATCATCACTGTTTTTTCTTTGCAAAATTATTGCATTCACTCTTATTGAAGCCAGACTGGTCCCTTGAACGACTGCATAACAAAAGCTGAATGAAACACTCACCATTAGTTGAAAGTAGAAATGGGCGTGGTTTTGCCGAGGCAACCACTTAATTTTGTTAATATTCTCTTCAATTTCTAGACTCTTCAGGTAGTCAAACCCAGGTTCGTGGGCTTTGAAAGGTGCTATATACATTGTAATCTCCTCGAGCGGGGTCGTTTGCTTCGACTGTGAATGAGAAATGACAGAACTCTTATACTACAACACCGCCTAGTTAATCCGAATGGAACGTGTGGCAAACGTGCCCACGTGTGCAAACCCCTTACCCAATACACTGCTCCACTTGTTACCCTATCCAGTCATACAATCTACGCCAGTAACACCCCTTGAGCCATTCATTTGCAGTGAATAATCCAGGGCAGAGAATGGTAGAGTATATCCGAAACACAACTGATTGGGCAAGCGAATATTCCAGGTTGAAATCCAGCACCACTTTACGGTTATCTCTCGGTGGAATGTACTTGCAGTTTTGCTGATGGGTGAGGGTCTTGGTCTTCACTTTCATGGTTCTGCTGTAATGCATTGACTTCTGGGGTTTGTTACGGCGTAATTGCAGTAATGTCCTCATCTGCGGCTGTGAGCTTGTAGTAATTCTGCTCCTCCAGGTTCCGAAAAAGTGGTTGGGTCCTGGATTTCACTGATCATCCTTAACTGTGACGTAAAATGGCATATCCGGAGCAGGTTTGGATTGGTTGCACCCCGCCCCGATATCATCTGGAGCACTAACACGACCCAGGGTTCCGTGATGAGCCCTGAGAGGTTATTCGTACATTGCCAGCGTTCGAAATAGCTGGTGTCGCATTGCAAATGCTCCTCAATGAGACTAAGTTGTGTGGAAGGTGACTAAAATTGCCTAACTTATGCAAATTGCACAATACTCGACTTACATTGACCCATTTTCTATTTTTAATATCTCAGGACCAATGTGACCAAACTTACTGTAATCCTGGAAATTTGCCTTATATGAAGCGATATACCTGGAATAACCAACCCCCAGTGACTGAATCTATGTTAGAATTGATAGGGGCTGGTAGAGGATAGACGCGTACCCCCATCAAGCTTCTACAATTGAACAACCCAACCTTCGAAATTTGGAATAATCACCCAATGAGACTCGTGCTGAATGGACTCCATTTCTGCTCCCGCAGTCTATGTTGTAAAATTGTTGATGACTGTCAGAGGTAAACCCTACTCAACCAATTTTCATGGAAAGCTGGGGAAAATTATGCATATACTTATGTAATTAGCCATGTTGAATGACCTCCATCCAGTGTCCCTGAATCCATGTTAAAAATATTAGAACTAAGGTAACTCATTCTCAACATTCTTCATGAAAACCAATTATCCAAATTAGAAACATTGAATGACCTCCAGGTTACCCTGATTCTTTGTTAAAACGTTTCAGGACTGAAGGTAGACCATATTTGCTAAGTTGCATGAAAATCTGACATGTTTTCTGTCCACAGTATAGTAATACATTATGAACAGAGGAAGCTCCACATACAAGTGTAATTTTGGATCATGACTAATATTTAGGACGACGACATGTTCTCTTTAACAAGGCGACCTGCCCCAGTGTCTCGGCCTGGTTACGCGATCAGTGTTTTCATTATTAGTCAACTCATTCGAACAATTACAGGCATTTAATGAGTTGTTTTAAGGTTCTGGTAGGAGCATTTGACAGAAACCCTACTAATCAGTGACCAATTTCAAGACGTACAGGACGCTTATTGAAAATGTCTACCATATAAGTTTTGTGGAATGTGACTAATTGCCTAAATTATGCACATTAGACAAATTCAACTTTCTGTGACCCCTTTTCTCCGCTTCATTATCTCGGAACCATTGTGAACCACACTTAATAGATTTCATGGGAATTCAACAAACATTCAACAACATTCGTCATGACTCAATCAGTATACACACTGCATACCCCTAGTGACCGGATTCAAGTTCACATTTTTGGCTATACTACAGGTCAACCCACAGCTCATATGGAAGCTAGCCCTATCTAATTAAGTTTGTCTGTATATCCTCCGTGTCACCCATAACATTCCATTTAATACTTAGCCTCCCATTCCTCCAATTGGAGTTATTCCTCCCCTCCCTCATCTCACACACCAGAGCTACTGCAACTGCAGTGTACCCCCCCCCCTTCTCCTCCTTCCCCCCCCATCTCTCACACAACCAGAGCTTCCTGCAGGTGTAACCTGATCCCCTTCATTCTTATAGGTTCCTGTGAGTAAGTAAACAAATGACGACTGAGTGTTTACACTTTATATGGTCCGTGTAGGGGGCCAAGAAGGGGTTATGACAGGCAGGAGTTAACCTCAGCATTCAGAACTCCCCCTTGAAACCGAGTGACATAGCTATGACCCTCCTTATATGACAGGTGCCACTTTTATTTGCATTCTCCTCATTTCATCGTCGAATTCGAATCGCTGGCAGATATTAACTGAAATAAACGTGTCAATGATCAAAATCTGTTCATTTTCGACTGAATACGACAGACTCAAAGTTTATAGATATCCGTCAAAGTTTGAAAAGTGGATCGTTGAAATATTTTCGTTGTCGGGGCCGATGCTCCTATTTAAACGTTCTGTGATTTTTTTTCTGAGAAAAAAAGATATATGTACCCGTATTTTTCCTCCAGACATTCATTTTTGTCAAGTATAGCCTCTCCACCGTCGCTCTTTTGAGTTTCACGTTCAAAAATCCGTTCCCATACATTGAAATCACTTCAAGGTCAAATACCAAATGGTCCAAGGAGTATGCTCCCTTGGGAGGAGGCGGCCTTTTTTTTGATTTTAATGTCCTGAACCAGCCGATCGCCAGTTCACCTGTCCACCGTTCAAGGGGCTGAAAATTCTAATGAAGGTAACAATATTGCTAAGTTTCGTGAAATCTGACAATGTTTTCTGTCCACATTGATTTAAATACATTAGAACATATGGAAGCCTCCACATACATGTGTAGATTTTGATAAATGCTAATTATTGGACTACTACAACTGTTCCCTTTTTAATAAAAAAAAAAAAAAAAAAAACAAGGCTACCGCCCCCAGTGTCTCGCTGGTTACGCGTCAATGTTTTCATCTATTAGTCACCATGCTAACAATTACCAGGCATTGATGATTTTTTAAGGTTTCTGGTATTAGCTTTTGCAGAAAGCGCCTACTAATCAGTGACCAATTTCAAATCCGTAAGGACCGTATTGACAATGTCTACCATAATAGTTTTTGTGGGATGTGACTAAATTGCCTAAATTATGCAATTAGACAATAATTCAACTTTCTGTTGACCCTTTTCTCCCTTCCCTATCTCAGGAACAATTGTGAACCACACTTAATACTTTCAGCGGACTCCAAACAAGCCTTTCACCAACATCGCATGAATCAAGCTTATACACACTGTCATAACCCTAGTGACCCCGATTCAATGTCACATTTTTGGCGAGACTAAGTAGACCACAGCTCATAGTGGAAGCCTAGGTCCTATCTATTAAGTTTGTCTGATATATCCTCAGTGTCACCCATAACACTCCATTTAATACTAGCCTCGCCCATTTCTCCCCTCCCATTCTCCCATGGAGTTATTCTCCCCCCCCCCCTCATCTCACACACCAGAGCTACGCAGGTGTAACCCCCCTTCTCCCCCTTCCACCCCCCCATCCACACCACCAGAGCTACTGTCAGGTGTATAACTGATCCCCTTCATTCTTGAATAGGTGCCTTGGAGTAAGTAAACAATGGACTGATTGTTTACACTTTATATTGTCAGTGAGGGGCCCAGAAGATGTTATGACAGGCAGGTGAACCTCAGCATTATTACCAAACTCGCCCCTTGAACCGAGTGACTAAGCTAATGACCCTCCTTATCGACGGTGCCCTTTCTTGCGACTGGGAAGTTATTTAATCAAAATGAAATGACTGAATTATTTGCATTCTCTCATTTTCGTTGTCGAATTCGTATCGCTGGCAAATAGTAGACTGAAATAACGTTTCATGATCAAATTCTGTTTCAATTTTCGACTGGACCGACGGACTCAAAGTTTATATGATATCCTTCAAAGTTTGAAAAGTGTATACGTTGAAATCTTTTTCGTTGTCGGCCGATGCTCCCGTATTTTACCTTTTCCTGTTGATTTTTTTCTGATAAAAGATATGTATCCCTTACTATTTTCTCCAGACTTCATTTTTTGTCAAGTATTACCTCTCCCCCGTCGCTCTTTTGGTTCAACGTTCAAAAATCCTTCCCAGTAACCCCTTGAAGTTCAAGGTCAAATACCAAGTGGTCCAAGGAGATGCTCCATTGGGGAGGAGCGGCTTGAGTTTTATGTCCGTGAACCAGCCGATCGGCCAGTTCACTTGTCCACCGTCAAGGGGCTGGAATTCTAATGAAGGAAAAAGGCAGGTTTTGGCAATAGATGAAATCTCTGTCCTGTCGACAGACAGGAATACTAGTTAAGATTGACTGGAAATAACATTCCTGAGGGGTTGAAATGAGTAAAACTCTGCAACATTTTTTATTGATAGCATGCTATACTAATAGTGATTTCAGCATCATGCATGGTCACTAGGGTGCCCCAAACTATACCATTCGTAAAACGGTGCGTACATCTCTGGAGGTTGTTGCAGGAAATGTTATCATTTGCAGTTTTTTGGTCTAAGTGACCTTGAAGTGACTTTGATGACATAACGGTTTTTATGAAAAATGTGACCTTGATCATGCGCATGGTCCCAAAATTCCCAGCCATATCACACAGTCACTAGAAAGATTGCAGAAAATGTTATTATTTTCAGGTTCTTGCCGCTCGAATGACCGTTGATGACATATCAGTTTTTATGGAAAAATGCTTGCCTCATTTGATGCCCAACCCCAAAAGCTATGTAATCAGGTACACATTCTCTATGGCTATCGCCCGAAAGGGATTAAAATCAACCTTTGCCCCTTAACTTGAAGACCATTGTCCGATCGAACGGGAGTTGGTTCGCTATGTAGCAGACAGAGATCATCACATATCCAACCAAAAGCCAAAAGGCTTTAGTGATTCCTTGACCTGTTCTGTCACTCTACCAGACACACGGATATAAGTACCATCTCCTTTGGCCACTAACAACATAAACTGAAGCAAATTTCCTAACTTACCAACCAACTAATAGGGTTTTCCCTGTACCCTTGTAAGAACGCTACACACTAAATTTCAAGGTTTTCAGACTTTGAACTCTGGTACCTTAGATGACGCTCCGACCTGACCCCAAACAATAGGGTTCATGACTCTCATGGGATAAAAAACCAGTAATAGCCTCATTCACACACCCGCACCTTTAACCAAAAACAATAGGGTTTTCATGTACGCTCCCCATAAGGAAGATACACAACCAATTTAACCTTATCAGCCAACCGTTCTGGATATCGTGTTTACAATGTTTTCAAGACTTTGACCTCAGATGACCTCTGACCTGACCCCAAAACAATAGGGCTCATATACTTCCTCATGGGGACCAACATACCAAGTAAGAACATCCATCCAGGTGGGGTCGGTATATCGTGTTTACAAGCCAAATGGCTAAAAATATCAAATTTTCACAAATTTTCTATTTTCGATCAAATTCACTCCCTGACCTGAACCAAAACAATAGGGTTTTCTGTCTCTCCCCCCATAAGAAAGCTTTTTACACCTATTTTCCAACTTGATCAACACCATTCTGGACTTCTCGTGTTTATTACAGGTTTTTCAGACTGACCTCTGGTGACCTCCAGATGACCTCTGTCCTGACCCCAAAACAATGGGTTCAATGTACTCATCATGGGGAACACACATAACCAAATTATGAGCTTCACCAATCCGTGTGGGGTCGAGTTATTGGTGTACCATCCCAAAATAGGCCAAAATATCAATTTTTCCAATTTTCCATATTCCACCCTGACCTGAACCAGACATAGGGTTCCTGTACTCCCCATAAGAAAGCTTACACAGTGAATTTCAACTTGATCAGACCAACCATTTCTGACTTATCGTGTTTACAAGGTTTTCAGACTTGCCTCTGTGACCTCAGATGACCCTCCTGACCTGAAACCCAAAACAATAGGGTTCATGTACTCATCATGGGGAACACACATACCAAGTATGAGCTTCATCATCCAAGTGGGATCGAGTTACTGTGTTTACAGCCAAATTGCCAAAATATTGATTTTCACAAATTCTCTATTTTCGACCAAAATCACGATCCCACCTGAACCAAAAACGATAGGTTCTGTACTCCCCCATATAAAGCTATACACCTAATTTCAACTTATAAACCACCATTCTGACTTATCGTTTTTACAAGGGTTCTCAGACTTTGACCTCTGGGTACCTCAGATTAACCTCTGACCTGACCCCAAAACATAGGTTCATGTGCTCATCATGGGGAACACCATACCAGTAATGAGCTTCATCCATCCAGCCTGGGGGTTGAGTTATCGTGTTTACAAGCCAAAATTGGCCAGAATATTGAAATTTCACAAATTTTCTATTTTCGACCAAAATTCACTCCGACCTGAACCCAAAACAACTAGGGTTCCTGTACTCCCCATAAGAAAGCTATACACCAATTTCAACTTGATCAACCCACCATTCTGGACTGTTCGTGTTAACAAGATTTCATGTTCAGACTTTGCAACCTCTGGTGACCTCTAGATGACCTCTGACCTGCCCCCAACAATAGGTCATGTACTCATCATGGGGAACACACATACCAAGTAGAAGCTTCATGTCCATTTGGTGGGGTTCGAGTTTCGTGTTTTCCAGCCAAAATTGGCCAAAATAATCGAATTTTACAAATTTTCTATTTTCGACCACAATATCACTCCCGACCTGAACCAAACACGATCGGGTTCCTGTACTTCCCCATAGGAAAGCTATAGCTATACACCCAATTTTCAACTTGATCAGACCAACTCATTCTGGACTTATCGTTTTTACAGGTTTTGCAGACTTTGACCTCTGGCGACCTCAGATGACCTCTGACCTGACCAAAACATACAATAGGGTTCATGTACTCATCATGAGGAACCCCATACAATGTATGAGCCTGACCTACCGCAGGACCTGATTATGTTATTGTGTTTACAAGCCAAAGTGGGCGTCACACCCACACACACCACCACACACACACACACACCGCGTGACTGCATAGATTCCTCTGACTTCGTCAGGGAGATGAAAATCGGCAGTTTTTTTATTTCTTCGGCCGTAACTCCTAAAATAAGCACGATTTTCTTCTTGAAACTTGATCTTTGACCTTTTGGAATCTTGTCTTTAGATGTTGTTTGATTACTGACTCAAAATGACCATGAAACAAATCTCTACGAGCACCCTAAAGGCACTCATTCCAATTGTTCTACTGCAGTTAACAAAATCGAAAATTGCATAATTTATGCAAGTATTCACATTAAATGACCTTAAGTGACCTTTACACGGTTTTACTTTATCAGGATTAAGGTGTACCATCACCCCAGTTTCATGATATTCACCACTTTACAATATGCGTAAATAAATTCAATGGACTAGGTGATGCGGATTAGTAACATTAAATGACCTTCGGTGGCCCTCGTCCTACTATAACATTCATGTGTGACTATAGATAACACATCCCCCGAGTTTCGTCGAAATCCAATCGAACTTAAAAAATTGCGCAGATTATGCAAATGAGACTACTTAATTAGCATTTAATATGCCAGGAATCTGATCAAATCGTGTACTCTTCATAGATATTATATACTCCGAACGACATAACCAATGCATCTACCGATCACGAGATATCTTTTACACAAGCTCCCGGCCAATTTTCGTTAAATATGCACATTTATGTGCAATGACATGGTCTTCGGGACGAAAAGTGGAATCACATCGGCAAGCTCTTCATAGCGCACCTCCACAAAAAAGTCCCCAGCATGATGGCTTTCACGGTTCAGGAGAAATTGAACTGCACATAACGGCAGACAGAAGACGACAGACAGCAGTACAGACAGACAGACACACACACAACAAAGTGAACACTAGTCATCTCCTTGAACAAAGTTCAGCAGAGACAAAAACCTACATACCTTGATGAATGACAACCACTCCACTCCTTTCAAAGGGCCAATGGCATGCAGGGGTGAAACTTATGGAGTAGCCAGCTGGAATTCTATTGATAGGAATAACAGCTAGAAGCTTTGCACATTTTAACATTCCATATACTTCCTTCCTTCGCAACCCTTAACAATGGTTGCATTTGGTAACTGGCGTACTATCATTGACTCATCATGTTACCACCGGGCAGTATAGAATTCTATTTCACCCCTAAATGTATATATACAGTATACATCATGTACAGGCGAAATGTAAACCAGCCCAATCGATCAAAGCTCCTGTAGCAAATACGCTGACATACAGATAATTAATTGGATGTAGGCTTATCCACCATGCTCAACTCTGTATATCTGGACGTTTACCTCTGGTTCTCGTTGGAGATGAACCACTCTTGTCTGCGCCTTTGTGTCGCCGTGCCATGAGCTCACTCATCATGATTGAACTCTATAACGGTGGAGATGATGTCCGCTGCAAGGTGGAAGAGTTGTGTGGAAATTAACAAAGTTGCACCGCCGATAGTACAATTGTTTCTCAAGTTGTGCATGTGGTTATATATTTCAGTAGTATGCGGGGGGGGGGGGGGGAGGGGGGAGGACATGCGGGTGGGGGGGGGGGGGGAGAACAGAGAAGACCTCGGGCATGTGTGGAAACAACGCATAGAAAATATACTGCAGAACTACTACAACTATTACATTAGATCAGAAGGTCAGGGTTTTTTCCTGACCACTGGTTGCGCGGGACCTGTACTGGTCCATTTTCCACAGAAATCTCTGCATACTGTATATATAAGAAATTGATTCACTTTTCTCTTACTAGTACCTTATCTGCCACTTTTAGTGTTATTTTTCACTGTAGGCAAACAAACCTGTGTTACCAACACTGGTGAAGGAAGTGGGGGGGGGGGGGGGTGCAGGGGCTACCCCAAACATTTAAAATATTGAATCAATTTACGAAAGGGGGGATGTGGTATTCAATGTAGCATGGCTCCATAATCCATTTGTCCAGCTAGGACTGTAACTGCTAAAATGTTCTTTTCATGACGTGAGATTCAAATTATGATACTACCATTAGAATCAACCCTCATGCTCTTCAAAATCATACATACAACGGTAAAAATTTAGGGAACTTTGGGAAAACACAAAATTAGTCATTTTTTATGTGCGAATTGAAGAGGGTTGACATAACTTGGACAATATATACAGTACTAAGATTGCTCTTTGATATCTTGTGTACATTCCTGGTTGACTACTTTCCGATCCCATTTAAAAGTTCCTGACTTGGTTTTCAAAAGAATTTGGCTAAAACAATTATCACCCCCCCCCCCCCCCACCCCCATCCTGCTCTCTGATGACCTTCCACTGAAACTTTAAAAACGGGCATATATACCCTGAAAAGTCTTCAATGTTTTTCAGAGTAGAGCAACTTCATGCCAGAGAGAAGCAAACATTCCTTGCAGTTGCCCAAGATTATTTTAAAAGCTTCCTATATGGGTTTGGGTGTGATTACTCTTGAGAATATTATACTACATTACTGATGCATAATTTATAGGATTTCCAGAATCTTTTTTAAAAAGGGATTGGAGTACTTGCAGTCTGACTGAGTGGGGATTAATTTGCAAGCAGGACACAAATGATACCCATCCACACATGAAGCAACAAAGTGATAGCTTCTATCTACTAATTGCATCGGACAATTGGAGGGGGGGAATTTTTTCATGCGCACGCACACACATCAATCCATTCCACATATCAATCAAACGAGATCTACCCGATCCCTTACCAACTGTAAGGTAAATGCTGTGCTTAGGTGGTTGAATTGCCTGCCTCCCTCCCAGAATAGGAGTACACAGAGAGGCATGCAGGCCTGACAAATGTGGAGTGGTGTAGTGCTCACGATGCAGCGGTCTTACTGTCGCCCTGGGGCGCGCGGACCGGTCTAGTGCCCTTAACTGAATGCAAATTTATCAAATGACAATTAAGAGAAGCAGAGCTGCCACGAGCTACTTGGGCTGGATAATAATTTTGGTCCAAAGGAAGGAGGGGAAAATACACTCCACCTGTAATGCAGGTGGATAATTGATTTGAGCAATGCGTAATGTATGCATTCCAGTGTCTAGCTTTTTTTCAAGCCCCTCAATTCTAGTTGTATCTAACAACAAATCGCCAGAGGTACCAGCTGCTGTTTGTGTCATGCAAGACCTTAAAGATTTCCAGCAGTCCTGATCATCATGCAACTTTTGCAAACGTTTGAGTGTTTCGTTATTTTGTTCGTTTTGGTTTCCTTCACAGCGTCACTAATAAACATTAAAAAAGGAAGGCGCTTTATACAATGTTATAAATGTTTAATTAGGTTAAAAACCATCAGTGCCAAACATCACTTTGAGGTCTCCCCATACAAGGCGAGTATTATCATTCAGCACCCAGTACTACTGAAGGAGACTGTTTATGTACACCGCACAAAACTGACAGGAACAGGGATCATTTAAGAAGAGGGCTAAAGGGGAACTCAGGGACAGGAGATAAACTCCACCATCTGTTACATCATCATCTAGGGTTCCTTTGACTGAGGAAAACACCACTGAGGCTCACCCAACCAGCCACTGGCTGGCCACTGTAGAGAACAAGATAAATAATGGACTTATTTACAATCAGACTGTAATACAGTGTAGTAAAATCAGTGCGGCAGTCAGCGCAATAAATTGAACAACATGCATTTTTACAATTTCGTCTCTTATCACAAACATTGGCATGAGTGGGACAAACACAAGTAGTGAGCTCTGTCCCAAGCGAGAACCAGCGCTTAGGCGGAGGGCGAATGTCGCCCCTGAAACCCTGAAAGGCAACCCGTGCGTGGCGAATAAAAAATGAATACTGAGAAAATTCGCTCCCGTAGAATTTCCCTAATGCTCCAGTTTGGAATGGGCCAAGTTGTAAGTTGATGGGGAAAATATGTCGCCAGATTCTCCGCTGAAAAACCTGCGAAAAGGCGACTTCAAAATTCTTAACACATGTCCAGATATACGCGATACTTTCCTCCGTGAACAGCCAAATAAAATCCCGTTGTCTGAATAGGCCGCACGACCGGCAGTCCGATTATGGCATGATCGTATCAGTACAGCATCGGTGATTACGTACCGAGCTAATACGATCGTAACATACAGATTCTTTGAAACCCTAAGCGACATGAATTGAAACAATTACTGCACAAAATTGGCCGATATGATCGCTAAATACAAAATGATGAATTCACTTGACAATCGTGCATACGTACTGGAACGATGTTTTGTAATTTCTCTTGTATTTCCACACATAGACACCCCCCCATCTCCCTTTCCGATAAATAAATTCTAACATGAACACAGTACACACCATTCACTCACCCTGCATACATTACAGTAGCCTACATGAGCCGATGCTGCCACGAAACTATTGCCTCAATGCAGCTTAAATTCTGAAGCAAAGCACAACCTCAGAGTCGTTGTAAATATGATAAAAATCCTTATGGAAGCTGTTATTTATAATTGCACTTCCATTGATCAGTGGAATTGACCATATTCCTTGTAGTAACACAGAAACAGTTCAACGTTACGATGTCCAACTTTGGGCAGCACATGGCTTAGAAATATAGCCTAAAAACACACTGTAGTCAATGTGGAATTAACATTAGGCTACACATCTAGTCAGTAGCGATCTTATGAAATATGGGAATATGATTTGATTTGATGTTTTAGGTTGGGCTTTGCCAAATATGGATGAAATATATTCAGATACCCTCCTGGTAATGTTTTTTATAGTTCGACATGTTTCGGCATCATTACGATCAATTTATTCATGGTGAAACTTTCCAACAAAATCTGGAAATTTCCCAACTGAAAAGCATCTAGGCCTAGGGGCCGATTACTAGTTGAATTGTCAATTGCTTGATCACAATCTGTTTTTATACTATACAACGCTGGTATTTGCATCAATTAATTGATGCATGGATTGCCATGCACATGAAAATCATTATTTCTTTGGCTCAACATTTGATACAGGGAGATAATTGATGTGCATATTGAGCAATTTTACAAAAGCACATGCAATGCAATTTTGCACTGTTACACTGCATGCAGGTGCAAGCAATGGAATGCACATATTCATGTGCCAACTGCCTGCCTCACTTACTGACCTACAGGTTCTAGCTGTTCATGCCAGTACTGTGCAGATTTGAATTGGAGGGGTTGTACAATACGCAGATCAAAGGTTATGCAGCACGCGATCCGCTCAGTTTGCAGGCTGGAGGTACGAGAGAGCATATAGCTGGTGGTGCACACGCGCATGGCCGCCAACATCTCACGATGTCACAAAAAACGATTTTGAATCATGAAAACATGGGATGAAAATGTCCGCGAAAATAAAATTAAACTAGAATATATTCACTGATTATTTTTCACAAGCAATGAGGAAGAAGGTTTCTGACAAAAGCAGTATTTGAGTGGACAATGCCATGTCAAAATCTGGTTGTACAAAGGTAATATGTCTTTCAATAAAGTGACCGCCACGACCACTTCTTTTGTGACAGGCTGCAGCAACAACACCACGAAGAGAAAACGACCACACAATGAATTGTTTTAAAGTTAATTTTGAGTCAGATCATGGAACAAATAACTGCCAATGACTTATTGGACGATGATGACCTATTCGTTATAATCGTTTTATTGTTCGTATTCTCTACGAAACGAACCGCCCTGCTATACACATACTAACCCCCTACCACACATGCAAGAACTTAGGGAAGCCCTAAATCATGTTCAATTTCGTATGTTCCGTGGGCAGCTGTTGTTCAGGGTGGCCTACTGTGGAGTGTGAAGGTTTATATGGTCTTTTAAGAGTGCGTTGAGTTGATATATGCTTCATGAATGAGGCCAAATTATTAATGATTTTAGCTTGAACTGAAAAAGGAGGAGGACTCGAAAATCCAAAAGTAGCTCCCGAAATTGATTTACTGGTGCTCTTGTTTTTGGGAAGTAGCCCCTGAAATAAAAAAGTAGTTAAGCCCTGGCAATAACCCTAGGAGTTCCTGTTCCCCTTTCTGGAGCAACCTCATTTCGTAATTCTAGCCTCCTTGGTTACCACAGTCTATTTGCCATGAATGCCAAGATCTCACTTTTAACTTCCACGTTGGTTGTTCCTACCTTCCAGAGATACACAGGGTTCCCAATCAATATCACCCAGTCGCCCATGACCGGTGGCTTGCTTGACCGAGTGCATAATTATTACCACTTCGGGATACTATGGTTTTGCCTGAGCTGTAACTGCGGCATCCACATCAGCCGACTGAGATTTTTGTGTTAGCGCAATGAAGTCTTAACCGCTTTATCCAATTGATCTGAAACTGGCCACACGGAAGGACTTACATGTCCGCACTAGGTAATCTCTTGAGTGTAAAGTGGCCTCTGTGCCATGACTGCTGCCTTCTATTTTGTATGTTTTACACCAAAACGAAGGTTTCAGAAGTTGTGGTTGCAGACTTTTCATGGATTCGAAAAAAAAAACATAGCATGGAATTTGTGAACGTCAACACTGGTCATAATTTCAACGTGTACCCTACAACCCAAATTTAGTGCCAGGTTGTAGCTGAAGGTTTTTACTTCAGTATCTGTGAAGTTTTTCAATTAAAACGGAAGAAGACATGGCAAAAGAGTATTTTGTAGGTATACCCATGGTTATGACCAAAATTTCTGACAAAATTGGCAATCAGGGTTCACGATGATATAATAACATCTAGTTCGTAAAAGAGCGCTGTTCCAGGGTCGAAGGACTGCTCAAAGCGCTTTCCAGATATTACCCTCCTGCATAATTGTGATTGTCACACCCGTTATAAACAGCACAACAGCTTGCTTCTTTCCCGAGCACCCATTTCAGTAATCCTTCATTGTGTCCCCCAGGGGACTTCCCAATTAAGTGCACTACAAGGTTAACGTTGTGGGTGGTGTGGAAGACATTTTCAGAAAACATGCCTTGTCCAAACAGCACTGCGGAAAAGTCCTCGGGTTTCTAATGGGCTCCAAACTCGCAACAATGGTTTGCAGTCTTGGAGCTCTACCAAAACTGAGCTAATCCGCCTCCCTAGCGGGGCCGGGGCTATTAGCCCCCTAAAATACATTAATAACCCCAGGGTTCCTAATGAAATGGTAGAAAAAGGGGATATTTTGGCATGCTAATAGCCCCTGGGGTATTTAACTTGTGTCACCTGGTCACATTCAGGTAGGTATAAAATAAATGCAGCAAGAAACTATTTCCAATGTTTTGTGGAAGACTGACACTTCAGCGTATATAGTAATGCATGTGGCTTGGTTTTATACCTCTAGGTTGATTTCTTTTCAGCACAGGTCCTCCTTAATGCAGAAGTTGAGGAAAGTGATCAGAGCCCTGGTCTACCAAAATTACCCCTGAGGTCCAATGCCAGATTTCACGAACCGGGGCTCTAATTCCTTATTTTGAGCCTGGTGGCAATTCTTGTTTGGGGTCTAAAAAACTGGAAGAAACCTACTTTCCTTTACTGTATTCACATTACATGAACAGTTCCTAAAGTGTGACCTGGTAATTAGAATATTTTTTTTTTTTTTGAGATCCAAGGAAGACATTATCTCCAAAATTGCTATACGTTGTGTATGTCCGTAAAGCAAAAATATACTTCGCCATGTTTTCATCGATCCTACATGAAGCGGAATCCAAGACCTTCAAGATTCCAAACCAACTTTTGAATTTTTGGAAATTGTGCAAAAAAATGAAATAGGAATGTGTTATGGTCCATAAATCTGTGTCCATAATGTCATCATACACGAGTATTTCAGTGAAATGCATTGTCTGACAATGAATACTATCTGCATACTCCTAATTGTATTTCCTACCATTAAAGTCATAATATGTACATTGGAGCCTTTTCTTCTTCTAGATTGAGGGATCAGGATACCCATAATGGCTGTAAATTGATACCCATAATGCCTGTACTGACGTTAATATACAGTGGTTTTTTTTTTTTTTTTAGGTATTGGAAACTTTTTAGGTTTTGATAGCAAATAATATTAGAGCAGGGACCATTTTCTCAATAAAGAAAATTCAAAAGGTAACTTCCATCACATCTCAGTGGATTTTCACGTTACTAACAAAGTTCAGAGAGGTACATCCAAAACACTGAAGGGTACGTCTATAACAGCAAACAAATTATGACACAGGGCTAACTCCAGGTGATGGACAGGACCATTCGAAGCTACATGTACTTTTTATTTTCAAAAGCCTGTTAAAACTATTAAAAGGGTGTATTCAACATGTTACATGCTGAAGCAAAACATACATAAAATTCAATTGGAAACGAAAAGAAATGAAGATGGGTGATTCAGTGGCTTAATGCTTCCATTTTGAAATTGGTGTGATGGTCCGGCAGAAAAGAAAGAAATCATCAATTTTCTGTAAAATGAATTTCGAACAATTGAAAAATACTTGTGAACAATCACAAAAAATAAAACTAAACTAGTAAAATGCTGACCCTTGTGAAACCGGGCATGTCCAAAATGGTTGACGAACGGAAGGGTGACGGACGAGACATTTTGACAGTTTTTTTCATCCATACCTTAATTAGAATTTTAAACTAACAGATTTTCTAATGAGGCATCAAATCAATGGCCGAATGAAGAATCAAGGCTCATTACAGAGACAAAACATCAAAGATTGCAAAAATCTCTAGTCAGTCCAATCGGAAATGTGACTGACCGGAAGTGACGTGACGGCGGGACTTTTAGTCGGTTTTCAGTTTCGTTATAATATGAAAAGCGGAAAATGTTAAAAGTATGTCATGTGGCCCCACAATAGGGACCCATTGAAGCTGGCAAAATGGAGAAACGCCTGAAAAACCCTGAGCTGTGTTAAGCAACTGGAGACAAATCAGGTTGCAATGAACTTTAAATAGGGGTATTAATTGCCTAGTTTCCTGTGGGAAGAAATATATGAAGTGTTAATCAGAGAAGGTGGGTAAAGTTATTTGATACAATTTGTCACAAAAATTTATGAGGTAGGACCTGAGAAAATTCATTACTCATCTTGAAAATCATGCCCCATTCAATATCCTCCCCCTTAGCTTTGTCTCTACAGACCCTCATGTATGGCTAAATGTACGCTAAAATACAGTACACCAAGAGGTGGGTGGCATAAATTCTCAGTTATTGGAGAACATAGGCTATAAAAATCCAAAGGCATGGACCATGTTCCATGGGATCTACAATATCCTCTACGTTGTAATAAATACAACTAGCACCTCTTCGGACTCAAAAACGTAGGACTTTTCACACTTGTAGACATATTAGTGTACAGTAAGACAATTTTTATGCCCATGGGTTATGAGGACCTTTCATCAACACCACTTAAACCCCCCCCCCCCCCCCCCCCCCCAAGGTACCAACACTGAAGATGTTCTCTGATGGAAGAGAATATGTTAGTTGGAATTGTGTGACCAGAGGCTATGTGGAGTCGTTGTTGGACATACTGTTAATGGGGCTGGTTGAGCTAGGATCTGAGATTGAAACAATCCGAAACTGAAGAATATTGCTTTGTGGACTGGGATCAGGACAGTTTTGACTTGATGGTTTCACAGCCTGTACTAAGGGTAATCAATTGTGACTATAGTCTAAACAGATGTTCATAGTGTTTTGTATAATAAACTGTTATGAATTTCATAAAGAGAAGTGAACAGGACCCACTGAATATACTTGTGACGGATGGGACAAAATTGTGACAGACGGGACAATTTTGACAGATGGGACAAAGTTAGCGTTGGGATATATTCTTAATACCACAAATCAATAAATCATTTTCAATTCCGTTCTGTCAGTGTGGTACGAGATAGTACCAGATAGAAATTAGGCTTAGAGGCCAGAAAGATCTTGAATGAAACAAAAAACCAGAAAGCCCAAAGGATTATGATTCCTTGACACGGGATAACGGGGGAGATTGTACGAGCTCATTATATGCAGGAGATGACATTTCTCACAGATTCCCAATTTCACAAAAATTGACAACCATTTAGACAAAACGGAGCGTTCAGGTACTCTTGATGAGAAGACTACACATAAATTAAATGATCGGATCAGATATTCTGGACTTATCCTGTGTGCCTCTGACATGACCCCAAAACAATAGCGGTTCTTGTACTCCCCATAAAGAAACCTACAACCAACTACGCTTAATCGGACCGACTGTCTGAATTAGTCGTGTTTACAAGATCCCACACTTGACCTCTGGGCGCATCAGATGACATTAACCGACACCAAAACAAAGGAATCATGAAATACTAAATATGGGGAACACATATAACATGTATGAGCTTCATACATTGCAGGTTGGGTCGAGTTAGGTTGTTACAAGCCAAGTGGACCAAAACACAATTTAGACCACTTTCCTAAGTTCTCTCCAAAAAGGTCCCAAACAACACCAAAAATATAGGGTTTCTCGTACCCCCATAAGAAAGCTACACACCAATTTACAGCTTGATCGGACCAACTGTCTGGACTTATTGTGTTTACAAGGATTCACGCTTGAGATCTGGTGACATAGATGACTTTGACGCCCCCAAATTTAGGGATCATGTACTCATCCATGGGGACACACATACCAGGTATGAGCTCAATCCATCCAGGTCGGGTTGAGTTAGTGATGTTTACAAGCCAAAATGGGCCAAAATATCAATTTGTGACTTATTTCCTAATTTCTCCCAAAAATTACCTCAATCAACACCCAAAACAATAGGGTTCTTGTACTTCCCCATAGAAGCTACACCCCAAATTTCTGCGTGATCGGACCACTGTTTTGGACTTATCGTGCTACAAGAATTCAGATTTGACCTCTGGGGACAGCAGATGCCCTCTGACCTGACCCCAAACCAATAGGGTGCGATCATGACTCATCATGGAACCACACACTGCCAAGTATGAGCTAAATCCATCCAGTGGGGTTGAGTTAGTTGTTACAAGCCAAAAGTGGACAAAATATCAATTTTTGACTATTTCCCAATTTCTCCCAAAATGACCCTCAATCAACACCCAAACAACAGGTTCTTGGACTCCATTAGAAGTACACACCAAATTGCAGCTGATCGGACCAACTGTTTGGGACTTATAGTGGTTTACCAAGGATTTCATACGTGACTTGGTGACCTCAGAATGACCTTTGACCTGACCCAAAACAAGTAGGGATCATGTACTCAGCATGGGGAACACACATACCAAGTAGAAGATCCATCCATCAAGGTGGGGTTGAGTTAGTGTGTTTACAAGCCCAAATTGGAAAAAATATCAAATTTTGGACTATTTCCTAATGCTCCCAAGAAATGACTCAATCAACACCCAACATAGGGTTCTTGTACTCCCCATAAGAAAGACCTAACACCCAAATTCAGCTTGATCGGGCAACTGTTTTGGACTATGTGTTTACAAGGATTCAGACTTTGTCCAATGGTGACCTCAGATCGACCGTGACTGACCCAAACAATAGGATCAGTACTCATCATGGGGAACACAAACCCAAGTATGAGCTTCAATAATCCAGGTGGGGGAGTGTGTGTTACAAGCCAAAATTGGCCAAAATATCATTTTTTTACTATTTCCCAATTTATCCCAAAACTGACCCCAAGTCAACACCCAAAACAATAGGGTTCTTGTACTCCATAAGAAGCTAAACACCAAATTTCAGCTTGATCGGACCAACTGTTGCGGACTTATGTTTACAAGGATTTCAGACTTTGACCTCTGGTGACCTTCAGATGACCTTTGAAGTGACCCAAAAACAATAGGGACATTACTTTTTTTCATCATGGGGAACACATATCAAGTAGAGGTTAATCCATCAGGTGGGGTCGAGTTATGGTGTTACAAGGCAAGCGTCACAAATACACACACATACACAATACGACATGACTCATAGATTCATCGACTTTGTCAAGGAATCAAAAACTATTTTTGTTTTGTGTTTGTGACAACAGGAACATTTCCAACATTAAATTGAAAGTATACTGTAGTCATTCAGTCAAAATACAAACACTGGGTGAATAATTTATCTGGATTGCAAAAGTAGACCATTATTAGGCCATCAAAAAATAATTTTGAATGATGTTTTATGTAACATTGGAAAATGAGAACTTTCTGCGAATTAGGGTATTTTTTAACCTTTAAATCAATTCCAACTTCAAATTCTCATAAAAATAGTTATAATTATAGTGATATACCAGGAACTAAAGGTGGTTCATGAAAGCATGACTTGTCTACTTTCAGAGAAATGTATTTGGTAAAATAGAAAAAACTTTGAAATTTGTCAATTGCAATGTTGACAACATTGTTGTGGATTTAGCCAGAGATACATACAGGCATGAAACAGGCTCCATGAAAAGTAGGAGAAAAAGTAGGTAGGAAATCTTCTGAAAGTCTGTAGGAGAAAAGTAGGAGTTTGATCGGAAAAGTAGGACCAAAGTAGGAGCCTCAGGGGTAGTTCTCTGTCGATACTTACCAGCAGGATTCATAAACGAGTCATGTACCTTGTATCACCAGAACAATACCAGCCATATCAGAAAACTAGAGAACTACGGTTCAGTAGCTCATACCGGGCAAATTTTCAATATGTAGAACTGGTATGATGTGTTATTCAAGTTATGCATTGATTTCAGTTATAAGGACATTTGATGACACAATGCAAGCATAATGAGAGATACAAATGAGTGTGAGGAGATACATAGTTCTCCCCAGTGCCTTTGACCTTTGGCAATATTATGTCAACTTGGTCAATTGTCAAGCACGCAGGGCAATTAAGGGGACCAGAAAAACTGCCCAATCGTTATCTTATTCTACAATTTCATATAAAAATTGCCTAGTAACCTCATTTAATGACCTTACCCACACTGGGCAGGGGTCCTAGATTCCTGAAACACCCTGAAGTTACGGCCCCCAGGCCAGCATTATGACCACAACAACAGCGCGGTGCCAACAGAATTCATGGAATCAAGGTTGTGCTTGTATTCCATAAGTGCCCTAGAGCCCCATAGTGAGCTCTAGGCATCTACCCAAAAGACCATTACATGATAACTTGAGAAATCAATTGGGCCTTGTGGGAAGAGATGCATTCAAAGGTACCATTGTGTGAAAATTGGGCCCTTGGGCCCAAGTCGGGCCTTGGACCACACTTCCTGAACAACCAACTAAAAAAAAACCAATAATCCTTGTTCTTCTTGTTCTTCTTGTTATATCACATCACAGAGAATGTGAATCGATAACCTGGAAACCATACAATGTAACTTCGCATAGCTTGGGTTTGATTTGTAGTACATGCATAAATATTTCTTCTTGGTGATATTCTCTGCCATCCTCATTATTCGAAAGGGATTGGACAAATGACTGGAATGATCAAGATAATTTATACCACTTCAAAGCCGACTTGAAATTACTGACAAAGCTACAAAGGATCTTGAAGTACGTGGCTCATCAACAGTGCTCAGAAGAAGATTGTAGTACCTGTAAGGGTCCACTTTGGAAAAAAAAAAAAAGTAGATGGTCATACACTTCATTAGTACATGACATTGGTCAACACATGTTTCCTTTCAACACAGGACACAGAGGGCATCCCGGAAATGCAAAATCTCATCGTAATCTTGTGAGGATATTGTTCATTTAGTCACCCACATAACCTTTTAATTTGAATCCCCAGATTTAATCAAAAAGAGTTTTCCCCTCCATAAATCTCATTCCTGGTTTTACCCCCCCTACAAGGATGCATCAAATTCCCACTTGCGAATTCTCCTTGCCCATTTTTTTGAAGAAAAAAACCCCTTGTGATTATCATGAAGTCAATGTCATAACCCTTTTTTCATTCAGTCCTTAAGTCATGACATTGTTCAACCACTGCTTCCTTCCAAAACAGTGACATATAACAACATCTAGATGGATCATTTTGTACCCTTGAGCTATCGCAACTACTGAACTACGGAAGGTTGTTAGTAGTCAGCTGCTGAGAAAGACACTGACCTTGATGACTCCCCTATATTAAATACTATCATGTCCACTTCTTAATTATTTCGGTGGTAAAACAAAGACCCCACCACCACATACTCCAAATTGTATGGGGCCCATCTGATACTTACTGGGTTACATACCCATACAGTACATCACGACACATGTACATTAATATTATCTGAATTCATTCACAGGCAGGAACCTGAACATGAGAGCGGAGGTAGGTCACTTGGCACACTTAGCAAGAGCTGTTGAAAAGTAGTTCATGACTTTCTGCATTTCTCTTCTAATTCCTCTGGTGGCCTTTTTCTTCTGACAATCTCAATTTCTCACGTGCACAGTTTCATTTTTTAGCAAGCGGGTAAGCAGCTCTGCGAGTCCATCATGTCTTCCGTCTGTTTCGTTCGTACTCGTCCGTCCGTTCTGTTCGTCCACATCATTCATAACTTCTGAACTGTACATGCGATCAGGTTGAAACTTGGTGGGTGGATGTCACATGCCACTGGCTAGGCTGAGTTCCATTTTTTTTGACATGGGCATCAAATTTTAATTAAATCCAATTAACCCCAACAAGATTCTTCATTTGTAACTTATGAACCGTAAATGCAATCTGGTTGAAACTCGGTGGGTGGATGAAGCATGCCACTGGCTAGACTGAGTTACATTTATGTTTGCACAGTGTGATTGATTTCAATTGATCCAATTAATGGTCCCTAATTTTCCAACTTCCTTGAGCCTAGCTCTCTGTGCCAGAGGTTTGTTTACATTATTCCATCCCTCTGCAGAGCAGTGTTTACCTTAATATCTGTCAGAAGGTCTGCAGCCTAGTTTACAATGAACTATTGTCGCAGGTGGAACTGATTTGTCCCTCAACCTCTCGCTCTAAACTGTTGGCTGGTGACCCAGAAAGCGAGTTGTTTTTCACATGTTGGGTTCACTGGGTATATGTATCTAATCTATAGCCTAGGAATGATTTAGTTGAGTACTTTGTGCTGGGCACTGATAGCACATATTAGGCCCATGTGTTGACATGTTCCAAGATTCAAGTTAGGAGATGGTCAGTTAGGGTCAATTAATGGTGAACAAACATAATGGTGGATTGGTGAAGAACATGCAGTTCATTTTCTGCCACAGGAATTTTTGCCAGCTATAAGGACGTTTCGACTTGGCCTTGTTTGTGTGGCACATCTAGTAAACCTTGGTACAGTGTTTCTCCATGTCTTTGTCTTTTATGGCTTTCTGTTGTCCGCCTATTCGCAGTAACGTTCCTCCCATCCTTTGCTTTGATCTGTAGTCTGTCCTGGTGGTCATTCTTAACCTGTGATTACTACTTGTAGCTATTCTGAGAATTACATTTGGTTGTTTATGGCTGAGAAATTTTGTGATGACATTACTCAGGATACTTTTTATCGAGCAAACCTTGAGAAAAAGTACGGAGAAGTAGGAGAAGTAGGATTTTCAGAAAATGTAGAGAAGTAGGAGAGTTTGAGTAAAGTAGGAGCCTGTTGCATGCCTGTACCTATGGACATGAATAAATTTGTTGTTGTTGATGCATGTAAATTTGAAGTCTTGTTATGGATACATCTAATTAGTTTGCATTGTGGCCTTGACTCCACATACTTTATACATTGTTCTCTGTGTAGGTCCATAATGGGACGTTTTTGGATTAATACTCTCGAACCACAATAGTCACATGATCGGTAATGCTTAAATATGGTGAGTAATGAAGCCCACAACCCAGATATAGGAAAATTCAAGAAATCATCTTGGGGGATACTATGACTGCGTAAATGCTCCAAAGGTACGTCCATAATGTGGAATTGCCCAGCAGTGATTTCCAAGGTCACCAGAGCAGGTGGTCGCGTTGTTTGCGCGTCCAGGAGACGCATTGTTACGATGTGGACGCTAAAAACACACTAGCCCCTCGCCAGTGCGTCCAAGTCTTCCTGCTCGGAGGCACAAAAAATTTTGTGTTCTGATTTTTTTTTTATAATAAGTTTGCCTGCATAGTTTCCTCCAATTACTTGTAGTGCAATAAAAAGTGTCATAAACACAAGGCCCACAACAACAGGACTAGGACAAGTGCTACTGCTAGGCTTTATTGAGTGCTAGACTGTTTAGTTTCACCGTACGCTCTACTAGATTATTCTCTCACTTTGTACTTTGGCGAGGAAGTGATGATCCAATTTCGCTAAACTTTTTTATGGTCACAGCAAGAGTCTTCAAACTAATAATAGTTGTAAGTCTTAGGCCAAATTCTGTTCACGAGTTTTGGGGATGGTTAGGGCTATGTTGCCATGGGCTTTTGTGTACTAACAGATAACACTAGCCTAGCATTGGTCTCTCAAGCATCAGCTATCGACCGTAGAGGGCATGGCTAATCGAAGTTATTAGTTTAACAGCTACGCCACTACGGTACCTGCAAGTGCCGGAATTTTGGCGGATATTTTAGGCTATTTAAAACAAAAGCAAGATTGCTTTATTGCTATGTCTGTTCTGTTGGGCAGAGGCCTAGGCAAGAGTACCATTTTTTCAGGCCCTGGGACTTAGCTTCTATTTCAGGTGTCAAACTAACATTGAGCTAGCTCACTCTAGTTTGTGTTGTTGCTGGAAACGATACCTAGAAACAATAAACGTGAGGACTTAAGGGACAAGGGTTTGAGCAGTCGAGGGCATTAAACGTAGAGTCATAATGGACTGTTATTATGTTAAAAAAAACTTCCATGGACTGTCAGTTGTCAGCAAACAGAAATCACTATTATGGGCAAGTTCAGGTGGGCACCTAATGTAGCTACTGTTACAAGTCTTCAATATCACCCAATGTGAGAACTCACACAATGGCTGACTTTTTTCAAATTATAGTATCGACGGAACAGTAATATTGGCGGGTCATTCCTGCACACACACATGCTACTGCTGTGCTATCCTACTGTAGAAGCCATCTTGAAATCATTATTGCTGAATGTGGAAGACTTGGGGATTGCGATGCACTTCTGCGAACTAATTGGATTGGGATACGTCCCGCTTGATGTGGGCAGGCTTACTGAGTCAGATGATATAGCCTGGGCTGTATATGAGCAAGCAACATCATTTCCCTGCTGCAAGTAATGGGCATTGTTATGAAAGGCTGACTTAATGATTTTGACACCCCTTAAAAATAGAGCTGACCTCCCTTAGATTTCGAGATTTGGGTTTTTAAGGGGTCTGAAAACCTAGGTTATGACCCCCTAAATTTGGGCTTGGCGCTAAACCAACTCCCCGCCCAGAGGCAAATTTTTTGCAAGTATTATTACAATTCTTCTTACAGTGGGATATACGTTTGGCGTTTTACCCGCCAGGCAAATGTCGAATTCTCACATGCTTCAAGAGTCACATCGGGCAGTCAAAGCCTTCCTTAAGGCGGCCAACGACAGGAGACAGTAATTTCACTTTTAGCCGCCTGGTGCCCCGGAAGGTTTTGATGAGAACCTGAAAAAAAACAAAAAGCCCTTTTCCAGGACCAGGAGGCCATTTGTTAACATCATAGTGTTAATTGAGTTTTTATGATGCGGTTTGATAGTTTTGATGTTGTATGACAAAACAGACATTCACATTATTGTGTTATTGTTAATATATTGACAGTAATCAGATGAATAAGCAGTAACGGCCACCAGTGTACCACATGTCACTCAAAGACATCAATTCACCATCATATTATTCTGTCAGGCAGTTGCATGCACTTGATGATAGATGAATGAACAAGTGGGTGTTTTGTTTCTCTCTTTTGATTTACTCACTGTGCATTTGTTTCGTATTCTGGGTATGATCGTTGCCCACCCCCCCATGGCCCGCCACCTCTCGTCAACCGGGATTGCCCCTCAAAGTACCTTAACCTAGTATAAGGCCTATTAATAAATTAATAATAATTGATAAGTGAGAAGAAATTCCCCAAGAGCCAACATATTATGGCCATCTTTCGATCCTCAGCCCGTATAGTCATCTACGCTATGAGTGCTCCACCCCCAACCCATAACTGTATTGTTGCAAATGTGGCACGGGCACTTAAGGTTCAAATAAAACCAAACATATAATCCTGTATTTGCTGACTGGAAAATAGGAAATCTAGCTGTTCTCTCTTCACGGGGTCGGGGCATGAGGCAGGATCAATTTTTCTTGTTTTCTGAGTTCAGTAACTTGTCCATGAGCTATCATATCATATTGAACATGTTTTGAAGCTTAGAGGTGGAAAGGATGTTAACTACGATACGCAATTTTTGAGGTTGAAAGAAGGTATCCTAATTACACCTGTACGCATATCGCAATCTTAACATTAGGCTATACATATCGACCTTTTTTTCCGATTTATGCTCGTAATTTTCCTTGATTCCTTTAGTTTTTTAGAAGTATTGGTTTGGCACAAAACACCTCCAATCCTGTCCCTCATTACCTTGTTTTGTGAGAATCCCTTAAATTGTCCGTGTTTCGGCATATATACGTAAATAATTTTGCTAATAATTTACACTACTAATTCTGAACAATGTTCACCAAAAATTTAACAAATTAGTAGTTTTTTTCCCTCTCATGGAATGATTGACTGATTTTGAATATTATCTAAACACCTAAAATGCAACTCATCTCGTGCGCAATGCAATTTTGCTGTGAGCTATCATCATATGTATTCAAGTTTTTCAATTATCGAAGTCAATGATTGCGTTTCATTGGTACAGTCCGCAAATCATTTAGAATCACTCGACTCTGTTGTACGATCTTCCAACAGCGAGCTTCGTATGGAAAAGCCATGCCGCTCATAGTCGGTACTAGATTCGCACCGTACGTCACACGTGTGCCAGTGCCTATAGTTTTTGTCCATGGCCGCAAGTGGAACGATACAGTATTAGTGGCATGATCATGCAAACCTCCGTGCATGATTTGTTCAGTGCTAACGATCTTATGTATCATATTTTCTGTATGCGTCTCGGTAGCAATGAGAAAAGAACTTCATGGTACTGACCACAGAACTCCGAGAAAGTATATTATTAACGATGATAGTAATTTATTAGCTTGCTATTTCCGCTCATTCTAAAATTCGACTCAGGCGCCTTGACCGAAAAATAAAGGTGTCGCCTGGGCATTCACGAAAGGAGCACACCAGGTGCGCCAAATACCAGAACAGGGGTAAAATCGCCTGGGCGCCCGTCTTATGTGAAGCCTCGCTATCCGATGGCGCCGTCGAGTATACCGGTTTTTTACAGTTTGTTATCTAGTTCATGTGCTTCTCTAAACGAGCGGGCAAACAGATGGGGTTGACACATACTGACGATCCCTGGAACGCAGTAAATCAATACCTTGACACTGGTCCATAATGTTACTTGTGATACTGTCCAAATCGTTGTATATTCTTCCAAATTTCTCTGTTTCACTTGCTCTTTGTTCCAACTGCCTTTTCTCTCTTAGGCGCACTAGAGCAGTATGACTATGATACTAATGCGTTTATTGCACACATAGTAGGGGAGCGTTTGTTAATCAATTGCACACTACATGGATCGCAGCGGCCAGCCTCATCTGGCACTGTTGCATGGTACCTCTGTCGTGGTTAGAATACGGACCATCAGGCACTGCTGTGGTTTGGAAGTTTTAAATGACTAATGCCACATGCACTGCACTGGTCGAACCGTGGATTGTAAACAACAATGATGCATTGATGTATTTTGAGATGCAGATAATCCCATGTCAGTTTGTAAAAGTTCCTAATCTTTAATACTGTGTAGAATGTGCATTGCTTTAGTCTTGAATCGCAAAAAAGGTTTATTGCAAAATTTACTTGACATCTCATACGACACTTCCCGGGAATTACAATGCGAGTGAATATTTTTCAGACAACTCTAACAACAGGCTAGCCTAGTCTCCGTAGCCATTGCATTCTACGGGTATTTTGCTCTTCAAATGGTGTATCAAACTCATATTCATAAACTCACAGCTGAACCAGATGAATCTTGCTTCTCATCGTCATGACCATGGCTCGAATTTACACACGGCTATGTTCAACAAAAAGTTCCTTCTATGGAGTCTGATTCTGTTAACTCCTGTTTGCGGTATGTCATTCAATTTTACCATACTGTACTTAAGCTGCTCAAAATCAAGTTTGGGGATTCGATGGAAATTTGGTGACCAGCCATTGAGTCACCCTGTTTAAAAAAACTTTTTTTTCAAACTAGAAACATGAATGCCTACTTTGCTTTGTTTTCATCTAATAAAAATGATTCAGAGACTAGTTCAAGAATGAGTGCCGCAAGCCATTTGACTACTTCAGTAAAGTAGGCCTATTAACTAGTCACGTATCAGAAGAAATTGTACTGTAGCACGCTCCCCATTGAAGGTGACCGAATCCGCCGTCACTTCATGCCTCAAAAACATCTCCCTCCAATTAGCACAGCCTCTGTAACCTCGAAACAATCATTCAATACCTGCCAATCAACTAGCATGTTAAAAATTTCATTATTTAAATAAAGTTGGTACTTACAAGGCCTAAATTTTTGACTGTAATACATGTAATCAGGGAAAATCAATACCCATTTTTTTTCAGCCTGTCTTGTTTTGAAACATAGTTTTGTAACATGAAGTGTTCCACTCATGGGTTCATTTTGGTTTGGCGATCCTATCATTTATATTGGGGGCACATGCAAGACTTATATCTTGTTCTCAAGCTCTCAAGAGTGGCAATTCGTAACACACCAACAACTATGAAGGTTAATGGAGATCCTGACTGATTCCGGGTAAATTTTCGGTGATTCTCCCCTCACCTGCAATATGTGGAATGAATGATTTCTAAGGCCTTCTTCTTAACTACAATAATTGGTATTTTTGGGTATAATTAATTGAGAAGCAGCATTTCAGAAACTGAAGTTAAACGAAGTTGGCGGCTTGCACTAGCCTAAAAACACAGCCTAGGCCCTCGGCTGTGGAAATGCAGGCTTTAGCGTACAAGGTACTAAAGCCTGTGAGCGCAGGCTTAGCCTATTACCATCTGGAGACGGCCCTCAAAAGTATCCTGAGAGCTGGCCAATAAAAAATTGATTGACAAATTGGTTGCCATCATTTTTAAATTCATTTTTCCTCCCTCCCCCCAATTCGCCAACTGTAAATTATTGTCTGAATCTTCATCAAAATTTGTGAACAAATTTTTTTTTTTTAAATGTTGGCACTTGATCATGACTGCTCATATAATTCCAGGTGATGTGGAACATCAATCATTAGTAGCAAGAAAGAAAAGCTGTGGAATGCGTTCCAATAACAGTCTTGATTTATTTTTCAGGAATCACCGGCGAATTCTAGTGGTTGTGGTTTCATTTTTCTTTCTGGGCTGTTGTGGGTCCGGGGTCGTTTATGAGGATTATTTCCTTCTTGCCCTTATTCCACTAAACTAAACTAAACAATATATCCTCTCCAAAGGGTGAATACATACTTCACTCGTTTAGGCCTTTGCGTCGAAAATGGTGGAGTAGGCCTAAACTGTCTTGTACCGCTCATTTTCTTGTCTTAGCAGGTGTCTGGGGTTAGCAGTGCGTCGTATGGATTAATTGGAGGTGGTTGAATACGCTTCAAAAATCACTGGAAATCCTTTAACCTTCACTCTTCAGTTGTATATACTCAGCAGATTATCAGTATGGAGATTATTATTATTCAACTAGAATTATAGGTAAGTAGAGCAATCAATCACTGTTCCTAACGAGTCGAATACTACAAAACGGCGCAATAACAGAATCTCGCCAGAATAGGGCCAGAATCAGAGGAGGTACGTTCATAACTTAGTACAGTCAGTGCATGTCCACAGTACTACGGCTCTAGGCATATGCCAATGGACTGCACTCGCTGGTGCACATTGCGCATGAACTCCTTCGAATCTTCTCCGGAAAGCAGGGTAGAACAGTGAAAACCAAACCAAAAGGAAAATGAATGCTTAAATGAAAGGTCGTGCTAAAATGCCAGTCCAGGTGACCGTCAGGATAGTGAAATGCCGTCAGGATGCCGTCAGGATGGTTGACAAGTGCCGTCAGGACGTGGGGAATGAGTATGTGTTGACTTGCTTGCGAATTCCTTTAATGGACCGAGGTGGGGAGGGGGGGGGGGGGGGGACCTGTAGAATTAGGCCGACTTTACCAGCTAACTTGAGGACTCGCGAAGTTGGCAAAGGCGAGTGTAGGCCAAATGAATTGCTCATAGGCCACGCGTACAATACGGCCGGCCCATGGCAAGGTAGCGTTGCCAATATTTTTAGGTTTCATATGTTGTAATCAGGCACTCGCCTTACTGAAAGCTTCTTTGTTATTCCATTTTATTAATACATATATTTTATGATCCGGGTCATAGATCTGGCGGGGGCCACACCGGTTTGAGGAAGGGTTAGCAAGGTTGTATAATATCACTAACGTTGGTCGTAACCGTCTGCTTCTCCGTAGTCCTCCTTGGGCGCTTGTGGGCGTCGACAGTTGGCTCCCTTGTGGGCTGAGGTTTGGGGACGGATCAGTACTTGGCCATCGTTCAGTTTTAACTGATAAATCGTAGAGGAGGAGATTTTGGGGTAGCGTAGAATGGTTACTCGGTTGCCCTCAATGATTACCGTTTGTATAGCCTACTACGGTATCAACGCGATCACAAGAAGAATTGGGAATAAGGATACTCCTGGCGGTCGGTAAGGTTTTGTTAGTTTGACAGCCGTGATGTGAAATGGCGCGAACACCATGACCCGAGTGTGTCTGTTGGGGAGAGGAGGAAGAAAAGCAGAGTTTGAAATGTTGACTATTCAACTCCAAACCGTCTAGCCTAACACAACCGTATAACGGTCGTATTGTAAGTCATGGGTGTGGGGGAGGGGGGGGGGGGATTCCGCATCTGGAGAATGTAGGCTATTAGTTTCAACTGCTGTCTGCTTCAGCATGAATGCTCGTGGTGGGTCCGTTTGAAAAGGGCTAGTTGGTTATGTGACTGTCTTGAAACGGTTGGCTAGCTATGTTCATTATAAACGATCATGGGCGAGTGTGTGGCTGGGGTGTGTTAAGTTTGTCAGCATTTGACTGTCATAGGCCCACCGTACTCGAGTCTCAATAGTTATCGTCTGAACAACGGCTCCGTAATTACTTCGGACATAATTCAAGTAGTGGATAGGCATAATCCGCCACGTTTTGGAGGGTAGGTGACACAATTAACAATTCATTTCCTGGTCCATTTCTTGTTAATAATTCTCAAATTTATTCGACTAATTTTAACCTTACAATTACCGCCCCATTCCATGCCTCACCATTGGCGATTACCTTGGGCCAATTTTTATCTCCTGTAGGTCGGAGTTGGAGTTGGCCTGACTGAACCATTTACACTCCATCCATAACTGCCTTGGCAAATGATTTTCTAACATCTTCCTCGGTCCATATCCCTTACTTTCATCATATTGGTGATTGACCTTGCTTCGATCGATCGATTACTGCCACTCAATCCCACTAGTGCAGCTCCATGTTTCCTTGTTGAGGTAATTCTCCACCTTATTTGACCTCCCCAATTCTTTCCCAACCCATCCAGAAAATACTTGTTGTCCCTGCCCCCAAATCCTTTTCCCACAACCCTGAATTCGCCACCATGCATGTACTATTTGTATGGCGTCAGCATATATGTAACCCCCTCCTCGCGGCTCCTATCCTGCAGCAGCCTTCACCGTCCTGACGGCTCGAGGGCAGCATTCAAACTTTCCTGACGGCTCCGGACAGTAAAATACCCTCCTGTAGGCGCTCCTGACTGTATCTAGCATGACCAGACATGAGGGCAAATGAAAACTTGAAAACTGTCATTTTTCTCCACGTACTTCACCAACTTCTGACAACCGCGCCACGGTTTTCCGATAACATATGATGGAGTAACCAAACTTTCTCGCGCTGTAAGCACCTTTTACTTCCCTCCACCCAACAGACTTTTGTACTTATTCCAAAATTCATTTGCAAATCGTAAATGTTAGTCTGTTAACTCATAATCGAGGCTGAACCATTACATGTTTCTTGCCTCGATGTGTGAGAAAGAACGATCAATTTTGTCAATCCATTATGGACGGAGATCTCGCAATATAACTTTCTTAACATCGCGTGCTTTGTCACGGCGTACAGTACTCAATGGACAGAAAAAAAGTCTGTACGGTATGGATGTGCAAAATACACGCAACGCTATTCATATGACTGATGCCATGTAGGAATTAATTTTTGCCTCCATGGGCTCTTTCAATTTTGTCCTCTAAAAAGCCCCTGGAATAGGCTTGGGGGCTCTTTTTCAAATTTGAAGATGCATGCCCGATTTAATTCTTGATGTAGTCCTGTATTGTGTGTATTTTGTTTTTCATTCGTTGTGTGTTCTTCCGCGTTCCCCCCAACGTGAAAAATAGCCTACACGGACGGAAATTCCTTGCCGTAATAGGCCCAACCCTATTCTCACTTCATGATGAAGGAGTATGTAACAACGTCGCTAATACATCTTCTTACTTGCTCCGATATTTCCATGTTCTCTCATTCTGAACAGGGGCTAGCTGCATTATCATACCACCTCCGCGTGTCCAGTAACCCATTATCACGCTCAACCCCCTGGATGACCACAAGAACGGCACGTGTCAATTACATTCCACAGCCAATGACGAACTAGCCTGCGTAGCACGACGCGGGTTCATTCTTTCGAAAGATGTTACTCGCACGCGACTGCTACGGAGACGATTCGTGTACATTCCTTGCAGTGTGGTGTTTACGCTTCGTGCGGGAAAGTCCCATCTTTCAGTCAACAGAGACGAGTATACAAAATTTCGCGGGACTGGTACTAGTAGTTTTCGTGACATGGATTGATAATCGGATAGCGGCAGTTTTGACACGAATTTCTCAGACTTCTCACGGGATTCCAAAATCAATGTGAACAAAGCAATTTCAGCAAATAGGTCTTTCATATTTACCATTTTTGAATGGCCAAGTGTAGTGTAGTTTTCCGAGACCCTTTCATCACTGAAGGGCTATTTTTACATACTTTGTTTTCTATTTTCGCGCCCCGCGTGGGTTTTTTCAGAGGGTCGATTTCTTGGAAAGTTTGGGGCGAATCGCCTGTCGCCCCCACTTATTTCCGACCCGCTGCATGCGCTCAAATCCATTGGGTCCTATGTAAACGCGGAGTGTGTGTAGGCTCCGTACATTTCTTGTGCAGCATGACCATGGGCTTGCGTGACGACTAGATTTGCTTATTTTGCTAACGGTGGATGCGTTGACTTTGTAACCCAAATTATCACCTTTTGTATTTTGTCCGAAAATTTTCCAGACAACCGTGTTTCCAACCTTTGATGAAATCACAGTAAGCTGCTCAATATTGTCATTTTCTGTGATAGTGAGTGAATCTTTGTGACTATCCTCTATGAAGTTGTGGCTATTTGGATGATCTGGGGGATGGAACAATTTGAGGGTTGTTGGACCCCCCAGCAAAGTTGTTACACGCGAGTTCTGTTGTTTTACATACCCCATCAAAAAACGCCCTCTGTTACCTTGTGAGTTGTAGGCTATCGGGAGCACTTGCAGATAGAACAATTATGCAACCTACCTCGTTAGGCGATCACATCAAGCACCGATTGTAACTACACTAATCTCATGTATCGCAGAGCACATGAGTAGTATTTTCGAATTAATACTGTCTAGAGACTAGGCCTAACACAACAGTAACAACAGGCTAGCCTATTCGCCATTAGCCTATGGCTATGCTACTGCTAACTTTGCTCTACAAATGGTGTATCAATCAACTCATATTCATACCTCAGCTAGACCCGATTGAGTCTTGCTTCCTTCATCGTCTCATACCATTGCTCTTATTCACACACGGCTCCACTTAGAATTAATTGTTTTGTATCGATGCTAACAACGTTAGGCTAGTAGTTGCACAAAACCGTAGGCAGTTTACGCTGTATTGCATATCATACACGGTACATCCTAACATTGACTGCAGTATGCAGTGCTGTGACCTAGTCTATCAATTTACATTGACAGACTGTATGTAAGTCGACCTGGGATGTTTTAGGGTACCGTTTCGTACAGGATAAAGTGCAAAACCAACACGCGTCAGATTCGATCATTATGGGCGGAACAAGTGTCCGTCCCCTGGAAGACAACTAAAAACTTCACATGTCACTCACCAGCCCCATGGTATTCCCTCCCGAAATTTTCCTTCAGCTATCTCTTGTCAAATGGCCTATTTTTATCGTAATGACTTAAAATTTCATGTAATTTTCCTGAGGATTTTGAATTGAGACTAGCTTTTATCTTCACTTGCCTTCATTTCTAATTTCTTCCTTTCAAAATGGCGCTTACATATCGGGATGTCGCGGAAAATGACCGTCACCACGGCACAAGAGTGCGGGTTACGGTGTTTATTACCAGGAATCGGGAGAAGTTTTCATACATTCCATAATAACTTCAAGATGGCAACAGGTGGGGTGGGGCCCGCTTCTCATGCCCCACAAGCGGGCCTAACCTTACCTCCCTTACTAACCAATAGCACTTCATGTTCGCATGAGGGCAGGGAAGGAGGGCCAGGGGATCACCTCGACAGGAGTCATGGGGGGGGGGCGGGGGGGGATGCCCCGCAGACGGCGGAACTCACGCAGAGGGGGGGGGGGGGGGAGGCGCTGAGGGGAGTTGGAATATTTAAGCAATCAAGCCTTCCCAGATGGCCAGAAATACCACTTCCCTGACCTCCGGGCCTGACCTATTTTGAGGACATGACGCAGTGGCCTAGCCACCGTTTTTCGAGATTACAATGGTGGCATGGCATAATATGAAATTGCCCTACTCTCACCAGGTTGCCTGAGTGCGCTTCCTTGGAATTCATGTCAGTAGGCTTATACTATTACGCGCGGAGCGCGAAAGTTCTTACCGCATTTTTGTGGCCTGGGGGGGGGGGGGGGATGCACTCCGTAAATATTTGAGGTAATCCGTTCACATTTGCGTCATCCCTACTTATATCTTTATCTCATATCAGTGTTGTAACGAGTCACCCATTGCTCGAGTCCCAGTCCAGTCCAAGTCAGGAGTTGTCGAGTCACAAGTTCAAGTCAATTCATTTTCTTACAACCTCGAGTCAAGTCAGTCAAGTCAGACGCATTGCTAAGTCAAGTCAAGTCAGAGACCAATCCTCAGTCAGTCAGATACTATGCTCAGTCACATCAGTCAATTATTTTCTCCCCGCTTATATTAACAATTTAGACAAATCAATGTACTGTAATGCTAATGCATTGTGTAGTAAATAGTTGGCTTGATTCCAATGAACTTAGCCCATGTGTCATTATTAGCTTATATTTTTTTGGCGGGGGGGGGGGCGATCACTGACCTCAGCTAAGCGTTTGTGAAAAGAAGCCACAAGATGAAGAACTCTACTTTTCGTGAAGGAACTTCTAAGAAGATGAACCTAAGAGATCGCGCTGAAGCTACCATTTTTGCAACATAGAAAAAAAAAAAAAATTTCCCTAGAAAAAATAAAATGCTTCAATGTTCATGGTATGAAATTGGAACAGAGTGACATTAACAGAGCAATTAAATTGACGGATCTGTTTCCCTTCAGAACAATAATCACAAGTTTACATTCACATTACTTTGTTTGAAAAGAAAGTCTGCCTATACCATTTCCACCTAAATTTTTCGTGACATCAATTATCAAGCTTCTCGGCATTGGCATAAGCAATACTTGAGATTATCCCTTACGAAATGCTTACTACGTACTGGCATTTTCATCAACTGCTTTTACCAGTCTCCATCAACCATCAGAATTATACCCCGGGTTCATAGTGATTTATATCAACAGAAAAGCAGAAGACGTAGTGAGTCCTTGCCTCTTTCTGACAACCTATAGCCAGACCCAGGACAACGTTGAGACCAACCAATAGGGATTTTCAGGTTTGAACTCTGGTGACCTCCTGACCTGACCCCAAAACATAGGGTTCATGAACTAATCTCACCAAGTATTACTCCATCCTCCAGTTTGGGGGTTGAGTTATCGAGTTCACAAGCGCAAAATTTGCCAAATATTACCTTTTCACACATTTCCCATTTTTCAAAACAAATCCACCTCGACCTATACCAACAGTAGGGTTTCCTGTACTTCCCATAAGAACGCCAACCAAAACCAAATTTCAACCCGATCAGATCATCCATTCTGGACTTCATCGTGTTTACAAGTTGTCAGACTTTGACCTCGGGATCCCAGATGACCTCTGACCTGACCCCAAAACATATAGGGTTCATGTACTCCATCATGGGGATACATTACAATATGAAGCTTATTCAACAGTGGGGTCGGTTATCGTTTTTTTTGTTCCCATACCAAATTAGCCAAATATCGACTTTTTTCCACAAATTTTGCTATTTTTTTTTCATCATTCAACATTTTTCATTTCACCGCAATTCACCCCTGCGACCTGTACCAAAAAACAATGGGTTTCTTATCCCCATAAAAAAGCTACACATAATTTCAATCTGATCGGCCCAATCATTAGGAATTATCTGTCACAAGGTTTTCCAGACTTTGACCTCTGGAACCTCATATGACCTCTGACTGACACCAAATCGATAGGGTTCATGTACTCATCATGGGGAACGCACTTACCAAGTATGAGCTGCATCCATCAGGTGGGGTCCCCCCCCCCCCCCCAAAAGTTATCGTGTTTACAAGCCAAAAATAGCCACAATATCAACTTTTCACAAATTTTCATTCGACAAAAATTCACCCCCGGCCCTGAACTAAAACCAATAGGGTTATGTACGCCCCATAAGAAAGCATATACACCAAATTTCACTTGATCGGACCAACCGTTCTGGACTATCGTAGTACAAGGTCATACTTTGACCTCTGGTGACCTGACCTGTAACCCAAAATAATGGGGTTCATGCACACATCATGGGGAACACACATCCCAAGATGAGCGTCATCCATACAGGTGGGGTCGAGGGGGGGTGGGGGGGGGTGTTATCGTGTTTACAAAGAGCTAAAATACAAAACACACACACCAACACATACACACACACTGTCATGGACGACTACATACTTCTCTGACTTCGTCAAGGAATAAAAAATGCATTATATAGTGCACATCTTTTGCACTTGACTCAAAAGGCTCCAACCACGTTGTTGTATTCTCAGGGGATTATGGTGACTTTGCAACCACAGATTCTTGCAAGGTGTGGGAGGACGGGCCGGCCGCTAATTTTTCCCGCCAATTTTTTGTTTTTCTTCCACCGCGACGCGGCACATTGTATTCCGACAGTAATGTGGATCAGTTTCGCGGAGAAAGTGCGCGTCAGGTGCTGCTCGAAACCGACTTGAAAACGATTTTTTTTCTTTCTTCTTCTTTTGTTTCCCTTTTTTTGGGGGTCGTTTCCGGTTGGATTGGCAGCACCCGAATTACCCGGGGGACCGGATTTGTAACGCGTAATCTGAACCCTGTGATTTCATGAAAAACCTGATAGGGCCGCGTCGCGGCGGGAATAAAAAATTTAGCGGCGGCGAGCACAGAACTTCTACATGTTTAGTGGGCGATCTCGTCGTGCTGAGCGTGGCCGTTGTATTGTTGCTGTACTGAGCGGCATGTACAGAGGCTACTATGGCTTGCTCCTGGCGCGCGCGCGCGTCCGCCGCCGGCAACCAAGCCACCGCGCAAGGCGCTCACTGAGCTAGCTTAGTACGGTAAAACGGCTTCGATAGAGAAAAAAAAGAAAAAAAAGACCAGTCGTTTGAGTGACTCGAGTCCCCTGGCGTGACTCGAGTCCCCAAACTTGACTGACGAGTCATGCATGCTCGGAGTCAGAGTCAAGTCAAGTCATTTTAGGGTTAACTCGAGTCAAGTAGTCAAGCATTTTAGTGGTTACTCGAGTCAAGTCAAGTTTTTTTCAATTTTTGGTTTAGGCCCAAGTCGAGTCAAGTCCAAGCATGGCGACCTCGAGTGACTCGAGTCAGGAAAGTCATTGACTTGGACTTGTTGCAACCACTGTCTCATAGTATGTTGTAGTTTTTACATTTCCAGGCCAGGCCGTTGGAATTTGGTGCAATACCGGGTTACAGCATGCCACACCTGCAAATCTCTCGCTTCGAATTATTTTGCGTTTCACCTGCATGGTCTTAGTAATTTACGGGACATTTGTAACATTTCAGGTGGTCGTTGATGCAATCTGGTGCAGCCAATATAGCACACCAAAACCAATCTGGCAACGCACGAAGGGAAGACTGTTGGTGATGGGGAAAATTGCTATATAAAAACGTATTCTGGGAGATCGCTTCGTTACTAGCCTATACCGGTTAGTGCTTTTTTTTTTTTTTTAAACCCCTTTTTTTTCCAGGCCTTCCGGACTTTAGTCGAGGTTTCTTTACCCCTTCCTAAAATCGAGATGGTTTTAAGAAATATTCGAGACGTCCTCTACGTGGTGGCTGGGGTTGTGGACTGGGGGGGATAGAGGGGGTGTGGGGTGGCCACCGACTCTCAGACACGGATTGGCGCAGATGGTGGAAGTTTTTTTTTTTTTTCATTTTGCCGGGAAAGACGCAAGATGACAGGAAATGACACTCTTGTCGCTTTGAGGCTGTTACAACAATTCCCATGTTGGTTATCAATGTTCCGGAAATTTTCATTCCGAGAGACGCTTTATCATTATTCTTCCTCAAGTCTTGCCGAAAAGGCACGTTCTGGGTACCGCCCAAATATGTAACGACAGTAGGGAGAAAATTTGCTCTCTGACATTACAACTGCTGGTGGGAATAGTTGCGCTGGAGTCATGTTTTTCAATTTCTAGGCGTATGACCCGACCATCATCCAACTCCCGAATCTTGTAGTTTGTACGCATGCAGTTCGAAATTCGCGCGAATCGCCACAAAAATCAAGCAGCTGCTAGTGGTAAAATCCGGGTGGTATTAGAACAACAGTTGGCGATCCATGTCTTCTCCCTTTTGAACTAGTCCAGTTTTCCGCCCTTTCGTTAGTCGATATTTGCTCGGAACTTTTAGTCTCTTCATTCACGGAACAGCTCTGCCTCCTACCCATGTCATATACTAACCCAATTCCCCGATGTTCCTAATAAAACATGGGGTTGGCGGTGAAGAAAGTTAACCACGTCTGTCATTGGATGCCATTCCCCCAAATAAAGCCCAAGGCCACCAGCATCAGTGCACTTATTTAAAAACATATACAAATCCTGCCCAAAAGGTGGAATCTGCGCGTCCTGGATTATATTGATATACCGAAATTAGGCAGTTCCATTTATTGCGCAGTATACTATGAGACACCTGCACGATGGACAGAAATTCACATGATTCGCGCGTCAGCGCGATATTATTTATCAGAATACTAATGATGAATATGTCAAAGGTCATCTCTTCGAGTTCAAATGCGCAACATGACTCGTATTGTAAGATGATTGTGATTTTTTTCACTCATGAGAAAAAAAACAACACTCACAAATTTTTCAAGTGGTGCGCATGGGGGGAGGAGCACCCGGGAGCTTTCGATGGAAAGCGCCCCTCCCACGCCTCTCTCCCGTAGTACGTCACTGGCCTCACCCTCCCTCCCTGACAAACATAGCAAAATGAATTGGGACCTCAAGACGACCTTGAATTTTTCAGGACCAACTTTGTCCCCCCCCCCCACAAATTCGTATAAACTCTGTATTACCGCGTAAAACCTACAACATAGAGAGCAGCAGATAAACAGTGGATGTCCACTTTCGAACTCATCGAGATTTTACTAGGGCGGACTTGTGTACCAAATATCTGATCAATCGGATAAAACGTTTTAAAAAGTTGCGTAGCCGGCAGCGGTGGCAGCCAGGACATAGCCGCAAACCATAATAACCGAAAACTCGTACAGTATTGCGGGGATATAATTAATCTTGTTCGATGCCTAGGGAAACCATAATATCCCCGAACACTTACATTGTTTTGGGGAAAGTAACGTTGGGAAGGAGTCTGTGTAGTGACCTCCACGGTGGTGGCGTACCACGGGAGGGGGGAGGGGGGCGACCCAGAACCCCTCTCACCATGACCCAAGTGATCAATTAAATTTTCAAAAAAACAAATCACAAAAAACAGATTTTTTTTACAGTTCAGTAAATGTTTGAGCTGTATTTAGTAAATATTGCAGCAGCTTGAGTCTAGGGACCATAAATTGACTATTGCCGATAGGGAGGGTGAGGATATTTCTGATGGGCGCACTTCCCATTGGGTTCCGCGCTCAACCTCCCCCCCCCCACCTCCCTCCTACATACATATCTCCTCGTACGCGCCTGCTGAATTCCAATAAAAGACACAGTACAAGCCTGGGTTTTCCCGTACATACTAGTTTTTCCTGCTCTCACCCAAAACGACCATGGGTTAAGAGGAAGCTTGTGTTCTTGAAGACTCGTTATTTGCGCGCGCCCCCTCCAAAAAATCTCAAATTGTTTTTTTCTTGACGGCCGAGCACGTGAGTTAAAGTTGACAAAAGCCACATCTGCCCCTTCTGTTCCCACAGTCAGAAGAAGGACCACGAGGCGGGAGGGTTTATTGTTAGGTACTTTTAGCTCCTCAAAAGCTTCCAAAAAGAATCTAGGCACGGCAAACTGTACTATTAGTAACGGACCGAGTGCGCTGTCCAGTGGCTATAATGAGTGCGACCGAGCGTGTGGTGATTTCCCCACGTTATGCTGCGTTTACACTATCTTCCCGACCGGTCACGGCGGCCACGTTTGTCCAAAACGTGGTGAGCCGTGGAGTTTTGCAAAATATTTTCTCCAGATTTAAGTCGTGTTAGGTCTTGTTAGGTTTTGCTCTAAGGATTTCACGGTATCCGTGTGGGGCCTGGAGTAGGGGAGAGGACGCTGCTAGAACCACAGGAGGCATCATTACGTTTCAAGCGGCCTGTCTACAACGTATGTCACTGCGTTCCCTTACGCGATATTCACGTTCAGATGGTGTCCCTAGTTTCTCACGTTCTGTCCATTCCCTGAAACAGTTCTGGCCACGTTCTGACAAGTTCTTCAAGTTGCGAGAAGGCTTGCAGGACGGATGTAACGGGTGCAACGGTTAGCCTTTTTTACCGTTGTGCTCACGGTAACCAAAATAGCCACGAGCATCAGCATCAAGTAAACAAAAGACTTTCGATCGAGATTCACATCATGAATGACCAAGAAGTTAGGATTTGTTGGCTTGCTGGGAGCATGGCATTCGGTCTTTGCGTCAAGCGCGAAGGATCAGCAGCAGTTGAACAGAGGGCATGCAAGAGAGCAGAAGGACAGGGAGAGACGAGGAAGGCGGATGAAGAGGCAAAGGTCCAAAACATGGGTTCGCGCATGGTTGGCGGGAGACAATAGGCAGCAACTTGGTCAACGACTCAACGTTTATTACAAGAGAGTTCCGCGCCAGGGATTGTGTCGACAACCTCCCAGATACTAATCTGAGGATGCCCCCAGGCTCATCGACGAGATTTGCAATAGAGTGAAACCAACAATTGAGTGGCTAGACACGACCAGTTCCGCTCTGATCTGCAGGGAACACAGAGGCGCCCCGTCCCACTGCCGGTATGCCCGCTAAGTTCTGTTCAAGCCGATTACGCCACTATAACGTTTTGTTGGAGTTCCCCTGTTTTACTACGACCTACGTGACCGCCGTAGCAAATTTGTTGACATTTTTAAAAATCTGCGGTACGGCATCCCAAGGTTGTCACGAGTGCCAATCCAGACCCGCGTAAGGCAATCCAAATGCCCAATAATTCGAAAACTGGTTGTCCGAAGATAAACCAGGTTTTATCATTGATAACCAGCGTTTTTTGCATTGATAAAACCAGGTTTACTCAACTCGAAAATTTGGATAAAACCTGGTTTATCAAGCGATAAACCAGGTTTATCGCCGGGCCCCTTTGCCCCAATAATCGATAATCCAGGTTTATCAAAACTGATAAACAGGTATCACCCGGGAAAATGGTTTATCAGCGATTTTTACCAAGTGTTTGAAAAACCTGGTGGGTTTATCAACGATAAACAAGGTTAATCTGATGAAAAAACCAGTGGGTTATGAATAACTGGGCACTTAGATGATAAACGAGTTACACTTGATAAAACCCGGTTTATCGAAGTTCATTTTGTCGAACTGGATTATCAGTCGATAACCTGGTTATCAAAATAATTTTGAGAGAAACCGGTTTTTTCGTTCGATTAACCAGGTGTCTCAATCGATAAAATGGTTTTATCACTATTATGGACGAGCCAATGATCAATAATTCGATAAACCTGGTTTATCAACCAATAACCCTGGATTATAAATAACAGTTGATAAACCTGGTTCATTCAACCATAAACCTGGTTTATCAAAGCCAAATGCTCAATTAATTCGATAATCCAGGTTTATCGAAGGAATAGTCGGAACTCCTTTAGCCGTCTCTATAACTCGGGTTTTTGTTTGTACTGTGTAACGCACGTCTAGTGTATAGTCAAACAGATTCGCCGTCGGTCGGTAGCCCAATTGCTTCAATAATTCGAGAATCCTGGTTTATCAATTGAATAAACCAGGTTTATCAAACGATAAACTAGGTTTATCGGTTGATTAAACCAGGTTTCTCGTTGATAAACAAGGTTTATCAGTTGATAAACCGGGATTATCGGATGATTCTTGGGCATATGCGTTGATTAAACATGGTTTCACAGCGAAAACAGGTTTACGAATTTGCAAGACGTAACTAGGTTTATCAACCGAAAACCCTGGTTTTCGATTTGATAAACCTGGTTTTTTATCGTTCGAAAATCGTCAACAAGCATCGACTAATTTTTAAACCAGGTTTATCGGTCGATAAACCAAGTTTTCACGCCCCTATGCCCAAAATTGATATTAAGGTTAATCAAGTAAGAAACTAGGTTTATCAACCGAAAAAAAAACCTGGTTTTATACTCAACCGATATACCAACTTCTTTGAAAAATCATTTTCTCACTTGAGAAAACAAGGTTTATCAGGTGATTCAAACCAGGTTTATCGCTTCGAAGAAACCAGGTTTATCAAGGTAATTGACATTAAACCTGGGTATCGACTGATGACCTGGTTTTCAGGTTATCAGATACGTGCGTTTAAACAAATGAACAGTTCAGTATCTAGGGAGAATAGACATTAAGCGCACCTCAACCTCCCCCCCCCCCCCCCCCCCCCCCCCCCCCCACCACCCTCCGATTGGGGGCTTTCGCGCTCATGCGCTCCCTTACTTCTCCAATATATTATGTTGACACTTTCGGGCGCCCCTCTAACCGAAAAATCCTGGATCCGCCCCTGGGAATATCTGTCATCACCTTCTCATTATGAGGTATGCACTGTAGGCCCTGAGTGGACCCAGGGAAATTCAGTCATCACTCTCTGGTTATGTGCATAGAATGTTTGCACAAGTCTGTACACTAGGGAAATTGTGGCAGGCAGTTACAACTTAAAGGTTGTTTCATGTTCAATGCTGCAGGCCTGGAGGGTGTGTAAGTTGCGGTAAATTGCTATTGAGGTGAGTTGTGCTGGGTCTCATAGCAAAATATTAGGGACTTTAAGTTTGCCATTCTGCTGGAGTCGGTAGTAGCATTACCTGGTTTGCAAACATGGTGAGAAAAAAATCTAGAGAGGATTGTTCCCTGTTATTTGATGCAGTGATCGGATTTGGATATTACTAGATCTTTCCCGCGACTTCACGGAGTGGGGGAGATAAGGATATGCTCTCTAAATTATTTAGAGGTACTCTACGCATCAGAGATCACAGGGGTTCGGCCCAGCGCCCGAAGGAAGAATTTGGTCGAATATATGGAGGGGGGTATATAAGGGGTCCAAATTGACTTCTAATTTTGGATGCAAGCCCGTTAGGCCATGCTAGTCTTGGTAACAATGAATACCTATGGTCTCAGAACTCCTCTTTGATACACTCATGGAGAGATGGTGCCACTACCGCATGCAAAAGCCATATTGGACCCCCTTCCCCAAGTGGTCGTAAGCCTCTCCCCCATCGGTCCCCTCGGACTCGCAAGGGGATTAGGCAACAAAACGAAAAACAAATTGTCACCAAGAGAGGAGAAATTGTGCCAAATCGCCTCGAATGCACAATAAAAAAGTGACAAAAATGTCGTGCTTCGCAATTCGCGGCACGGGGTCCAAAGTGTTGGAATTTCGTCCCGTTGCTCTCCCCTCTCTCGACATCTATGGAAACAATTCTGCCTCATTGGGGTTTTTTTTACCCCTAGCTTAACTAACCGTTCAGCCTCGGGCTGTTTCCTCCTCTCTCGACCACGCACGTTTGGAACATGCAGTAGCCTAGCTATCAGAAACCGGAATTTTCAACTCATTGTTCTCCAGGTTAACGGAAGTTCCCTGTTCTCTCGGGCATTACGTCATACCATTGTTGGACAGTAGGCAAATGCTAGTAAATGTCCCATTTTTTGCGTGAGATTCCTGTTTTTCCAGATGTGCTGGGAAAACCCGGAAAAAATCAGTACAGTAGTATGGAGCACGAAAATGTTGACATTTGTGGGCGCATAAATAGGACCAAGGTCTGACAAAATGTTCAAATTTTCCACCGATTACAAAATTGTGATCACAAAAAGCCCAGGTTTGAAGCTTAGTACATGCAGCCTTAAAACACCATGGTTGAGGTTATTTCGGGCAAGCTGCGGGAGCTTGCGCAACCAAAAATGGTCTCACACGATCGCGCCAACCTATGGTGGCGTTCGCATCAGGTAGTATTTTTTGAAAAATATCTGTCCTTGTGTGCACTCCCCCCCCCAGTGAGCGTACATGTGCTGTGGACAAAACCCCCCCCCCCCCCTCCCCTTTCCCCTCCTCCCATAGTCTATTACCTCAAGGTCGTTGTGTCGAGCAGCTGGCTTACTAACAAGGTGAGACAAGTCATGAAAAATGTATATGGCCCCAGCCAGACACTTCAAAAAAAAACCATTAAAGGACAACTGCCAGGATGATTATTTAAACAGGGGCTGATATAATAGCCGTACAAAAACTGTGCGTTCCAGTCCAAACCATAAGTTCATAGGACTTTCGTTACAGAGTTTATAGTATTTGAAAGTCTGTGTATTGTGAAGCATGTGTATTGACGCAGATCGAAAAATGCTTCCCATCATGAATAATAAATGATGTCATACTTGCACAACCCTTGCAAAAATTCTTGTTTTTCTATTGAAAATGCAAACATTGCTTTCAATTCGAAAAGCAATTATTAGGGTCTATGGTGAGAATGGCTTGTAGTGGCGTTGGTAGGTGTAATGGTACTTTGTGAGAAAAGCCAGAAAGACTTCTGCTAAATGTTGGCTCATTCAACAAAATGGAACAATTCAAATACATAACATATTGGCCTGTGTTGTCCATGTTGTGACGTCATGCCATTTTGCGCAATCGGATTCTCCACATTTTCTCTGCTCAATGGCCAAACGAGGGGAGGGCCAATAACTACACCGTCGTAGCAACATAGTATTGAAATGGGGTTTGACCTATAATACAGTTTTCCATTCTCCACAACTTAAACCTCCTGTTTATCCGACCCTGCAGCATTCCAGGGCATAACACCACAAGTCCTGGACTTGGAGAGTTTTCGTACTCGACGTCAATCTTGCTGCCCTAAAGATCACCCTAAGAGGTGGGAATTGGGCTAGTTTACCAACAGTTGAGAGAACTGGCACAAACCAGATTACTATGGTGGGGTTGAACTCAATTGTCAAATAGTGGACGTGGAGGGCCTTGCTTCAGGTATTCAATTGGAGATAAAGATTGTAGTTAGGATGTGAAAGTCCCCACCGACAGTCCCCACCGACAGTCCCCACCGACGGGTCCCCCACCGACAGCCCCCCACCGACAGTCCCACCGACAGTCCCCATCCCGACAGTTCCAGTGGAGCCAGGTTCCACCTCTAGCAAGTTGCCTCGTTGAGTTCTTTAAATTTACCTTCATGCATACATTTTAGGAATATTATGGGCCAACCCATGGACTCTATACACAGTCAATGTCTGGACGTTTTTTGCGCCTTGGAAGACGGAAATAGGTATATTCACATGAAATGAATGAAATATTCTGTTATTAATATTTTGAATTAATTTGAAGGTTTAATTTTTCTATTCAGATCCGATATCTATACTTCGTTCGCGACAAAATTGTCAGAATACACAATGAAATGTGACCATACCATACGTCTGTGTTGTTTCTGCTGTGTGATTCCGTGTTCCGTCCGCGATTTTTTTGGAAATCGCTCGTGAGCGATTTCCACGGATGCCACAATTCCACGGCCGCTAGCATGCATGTAGCGCCTTTCGTGCACCATGGACAATATGGAGCAACGTCGTGACGGCTGTGCTGATATGTGGGTATGGATGTGCAGAACGCAGATTGATTATCATGTTTTGTCACACAAATAATAAAGTAAGCAATGCGCAACCATTGCTGAAGTTGGAGGGGTCTGGGGCGTTACCGAGAAAAGGGTCTGTTTGTGGGACCTATGTAATGAACTTCTAAAAAGGTAGGAGTGCTAATTCCCCCTCCCCCTGCTCTCCGTGGCTGCACCTTTATATAGAAACAACACTGGTCGAAATTATTCCACCTTCCATTTCAACACCCTGAATTTACCAGATACTACACAGCTCTAGTGTCAGCCCTAGCGTCATAGTACACGGCCCCCATACCGGTCCTGTTGGTGACGATCGTCCGTGGTTGTAGTAAGTCGTACTTGTAGTATGCCAAGAAGCTCTCCAATATACTTAGGAACACTGCTTCCTTTTCCCGCCCTGATTATGATCTTGTCCAGACGTCAGAGCCTGAGAAGCTCACACACCCGATCAATATGTGTAACTTGCAGGATGCAACTGTGAACCTCTTTCCTGCTAAGCTCCGACACTTTAGTAGACATCTCCCACACTTTAGTAGCCACCCCTCGTAATTCATGGTTATGTTGCAGCCTGTGGTTTAAAACCCCATTTGGAGGTACCTCACTTTTTTTCGTTTCGGGGATTCTAGCATAGACTTATCAAATGCTATGAATCTCTTGGCTCCGTAACCTCTGAAGGGACTTTGAGATCCAGGAATGGTCCCAAAAACCCTTCACCTAGAACATCTAGCCCAAAACATCATGGGGGCGGCAGGTCAATGGAATCTCACCGCCCAAAGAACTCTAAGCGTTCTCTGAAAATCTTCAGTTTAATTGCCAAAGTATAAAGCTCTACGCTTGCTAATTCAAGCATTGATAGAGATGTAGATCCAGACGAATGTTTGGCACCGAGTCATGGCTGAACAAGAATATTGCATCCGGGGGAAATATGCCCATCAACTTTATTGTTTTTAGAAAGGAGGGACTCCAGACTCTCACGGAGGAGTAATTTATTGCCATCAAGAACACATACAACGCATCTGCAGAGCTAGAGTTTGATGGTCAGTGTGAGGTTAAATAGAGTCTCCATCCATGTTGAGTTTAAGCCCATGAACCATCGGGGCTTTCTAACCCGCCGCCAGCTCTGCTCTTGAAGTGTTTGAGCCAATTAAATCAGAAACCTTGAACAACCCTGTGCCGCCACCACTTGGCTATGTGGAGATTTAACCTTCCCGATATCAACTGGGGACCACACTTTTCGTATAGGTGGAAGATACCCAGCATGTAGTAATCCTTAGTAGATATCATGGAGAACCACAAAGCCTCTCCCCATATTAAACAATCCTACAAGAAAAATAGACATTCTAGATCTGTGTCTCGTCAATCACCCGTCCTTGGTAGAAAACCATCGTGTTATTGCAGGGATTACGACCATGACGCTGTAGAAGTCAAAGCCACTTTCTTCTGCCAAGGCAAATTCAGCCACCCCGGAAGAAGATCTTCTTGTAGCAGGACGGCAGACTTTCCACGCAATTGATGAAAAGATAAATATGGTTTAACATCGGCTTACAGATGCATATATCAAGTTCATTGGGACATTGATCATTTATGGCATGAGTCCAAGAGATTCTCCACTCGCATTTGACTCGCACTTCCATTAAGATGACTCGACTCGACTACCTCCGCTTGTGTCACAGGTCGTCAAAACCTTATTCGCCAGAAGAAGAGAGTACAAAAGGCTAGTAATTCTTGCACAACCGCGCACACGCCCAGAAGAATTCAGATCCCTACGATCCCTACCAGACTCCATGCAAAAAATAAAGAGCTCATCAGCAGATATTTCATGATGTCATTGGGAAAGTCCTCAGAAGCGAAAACGCAAAACCTTCTGGAATTACATCAAAGCAAAGAGTCAGAAGTATTTGGAATCTCCACTTACAGTCAAGGATCCCGACTCGTTTCAAACAGCAATAGAGACTCAGGCCCTGAACAACCAGTTTTGCTCAGTCTTCACAGGAAACTACTGAAACCAACCTTGCCAACACTAAATCCAAGCATTATCCCTGACATGGACAAATTGGTTATTACTACAATGGTGTTCACGAAACTACTGATGAAAATTGATCTAAACAGCAACCGGTCCAGATAAAGCCCAGCAAGGTACTCCTTCCAGAGTAGTTCTGAAAGTATAGGCCCAGTCCTGCAGAAAATATTCCAGATAATCATCAACAACAACGGTACCCTTCCCTGCGACGGCGTTATGCCAACGTCCATCCCCCATCTACAAAAAAAGGAGATAGGATATTCCAGCCACTACGACCAGTGTCTCTCACCTCCATTCCATGCAAGATTTTCTTGAAACATATTATTCACCACCATATCAATGGGACACTTTGATACACAACAAATCTAACCCGACTGCACATTGTTTTCGGGAAGGGAGATCTTGTGAAACAAAGCTTGCTGGAACTTTGTGGCTGATCTCGCAAACTGTCTAGACCGGAAAAGGCCAGGTGCGCTTTAAGTCGATATTGGATTTTAAGTACAGCCTGTTGGGGGGGGAACCCGGGTACCACCCATAGGCCAGAACTATTGCTTAAAATGGAGAATCTAGGTATAGGACAACCTATTGAATTGGATAAGGTGTTTTTCTCAGACAGAAAGCAAAGATGCTCCTTTTAGAAGGCGTTCATCACTCACAGTCCCCAGTCAACCTCCGGAGTTCCCAGGGAACTGTATTGTGGTCCGCTTCTATTTTTATTAATATTTAATGCCTGCCCGACGTTGGTCTCTTCAGATTGTTAGACGTTTTGTGATGACATGCATATTGGTACAAGAGATTAAATCGACACAGGACAGTGATTTGTTACAGAGGACATTGATTCTCTTTGTAAATGGGAGGAAACTTGGCAGATGTCGTCATTATGCTTCAAGTGCTAACAGTATGCGTAACTCATACAAAAGAACCTCTTGTTCGGGGAACTACAACTGAACGGGACAGTTCTAACAGCTGTTTAGCCACCAACCTTACTTGGGCAGCGAATTAAGCAAGACCTTAGTTGGTCCCAGCACATTAGCCTTACCCAGCGAATAAAGCGAACACAATGCTCGGACTTCTAAGAGAAACTTACATTCCTCATTAAATCAGTGGAAAGAACGGCAATATAAGTATTAGTTCGTTTCAAAGATGGATAATGTGCATCTATCCTGGGACCCCATCTACAAAACCGATAAATCCACCCTGGAGAAAGTTTCAACGTCGTGCAGCTCGTTTCGTACCTTAACGTTATATTATAGCATCATAGTGTATCGATATGCTGGAAAAACTCCCGTGTGAGCCACTTGAAGAGAGACGCACAAGACTTCGGGCTATTTCTATCATTTCAAACGAATTACATACATCTCTCCTCCCCCTAGTGAGCATATTCAGCAACAGAACATATTAGGGCACTAGACCACGTCAAGAAGGCGAACATCTTATTATTACCCCGCAGTTTACTAATATATGTTATCAGTACTACTCTCCTCTCTTGTAATCCGAGAACTATTAGAAATGGACTTACTCCCATTCTGAGATTCGCGAAGAACCTACTATTGAGTCATTCAAGTCCAGATTGGCAGCCATTGCCTACAGGATTTGATAATCAAAACCCATTTTAATAAATTAGTTGCCATACTTCCACACTGGCCTGTGCGTGATAACCGCCATCCGGAGGTGTTTGCACAGAATCAAGCAGGAAGCAAAACTTTCTCGTGAGTTTTAGATAAATTGCCCATGATCGCCTCACGTCTCTTTTTGCTGAACGTCTGGTCAGATATTCCCGAAAGGTGAGACCCGGATCGTCTGGTTCATGCCATTTCGACCAATCACATCTTTCTTCCGCCCTCGTGAGGTCTCTCCTTCTGTCATAGTCACCACACTTTTTCTGTTAAAGGTGGACATGGATGAAATCAAAGTAACGCAGGTACCGATAACGTGTAACTTTAGTTGCCCCTGCAAGGCAGAGTCCAGAGGTCATATACGGGAACACACCATCAACACACTGGAAAGCCTCTATTTACTTGAACCTTGAAGGTTATGATTTCTCTGACGAATACGAACGTAAAAAATATTTGGGCGCAATCGAGCAGTTTCTTCTTCTTTTTCGGGAATGGAGGCCATCCTGCGTCTTCTACCATAAAATTGATTCGCAAGATTTGCTCAAATCTACTTAGGCTAGTGGCTGAAGGACTCGAGTCCTGTCTCGCTCTCGAGTCCTTTTTTTCAGGGACTCGGACTCGGACTCGGACTCGAAGTTCAATGACTCGGACTCGGAACTTCGACCAAAAGGCCCTCGGGGAATCGGTCCGAGTCCTGGTCAGAGTCCTCATATTGTGTACAAATACAGACTGATTTACGATCGCTTACAATTAAGACAATTCAAAATATACGCACGACGCTCTACCCAAAAGTAGCCCGAACTTTCCACGTACTTACGGACTGCCGAGGCTAACTCAGAAGGGAAATACATCATTCTCACACGCTCGCAAGTTTTACGGTCACATGTGATCAATTATGAGATAACGAAAAACTATGACCATGGGCCCGAAAAAGTTTGCTATGATAGAAAAACTGTTGGATTATAAATCATCATGGACAAATATATCCTTTTTTTTTTAATCGAACAATGATGTGATACTGCTACGACCGAACGTTACAGGCATTATTCCTGTTTATAATGATACATACACACGAACATAAACACAACCTGGAACTATGTTTCGGGCAAGATGTAAGCCTAGCGATCTTCACCTCAACTTGTTGCCAATGTATGTTAGGATACGTTCTTACCATGGGCTTCTCATATTCTGTTATCGTCCTACCTGACAGTGGGTATTCTACTACCAATCAAATGGAATAGACCATGACGGAAGTTACCGGCAGGCGGTTGTAATTCTCTATTAATCATTGGAGGTGCAAGTGCTTGTGCCCACGCGAACATTTGCAGTAACACTTTAGATCTCGCTTGATCGAGATGCGTCAGCTCATTTTATTCATGTGGCAGCCCATATATAAACGGGTATTGAGGGTACGGTGTGAATGATAAGGTATGTGAATTAAGAGTGAATTCACGGGAGGGGAGGAATGGGTTCAATGATGAAGAAGTCCCAAAAAAAAGTAGATGAATGTGGAAGAGAGCAATTTAATTCTCTATGCTTTTCAATGATAGTTAATGCATGGCAATCGATATTTTTACAAATTTGATTTTCAAATTCATTATTCAATTTTCAATTGGAATGTGCCTGTTACGCACCATGGAGTCCAGGCCTACAAGACAACTCATGCACCCACAGTATAGTCATTATTGACAAGTACATAAGCTTCCAGAGTGAAATCATTAGACCTCTGATATGAGGCCTGAGTTATGACAAGCCAGTACTCTTTCAAAGTTCTCGTTAAACCATTAGGTCAGTATATTGTCGATCAGTAGCCGCAGCATTTAAAACATTGCCCGATATATAGCTATATATTGTCCTAATTTGTAAAATAGTACAGGTCAATTTGCATGAGGACTCGAGGAATCGGACGCGGACTCGGGAAACGGTGACTCGGACTCGGACTCGGAAGCCGATGACTAGGACTCGGACTCTGGACTCGGAACTGTGACTCGACTCGGACTCGGATTGAGAAGACTCGACTTCCAGCCACTGCGAATTAGCGAACTCGAGCCAAATAGGAAGTGAATGAAAATAATTCTCGTACCTTTATTTCCAATTTTAAGGCCCTCGATTTATTCGAACGTTAAAAGTGCTGCCTGTCTTACGCGAGGTCCTGCCGCTGCGCTGCTAATTCTGTAAAGTTTAGCTCACCATTCTTGAAAAAATTCAACTTTTCGTGTTTTATGGTTTTGCTATAGGTGCCTGAAGATTTTATAAAACAATTATGAGAAAACTTTTTCCCCAAGAGATTTCTCTCATACTATCCGATCAATTATCAAATATTCAAAGTGCTGAATGGGGGCATATTGGAATATCTCCATTCAGGGCTCAACTACATGAGAACAATTAGGCAGCCACGCTGACGAAAACAGGGATACCAAAGCGGTGCAAGCAGCATCGATCCATGACAGCTTTAAGCATAAGCTCCCTGGAACAATGATACCATCAATGCTGGAAGGCAGAATCCGCCGTGCTTGAGCGCCAGTGGAAGAAGAACCGAAAGAGAGAGAGAAAAGGTTTTCAGGGCCCAGAAGGTACTGTGTAGCGGATAAGAAGGCAAAGCGAATTTTCAGGACAAGTGTACAAATCAAGCGAGAACCTAACCCGAAACCACCACTAAAAAGGTGGGGAGGAGGGGCGGAAATATCATTCGCCCCCACTTCCCCGGCAAAAACCACTTTTAATTTCACAAATTATTAGACATTATGTAGGCGTATAATCAGCATTACTTTATGTATCCTCCCACAATCACTTCCACGGGGCACGATCGCTAAGAACTCAGAATATATTCGCATGACTCAACGCCATATTTTGATCGTTCAGGCCCACGTGTTGTGTGCCGAGGGCGACCAGCGATAGAAGTCTACGTATGAAGGCCATGTATGCCACAAAGCCCAGTAAACTGAGTATTGTGTTCGGTTAGCAGTCGCACCGGAGTGCACAGCCCGCACTGGTTCAGCTGGCGAATGCAGTCAGTGAAAAAAGAACTGTCCGTAAGCCTATCGGTAAAATTTTGTTTTAAGAGAGCCGTCTGTGTCAAAGAGCAAAAAAAAAAAAAATTCCAAATTCCAAATTTTTTTAATTTTTTTAATTTTTTTAATTTTTTTAATTTTTTTAATTTTTGGATTTTTTTCGGGGGGGGTGAGGGGGTTTCACTTGACATTGTTAAATTGTATTGAATTAAGTGTTCAGCATAATGGCTTTTCATGGACTGGATACGACTCGCAAAGCTAAAGGGATTCTACGCTTACTTATTTTCAACTTTTTACCATTTTCGTTATTATGCATTTTCTGTAGCAAGTTGCGAGATGTTAAACAGAAATGGCAGTCTTACTAAAAACGGGAATCAGTACAGTTAGGAGTATATACAAATCTATTTAAGATTTACATGACCCAAAAAGTCTTCTCTTAGAACTAATTACACTATGTTCAAAGATGTTTTCAATATGAATTGGATCGGAGATCGGATCCTAGTCAGTAATGGAGAGCTCACATGCAGTGCGAGAACATAAGTTTGAATTCCACAAACCGATCAGCTTTTCAGTCGTGCCCTTGGGCAAGGTGCTTCACATTCATTGCTCCTCTATTCCAAGGTGTTAAATGGGGCGCTGCGAGGGAAGTTGAGTACAATCGGCATGTATTAGCTGCTGCAGTTACCTCGTCCTGTGATTAATGAGATCTTCCTCCATTTCAAAAACATGAAACTTAATCAAGGATTTATAATCAGCGATTGTAGGTAACCACCAGCAAACACTTCCAGTAGAGTGAGTCCCAGAGATTTTATGGGTGGGTGACTGTGACAAGTTATCATAGCACTATTGCAACAGGGAAACCAACTGTTAACACAGATTAGATATTAGCCAGAAGGTGATTAGAACAACTCTAAGGCCCTTGGTTTTCTTCACATTTTGGTAACAGAAAAAATGGGATCACCAAGTCGTATCGATGAGTTTTTTTTTCCCCGAAGGAATGGGTGTAAGTGTACTAAGATTGCACCACTTGCATCAGACCATCTGAAAATGCACAAATTTTCCGAAGGGGAGGGGACACCCCTTCCCTTTGACACACCCGCCCTTTAGGACCCCTCCCCAATTGTCGTCTACAAACTTCAGCCCCCCACTCCAAAAATTCGTTCTACGCCACTGGTACAAATTCTTACATCAAAAGACCAGGTATCAACGTCAATGTACTTCATATAAGTCCTCATCTGTTCCCTGAGTGTTAACTCGGACAGGGAAGCTGCAGCTTGTCTTTCTTCATTGAGGAAAGTTGAGGACTATCCGTACGAAACGTTGTGCCAACGCGAGTTTCACGTGATCCTGGGATCGATGCCGGTGTTGGAGCCTTAGGGTTTGTTTAACCAAGCAAGTTGCAGAGTGCCCAAAGGGCAGTATTCGCTAGAGAGCTTAATATAATAATTCGTTGATTTCATCTTGAGATTAAGTAACTTGAAGAACACATACAACACCGGCATCGATCCCAGGAATCACGTGTGAAATCGCGTTGGGACGCAACGTTTTCAGTACGGGTAGTCTCAACTTTCTCAATGGAGAAAGAACACAAGACTGGCCCGCTTCCTGTCAGAGTTACATCGGGGAGGACAGATGAGGACTTATTATGAAGTACATATGACCAGTGTATACTGTCTTTGATGTAAGTGTAAGATATTGGACAGTGGCGTAGGAACGAATTTTTGGCGGGGGGGATGTGTGAAGGTTGTAGACGGAAAACTGGGGAGGGGGGGTCTAAGGGGGCGGGGGGTGTCAAAGGGAAGGGGTGTCCCCTCCCTTTGGAAAATTTGGCATTTAGAAGGTCTAGAGGCAAGTGGTTTGCAATCTAGTACACTTATAAACCCATTCCATTCGGAGGAAAAAAATCATCGATTACGCCTTGGTGATCCACAGATTTTCTGTTACCAAAATGTGAAGAAGAAAACAAGGGCCTTGAGGTGCGTGTTAATAATACTTGGTAATATGCTAAATCTGTTTAACAGTGTTCCATGATGAAAATATTGCTATGATAGGACGTGGTCACAGTCACCCACCATAAAAATCTGAGGACTTCACTATACTGGAAGTGTTGCTAGTGGTTGTTACTACAATCGCTTGATTATATAAGCCTTGCATTGTTTCATGTTTTTGAAATGGAGGAAGATCTGAATAATACAAGGAATAGTAAACGGGGCAGCAGAGCTAATAAATGCCGGATGTACTCAACGTCCTCGCAGGTGCCCATTGAACACCTGGGAATTGAGGAGCAATGAAGGTGAAGCACCTGCCCAAGGCACGGACGGAAAGGCTGATCGGTTTGTGGAATTCAAACTTATGTTCTCGCAAATGGCAGTCTGGATCTGCTAATGACTGAGCTAATCGGATCTCCGATCCAATTAAGGATTGAAAAAACATCTTTGACATATTTGTAATTAGTTTCTAAGAGGGAAAACTTTGGTAAATTGTAAATCATAAAATATAGGTATATACTGCTAATGTACTGATCCCAGTTTAAGTAGACTGACAAATTTCTGTTAACATCTCTGTAGACTTGCAGACAGAAAATGTTATAATAAAAAAAAATCCGTTAAAAAGTTGAAAATAAGGAGAGCGATTGAGCATCCTGTAGAGCTTTGCGAGTCGTCCAGTCCATGAAATGACCATTTATATTTCTGAAACACTATTATAATAAAATTAACAAGGTAAAGTGAACACCCCCTCACCCCCACAAAAAGTCACTATGTTCATTCATAACCTATAGATACCTAATCTTCAATAAAATCGGTACAGTATTTGAATTTTGAATGATCTCAAGATGTCAAGCTGTCTATGGGACCAATTGCAAGAGGAACAACCATTACTCACATTCTTTTGAAACTGGTACATTTTACACAGACAGCTCTCTTTAAAACAAAATTTACCGATAGGCTTACGGACAGTTCTTTTTTGCCACTGACTTCATTCGCCAGCTGACCAGTGCAGTGCTGTGAATGACGGGTGCGACTGCTACATACACATTACTCAGTGTACTGGGCTTTGTGGCTAATGCAGTACATATACGTAGAGCTTTATATCGCTGGTCAGCACTCGGCACAAACAACACGGGGCCTGAACGATCAAAAAATTGCGTTGAGTAATGCGAATATTATTCTGAGGTGTAGCGATCGTGCCCGTGGAAAGTGAAGTGTGGAGGATACATAAAGTAATGCCCTGAATTCTAGCCTACCATAATTTCTAATAATTTGTGAAATTAAAAAAGGGGTTTTATGCCTTGGGAAGTGGGGGCGGAATTATATTTCCCCCCCCCTTCTCCCACGACATTTTAGTGGGGGTTTAGGATTAGGGTTCTACGCCCTTGATTTGTACACTTGTCCGTGAAGTAATTAGCTTTGGCATTCGTTATCAGCCTCCACAGTACCTTTCGGGCCCTGAAAAACATTTTCTCTCTCGTCTGTCGGGTTCTTCTTCCCCTGGCGCTCAAGACGACGGCGGATTCGCTCCAGCAGGATGGTATCATTGTACCAGGGGGGAGCTTAGCTTAAACGGGCTGCAGGGATCGATGCTTGCACGGAATTTGGGATCCCGGTTTTCGGTCGCTGGCTCTCGGTAAGTTGTTTGCTATTCAGTGTATTTGAGCAACTATGAATGGGAGATATTCCAATATTGCACCAAATTCACTTGAATATTTTGATAATCTGATCGATAGATGAAGAAGATCTCTTGAAGTTCTCATAATGTTATAAAATCTTCAGGGCATCTAGCAAACCGATAAAACACCAGAAAGTGGCATTTTCAAGAATGGTGAGCTAACTGGACAGAATTAGCAGCGCCCGCAGGCGCAGGTCTCGCGTGAAGACAGCAGCACTTTTACGTTCGAAAAGAAATCGAGGGCTTAAATATTGGAAAGAAAGGTACGAGATTATTTCAATTCATAATATTTTGGTCTCTAAGTTCGCTAAGTAGCAGTGTGGAGTCGAGTCTCTCAATTACGAGTCGAGTGCGAGTCATCAGTCGAGTCCGAGTCGAGCGAGTCATCGGTTCCGAGTCCGAGTCCCGAGTCACAGGTCCGAGTTCGAGTCCGAAAGTCCTCGGTCCCATGCCAAATTTGACCTGTAATATTTTACAAATTTAGGACCAAATATATGCTATATACGGGCAATTGTTTTGAATGCAGCGGCTATGATGACAATATACTTGAACAGAACGAGAACTTTGAAGGAGAGTATGGGCTGGTATTACCTCCTGCGAATGTCAGAGGTCTAATGATTTTACTGATAGCTGAGATGTACTTGGCAATAATGACTATACTTTGGTGCCATGAGTTTGTCTTGTAGGCGGACTCCTGGAGCGTACCGGCACATTCCAAGGAAAAAATATATGACCATAGGAATTTTGAAAATCAAATTTGTAACATATCGCTTGCCATGCATTTAAACTATCATGAAAAGCATAAGAATGAAATTGCTCTCTTCCACATCATTCTACTTTTTATGGAGCCTTTCTTCATCATTTGAACCATCCTCCCTCCCTGGAATCACTTTAATTCCACAGACATTATCTATTTCATACCGGTACCTCAAATCCGTGTAATGGCATGCCACATGAATACAATGAGCTGACGCATCTCGATCAAAGAGAGATCGAAAAGTGTTTACTGCAAATGTTCGCGTGGGCAAAAAGGACAATTGCACTCCAATGAATTATAAAGAATTACACTGCCTGCCAGTAACTTCGTCATGGTCTATTCCCATTGATTGGTAGTAGAATACCCACTGTCAGATACATAACAAGAAATATGAGAAGCACCTGGGTTAAAGAACGTATCCTAACATACATTGCACAAGTTAGGTGAGAGCTAGGCTATAAATCTTCCCGAAAACAGTATTCCAAGGTTGTGTTAATGTTCGTGTTATGGATCATTATTAAAACAGGAATAATGCTGTAACGTTCGGTCGGTTAGCAGGATACATCCTTTGATTCGATAAGAAAAAAAGGATATATGTGTCCATGATGATTATAATGCAAACAGTTTATTCTAACTAGCAAACTTTTCGGCAACCTGTAATTAGTTTTTCGTTAATCTCAAATTGATTTGTTTAGTGACCGTAAAACTTGCGAGCGTGTGAGAATGATGTAATTTCCCTTCGGATGTAGACATCGGGCAGTCGGAAGGACGTGGGAACAGTTTGGGCTACTTTGTAGAGCGTTCGTGAGTATATTTTTGATTGGTCTTACTTGTACGATCGTAAAATCAAGTCTGTATTTGTAAAAAATAGAGGACTCGCGGACCAGGACTCGGACCGAGTCCCCGAGGCCTTTGGTCGAGTCCGAGTCCGAGTCATTGAACTTCGAGTCCGAGTCGAGTGTTCCGAAGTCCCGGAAAGAAGAAAGGACTCGAGAGCGAGACCGGACTCGATCCTCAGAACTGCTAATATTAGCGGTTGGAGGAGCAAAATCTGCGAATCAATGTCTGGTTAGACGCCAGGATGGCCTTCCCATTCACGAAAAGAGCAGAACTGCTCGATGCGCATATTTGTAACGTTGGTATTCGTCAGAGAAATCATAACCTTCAAGGTTCAAGTAAATATAGGCAATTGTGTGTTGATTAGTGTGTTCCTGTATATGAACTCTGGACTCTGCCTTGCAGGGGTCAGAACAAAGTCACGTATCGGTACATGCGTTTACTTTAGATATTCACCATGTCCACCTTAACAGAAAAAGTGTTGGTGAACAGGAAGGACCGACCTCACGAGGGCGGAAGATGTGTGATGTGCGAAATGTATGAACAGAACGTCCGGGTCTTCAACTTTCGGGTAATATCCAGCAAGCAGAGAGCCCAGGAGACGTGTGAGGCGATCATGGTCCCATTTACTAAAACCTCAAGAGAAGTTGTTCGTGATCTTACGGAAGAGAAGAGGTCTTCACCAGTTGAACCTGCACGTTAAACATGCATGAGCGGAGTAGTGTGAAGCTTCTCAGGCTCTGACGTCAGGACAAGATCATCATCAGGGCGGAAAATGGAAGCCAGTGTTCTAATTCATATTGGGAGAGATTCTTGGCATACTACAGCTACGACATACTACAGCTACGACGACGTCCACCAAACAGACGGTATGGGCGTGTATAGACGCTAGGGCTGACACTAGAGCTGTGTAGTGTAGATAGGTACTTCAGGGTGAAAAGGGAATAATTTCGAACCAAGTGTTGTTCTATAAAGGTGCAGCCACGGGGAGCAGGGGGGGGGGGAGGGAATTAGGCCCTCCTACCTTTTAGAAGTTCATACATAGTTCCACAAACAGGACCCGTTTATCGTCATGCCCCAGACCCCCACTCCAACTTTCAGCCAATGGTTGCGCCTTTGCTACTTTTATTATTTGTGCAAACAATAATCAATCTGCGTTTGCACATTATAAAACACAATATCATCACAGCCGTTCACAGGGACGTTGCTCAATATTGTCCATGGTGAACGACCGGCGATAACATGCATGCTAGCGGCCGTGAAATTGTGCATCCGTGTGGAAATCGCTCAACGAGCGAATTTCCAAAAATCGCGGAACGACACGGGAACAAAACCGGAAACAGACACAGCCGTATGGATGGTCACTTTAATTGTGTACTTCTGCAAATTTTGTCGCGAACGAAGTATAGATATCGGATCTGAATAGAAAAATTAAAACCTTCAAAATATTCAAAAGATATTAATAACCAGAAAATTTCATTCATTTCATGTGAAGAACCTATTTCAGTCTTTCCAAAGGCGCAAAAGTCCAGCATTGACGGGTGTATAGAGTCCATGGGTGGCGCCATAATTATTCTAAAATTCATCAAATGTGAATTGAAATAACTTCAACACGGCAACTTGCTAGAGTGGAACTCCATGGAAAACTGTCGGTGGGGGACTGTCGGTGGGGGACTGTCGGTGGGGGACTGTCGGTGGGGGACTTCCATTCCTAACTACAACTTATTCTCAAAATTGAATACCTCGAGGCCAAGAGGCCCCTCCACGTCCACTATTGGCAAAATTGAGTGACACCCACCATAGTATCTGTTGTGCCAGTTCTCTCACTGTGATGAAGGGACTAGACCAAGTCAACCTTTTAGGGTGACTTTAGGGCAGGCAATTTATTGACTCGAGTAGAAAACCCCAAGTCCAAGGACTTGGGGTGTTATGCCCTGGAATGTGATCTGGCGTAGTTAGCGCCCAATCCAGATTATGACCACGCCACATATGCAGGCTCGGATACAACAGAGGTTAAGTTGTGGAGAAGGAGGAAAACGTATCTATAGGTCCAAACCCCATTTCAATACGATGTTCCTACGGGAGTTATTGGCCTTCTCAGTTTGGGCCATTGAGCAGAGAAATTGGGAAGAATCCCATTGCGCAATAATTTGCATGACGTCACACCAGGACAGGCCACAGGAAAATATGTTTTGTATTTTGATTGTTCCTTTTGTGAATGAAGACGAACATTTAGCGAAGTTATGTTTGTCTTTCCTCACTAAAGTTACCATTAACACCTACCAACCAAATACAGCAATTTCTCCATAGACTTAAAGCTTTTCGAATTTGAACAGTAATGTTTGGATTTCAATAGAAAAACACAGAAAGGTTTGCAGGGTTGTGCAAGTATGACATCATTTAGTATTGCATGATGGATGCATTTCGATTATGGTAGCATATATTCGAATATATGTTAGCATATACGATTTAATGCTACCATAAAGTTCGATTTATTAATGCACCATATATTCCTTGCTTCCCATTGTCTGTTGAATATATCCTACCATAAAATGGAATAGATGCTACCATAAAATGGGAATATAGTAGCATTAAATATGGTATTTCTGTCCAGCAGGGCTTTTCCTAGCCTCGCGCCTGATAACACTGCCAGTGCTCAAGCACCACCCCGCAGTATTATTGCCAAGCTACTCTGCCCCTTTACCACATCGTATCAACGCGGCAGTTATCCGCTAATGGAAGGGGAGAGCTGCGCGTCCCCAGAATCGCGCGCAAATAATGTCACGAGTCGATTGAGTTGGAAAATAGCACAAATATGTTTCCTCATATTGGATCTCGAATGGGTCACCATAACTTCATTTTGCGTAATTTTACGCGACTCTGTCTTGAACTTGATTTGCGAGCATTGTTTTGAATGAATTTGCGGTTTGATATTGCCACCATAAAAATCGATTGATCAAATAAGGATTAGATACAAGCAGTGTGGGAAGCGAATAGGTTTCCGCGCCGACACGCACTAAGTGTCGTATGTATTTGATGCATTTTTGCATATTCTGACGTTGGCTTACCCCGGGTGACGTAAAAGGTTGCTTTTGTCCAGGACACCGAACGAAATATTCTACTAACATTCATTAAGTTTCTTTGGATGAAAAAGAACTTTTTAAGCAGCATACGTCAACGATTAGATATATTATCTGGAATGGGTAAGGTCTATTTGTTTTCCAATTGCTTTGATTCGGAATTATTCCTTCTACGTCTTTCACTTCTCTCTCTCTCACTTCAGACCATTTGTGACTTTCCCCTCGCAGAGACCAGACTAAAAATAATTGCATCATTTCTGGCCTCTCGACGTAATTAGTGCTTCAAAAGTGGCCTTGGTCTTATAATTTTCATTTGTGTTCGCACCGCAGATTTTTTATAGTGTTACAAGTGGTAGACCATGTTCCATCCCTTTCCTATCGCATAACGCGGGTTCGCTTTGTCTGTTCGTTTGTTATCCCCGAAGCCTGCACAGCACTAACCGATTATATCCCGTTAAAGACAAGCGCCGATCGGCGTTTTTTTCATTCACCAAGGTATGCCCTCCTTTAATCCTTCTGACGTCCGAGTGCTACTACAGCATAACGAGTCCGAATGATAGGCCGACGCAGATTTGTTTATCGAATTCCGCTTTATTTTTGCACTCCGGGACTACGAAGTTTCCTCTAACATTTACGACAACTCCCGAGCGACTCCCAGAACTTCTGCGTTGTTCTCCAATTATCCAGTCAATGATCGATTCAAGCGAAACTCAGACCAGGAACGGATTTCTACTGGTCGTATTTATAGCTGGCGCGGAACTGCGGCGGCTCGTTTTTTTTTCGGCAGAGTACTATTCGAAAGTATGCATTACGATATATCATTTTGATAAGCTATCCACAATCAAAGTTCCACTATAATAAGCAGAGAACGTCAGTTTCATAAGGTGCCATTAGGCAGGCGTGAGGGGTCATCATGATGTGAACGGATACAGTGCGACGTTAGTGTGAGACTCCTCAGGCTGGGATTCCAGCTAGATGCGTTATGCGTATCCGGGCAGGATGTGAAAAATAATATTTACGAAAAACGAACGTTTGTTTCAGGAAGAGAAAAACATAAAAGGTATGCGAAAAAGGGACCAGAACAAGGCAGGCAGCAGCCCTGCAATGTAGTGCTTGGCTTTTTAAGGGAAGAGATTCCAATAGAATTAATATCGCGGTGATAGCATCCGCATAAGACAGGCCGTGCGAGCGGGGGAGGTGGGGGGGGGGAAGGTGTCCACACCCCCAAGCCCCCCTTAATAATTGTGTTCGCCGTCGGCCAAATTTCGGTTCTGGTCGGCAAAAGGAGGAAAGAAGAGGAAAAGGGGGAGAGGGGAGGAAGAGGAGGGAGGAAAAGAAGAAAAGGGGGAGGGAAGGAAAAGGAAAAAGGAACAAGGAGAGTGGAAGGGGAAGGCAGGGAATGGAGAGTGGAATAGAAGAAACAAATGGAAGCCAAAACTTTATTCATCGGCAATTTCGGACTTTGGCTATTCACCTACGGCCCATTCAGCGTCGGCAAGGATTGGCACGTGCAAAAGTAAATTACAAATGGTGACAGCCCGTCGCTGTCGGTTGTTGTAATTGGACGAGTGGCTGAGTCGTCGGTAAATTCGGCAACAAATGGGGAAATGAAGGCGTTAGCGCTTGACATTTTATTTTACCGAGTTTGACAGTTCTTTGAAGTTTTGTTCCTGGTCTTATATTACGGAGATACATACATTTTCCAAGCCATTTTGCTGAAAACCAATTACGAAAGAATTCCCATGAACTATGCAGAACGGATAGCTAGAGTCCACGGCGAGGCGAGAGAGAGAGGGCAAGCCCCCCCCCCCCCTAGTTTTTTGAGATCGGAAATTCGTTCAGGAATCTACCACACTTTGGGAAATAATAAGTAAAAATCTGGTTAGGATATTCTAATGCAAAAGTGGAAGATTGTCTGAATCTGTACTAAATGGCAGGATTTTTTTTTATCACTTCTCCATTGAAGTGTCAAATTTTTTTCGCGCTTCGCGCGCAGTGTGTACGGATGGTCTGCTTCATACTCACTATGAGCTGCAGTAAAAATCGGGCAGTGTTAGGATTCGGGCGAGTTTTCCGGCGTTCACAAATTATGAAAGGGTCCCGCGTACGTGGCAAGGGGGAGCCAGCGGGGGAGGGGGGGTTTTCCAAAAGTTGGGGGCCATGCCCCTCCCATCGGGGAAGCCTCCCCCCCCCCCCCCCGTCGGGGAATTTCAGAGGTGTGGACTCGAGTCAAGTGACTTGGAATGAGTCCGACTCGAGTCCGATTTTCGTGACTTGCGACTTGACTTGCGATTAACGTAGTTGACTTGTGACCTTGACTTGGACTTGCAGCCGTCTGACTTGTGAATTGACTTGGACTTGCAATAACTGACTGGTCGCCATCGCAAGTCAGCGCCCAAAAATGTGACGATTTTTCACCGTGACAGGAAATCACCGAAATTTGCAAAAACCGTTCGGGCAGAGCGACACGGGCCGACACCAATTTTGATATACCGGGTATACGTACGTCCGTAACCCGGTCAGCGCGGCGCGCGTATCGTACAAAACTAATAAGGCCTTGTCACTCCTAGCAGCCCACGCACCCTACCGTATGTGGCAGAGGAAAATCCGGCGTAGAGATCGATACAGCTACAGCGGGGGTGCCCAAAATTGTCTAGATATTGTTTATGTTTCACAAAATATTCCAAAATGTCCAAATTCACTTTCTAACAGCTGCGGCAATAACATTTTGCAGCATTCATATAGTTTCAAACATTGAAATTGTCATCTGATTAATTTTGCATACAAGGCCGTCAAGGACGCACCTTACCTGCGCAAGGTAATGGCTTTTGCTTTGATGGATGTAAAAGCTTGACACAACCCCTAAATAAACCCAATTTGGCAATCCAAGCTTGTACCGTGGGTGGAGCATCAGCCTGCGCCAAGAAGCCATGTGGATGCGTTAGTGATGGATATAACATGATAAAATAGACATATGCTGGCGGGTAAACCGCCAGCGTGTATTTCCCCACCTCGCGATCAGCTGGTGAAGATGGTGATATAGTTTGCCATGTGGGATTGTGTGAAATCGGAACCTACTTTCGAAAAAAATGCGCAAATTGGGCAAATTAGCATGACTTTGACCTCTGATGACCCCGAAATGCCCTCCACATTTTCGGGACTAAACATCGTCCACACCTACCCAGTTTCGTTGAATCCTACAAACTTTCACTATTAGAGTAATTGACCTATGTGACTTGAAATGACCTTCACTTCTTTGAGGACCAATTATAGTCCCCACCTACCAAGTATCATGGAAATCAAACCAACTTTCGAAAAATGCGCAAATTGGGCAAATTAGCATGACTTTGACCTCTGATGACCCTGAAATGTCCTCCACTTTTTCGGGACTAAACATCGTCCACACCTACTAATTTCATCGAAATCCGACAAACTTTCGTAACTCGCGTTATTTTGACCTCTGGTGACCTTGAAATGACCTTCACTTTTTCCAGGACCAAACATAGTCCCCCACGTAGCCAAGTTTCGTGGAAATCCGACCAACTTTTGAAAATTGCGCAAATTATGCAATTAAGCTTGACACTGCAGTGTGGCGACATCCACTTTCAAACTCATCCGAGATTTCAACTATGTACGGACATGTGTGCAAGTTCGGCTCAAACTGACATTGTTTGGAGATTTATTGCGCCTCACGGTGAAAATCTTCCACATCGGTGGAAAATTATGCAAATTAGCTTGACCCCGCAGTGTGGCGACATCCACTTTCAAACTCATCCGAGATTTCACTATGACTGACATGTGTGCCAAGTTTCGGCTCAAACGGACAATGTGTTGGAGAGTTATGGCGCAAGGGAAAATCTACAATCGTGAAAAGTATGCAAATTAGCGGACCCCGCTAATGTGGCGACGCCCACTTATGAACTCATCCCGGAGAGTTCACTAGGCCAAAATGTGTGCCAAGTTTCGGCTCAAATAGACAAAAGTGGTGGATAGTTATGCGCTAACAGAAACGCGGACGGCGGGCGGCGGACGCGGCGGCGGACGCGGCGGCGGCGGCGGAACGCGAAGCCAAAACGCATAATATCTCCCGAAGTGGGATATAATTATTTTCTGAGGTAGAGGTCTATGGTCAAATATCAGTGCCCCACAACTGTGAGTGCGCTAGTTGAACTGAAAGGCCTAAAACGGTATCTAAATGCGACATGCAAGCTTCTCATCAATTACCAGGAAGAAGTTTAGCAGCGGGCCCTTGATTAAATGCTTGCCCTGCGGGACGGTATATGGAGTGAAAATCTGAAATTATGTCGTTAAAGAAACATGTTATTATTCATGCTGAATCCCTGTTAGTTATAACATTATTTTTCAGAGTTTCAGAAAGCTCTAGAGTACAACATTACCATTATAAGAGCTCTGTGCTCATAACCATCCTATCACTGCTTTCATTGCAATGTGGGCTTCAATTGAGGTCAGCACAACCTGTTGGACACTGGGCAACTAACTAACAGAGTAAAATCATTAGATGGGCCTTTAAGGCACGTCATTCGAAGTGAAGCATTATTTGTTCATCTTTCCAATGAGAGCGCGGCAGTAGCCAAAATATAGCCAAAAAAGAAAAAATATCCAATCTAGTTCTTGACCCTCAATTTGGAGACGTAATTATGTGAATATTTTACAGCTTATGGGTCAATACATCGTTGGTGATTAAATACCCATCAGGACTCGTTTTCATATCTATCACATTCTGCTGTGATACGCAACATTCAAAGCGGCTTGAGTTAATTATCATTAATCTAGGCATTGCCACTTGTCATCCCACACAGTTGTGGCACTTCCTGATCTTTCATCGTCACACGCAAACTCGTAATGTACAGTGTGACGCTATACTGCCCCTGCGAGACTTCACTGACTTGTGACTTGGACTTGAACTTGCATCAGATGACTTGCGACTTGTCTTGACTTGACATTTTTCCATTGACTTTGACTCTGACTTGGACTTGCTTTTTCTGCCATTGACTTGTGACTTGACTTGGCCGTGCCGCACTGACTTGGCGACTTGACTTGGACTTGAAGAAGTGACTTGTCACCAACCCTGGGCATTTTTCCGCACCTCGTCGGGGACGCCTAGTGGGTATCGGCTAAAATGTATGCACGTTCGCGCCGAGGGGGCTTCTCCTCCCGCGACAGTCAATAATATCTGCCACCTTCTTATGTGAAATTCCTATATTAAAGTAAAATTTTCCGCGCGCTTCGCGCGCCAATAACTTTGGTATGTTGACAGGTTCCTCGCTCGAGTCTAGGATCAGCATCCATCCTCTATCTTCCTACAACTATTCACATCGTGGCATATATAGATGGATACACAGCCTTATGGATATCTTCAAATGTCGCCCGCAAAAAATTAACTTTACAATTCTGTTGGTATGATATCGTTCTGCCGTCACGCCTGTTTTGGCTTTGTTCTGTCCATCCGTCTGCCCGTGCGCTGTCCGTTTGTCAGTCTGTTTGTCTGTCCATCCACTGTCTGTCTGTCTGTCTGTCTGTCGTCTGTCTGTCTCACTGTATGTATGTCTGTCTGTCTGTCTGTATCTTCCTACAAGGTGCATCATATTAGATAGAGACACTAAACTTGCACTGTTCATGGCAAGTGCGATATCCTTGGCCCCATGGATATCCCATATTTTGTGAGAAACGAGAAAACTGTGGGCAATTCATACATTGGCGAAGTGTAGTTTGTGAACAGGATCTTTCTCCCCCACCTGGATGATGAAGCTCATATTGGCACGTGTGTTTTCCTTGGTGTTTATCTTTTATATGAGGAGTATATGAACCCTATTTGCAGGTTCCATGCTGGTTGAGCTATTGCGATCCGCATGTTTGGGCAGGAATTGTTGGTTCCAGAGTTTAGGGAAAGAAAACGCCTCTCTAGCTATAACGGACTGAATTCATGACTATAATTACAGAATTTATTTGTACCTATGGAGTGTTAGCGAGTCATGGTTCATGGGTCACTAAGAGGTAAACTTTAAACTGTTTTTCTGTTTGTTGCGAAAATATGGTTAAGAATGCTTATTTCATGCCAGTTGGATAGTCCCACATAATGCTCAGTCACATATTGGGAATTATTGTTGTGTTATGGAAGGTTTCTGGAAGTTTTGGAGCTATGCACAATCGGTGCTTCGAATTCTCTGTCCGCTGATCTGAAAGAAAAAAAAAATCACGATTGCACGCACCTTCAAGTCAGCCATGTACTCATGTTAACTATCTATCGATTAATATTAAACCCCCAGTGATGCATTCATTTTAACTATCGAATAATATTAACCACTGGATATCAACCTAATAATGTAGGCAACATACATGCCTATGGGCAAACGGGTACGTTGGCGTTGATTGCAAAGTGGGAATTCACCTTTCGACCCGGGGGCAAGACGGGACGACCCGCTCACTATTTTATTCCTCCAGCAATTTTGCTTGTATTCTCAACGAAGACTGCTCATGACTCTCGGTACTTTCTACTTTATGCATTACGGAAGTCGAACCCTCTCGACGACTTTCAGCATATTCATTGTTCCATAAGGCACTTCTGCTGTAGGCCGTAGAGAAAGGAGTGGGTGAAATTCCGATCAAAGCTCGCTTGTCTCGGTATTTTCAATATATTTTTCAAAACAAAGTGACATAAGGATGGACGCAATATACTGAGAAAGATCAAGCTTGTTGATTTTACTCCCGAGCTAAAGTTTGAAGGTAGCACAACGCCACCCGGGATCATATCCGTCCCAGAGACCATACACTCGAAGTTGCGAGGAAAAAGGACGAGCGTGAGGTTTGGTGCGATGACGAGGCAGGCCGCATCCGAGAAAGAAAAGACTGATTAGGCGAGTAATTACTTCATGCAGAGAAAGAACAGCTCTTCAAATTTCGAGGAGCAGTAAGAGGCCATGAAGATGAAGAGACAAACGAAAGAATATGATAATGCGACGGGACAAGGCTAAGAGTGGCAGTGAGTTGATCATCATTATATGAAGCACACTGAGAGATGTTGGTGAGGCTCCATCACAAATGTGGGAAACAATGTTCAAGTTAGGAGCGAATTTGAGGTTTGTGAAGCAGAAGTAGCTGACCTGGGGTATGAGATAAAGAATAAAACCTCCTGGAATAATTGGTGGTGAAGGACCTAATTGAGAGTTATTGGTGATTTCCATACCAAAAATGTCGAGAGAAGCAAGCTGCGGGAGATCTGGTCAGTCATGGAAACAAAAGGTTCATCAGAATATTGCCCACAAGAAATGAGCAGAGTTGACGGTAACTAGTTTCAGCAGCGCCCCAGTCCAAAACATTGTTGAACTGATTAGCAACTAAAGTACGGTTGAGAGCAAAATCAAATCGGTTACGGGATGCGAGAAAGGCGGAATGAAGGTCAGGGTAGAGTGATCTGCAAAGGAAATAATCTATAGGCTAGAGTCCGGATACGGTCCCCAAGGCAATTCCATGTGTCCGTGTGGCTATAGTACTCCGCTGTCCACTAATCGACTCCGTAATGAATTTTGCTGTGCCCGGGCTTCTAGGAGGAGAAACACAATTCAGTGGTGCTTATGTAGCCACTATATACTGTGGTAGTCGCAGTAGTTCTATCACCTTGGAGCAACAAATGTCACGTTACATTACCTGATTACGGGCAGGAATGTCGTCGGTCCATGCAGTGAATCATCAGTGAGTTGCAATGGGATGCCCTGTGTTACATTGAAGCTTGTCAAACTTCAGAGTGGGCCAACTACTCGACTAAAGAACCAATGACTGCGACTAAGAAGAGAAAGTTGACACAGGAATTTCGAGTCCCTCGGAGAAAATGGACAAAGGATTATTTCTTTGTTGAAGTAGGAGGAAAACCTGTATGCCTAGTTTGTGGAGATGCGTTAGCGCGTATGGAAAAAAGGGCCAACCTGGAGCATCACTTCGAATCGAAATATTGTGGCCGGACAGAGTAGATCATTGGAAAGCACAGTCTGTCAAGAAGAACTGCCGCAGATAATTCAGCAGAAGATATCGTAAAAAAAGAGAAAAAAAGACATTACAGGACTCGAGAGGGATTTGGAGGGTTTTCACTGGCTTGTTATGAGATAAGCAGACATAGCAACCACTGTCCAGTTGGGCTATTCATTCGCGTGATAAGCCTGGATTGACACGATCTAGAAGAATCCTTCATAAGAGCAGAGGATTTATAGGCCGTCAGTTCGAATGACCTTGGAGCGCTGGTCTGTGAGGTGCGGTACATAGTTGAGCCTTGGAAACATGCTAAGTGGTTCCTTGCCAAAATCTATCCACATTGCCGATAGCTCACTATTCAATTTGCACACACGGAGATGATGGTAATGCTTTTCAGTTTAGTTCCCCTCCGAATGTAGAATTCGATGATGAAAATATAAAAACAGAAATGAAGCTGTGGGAAGCGCCAATCTGATGGGAAAAAAACAGTGCATCCCCAACCATGCAAGAACAGAGGACCTTCATCATCATACTTTGGCGCGAAGTCAGCTGTGGTAAACAGAGGACAATCGTATTGTACGGTACTCTCTCATCGAGAGCTCACTGAACCTTGTTTGTAGGAGGGTCGTCCGTTTTGTGAATAATTGCGAATTCGCGAGGAATTTCATATTGTTGTCCAAATGAGCTGGTGCAATTTCCCATCGGTTCTAGACGTAGGTTTTAAGAAATGATTGTCACAAAGCCTTTGGGTTTTCGTTTATGTTCCAAGCCACAATAGCTTCATTTTTTCCCTTAACAACCTTAGGTGGGTGTGTTGTCCAGGAAAACACAATCATACCATAAACCCCCATGACACATGGGCCCCGTTCACACTAATGGTTACGATCGTTCCTTACGCTCGATTAGGTATGGGGAGTTATAATTACAATCAAGCGTAAGTTCAAGCGTAAACTTTGTTGGAACGGGGCCTGGTCTAGCCAGTAATTGTGTGGGGTTTCGAAAATAATATTAGTAAGTTGATCTTCTTCTCTATAATAGATGGTGCCCGGCTTGCAGTGGCAATGGAAACGTTGGTTGACATGTGCGACTGCGCATGACCAGCGATGGGAGGACCGCTATGCGAGGTCTCTGAATCTGTCAGTAAGTACCTGGGGGGGGGGGCGGTCAGAACCCTCCATGAACCAAGTGATCAAGGATTCTTTAACACAGAGACAGATTTTTTCGCAGTTCAGGGGAGGTTTTGCAAGACAAATCTCTCGGTACGCGCGTATGTTGAGTGAAAAGGTATCAAATGCGGACAGAGAACATACTCTAGGAATTAGATATGCAAACTTCTGGCCGCTGGCAAAGCGAGAATAGCTTCCGAATCGTAACGGTGAGGCTCACAGCCTCCATAGTTGAAAAGTGATATCTCATTATAGGCCTAAAGACGGTTTTGCAAATACAGCATACGAGGGCCTTTATTTTAGTTTAATTTTCTATATTCAAATTTTTCGAGTTGGGAAGCGACTGATGGTTTAAATTTTAGAACAAGTTATAAAAAACAAAAGATGTTTTTTTCAAGCATTTTTGATGGGTATATGTTTTTTTTTTTTTTTGGGGGGGGGGGTTTTCAACATTTTGATAATCTCCCCGATTTGCATCTTGCAGAGATTTGGAGATGGAAACGACTCCGGAATAGTTATTTATTTTCAGGAATGCCGAGGAGATATGAAATCCCCGGGTTGTTCTCTGTTCCCATTTTTCAAACAGCCTCTGTTATGCTTCCACCCGAAAGTGCTTCAGCGGACTAAAACTGAAATAAGAAATGCCTTAGTCGGAAATTGGAAATTGGACTCTTTCCGAAAAGTGTCTGGTAACGAGGAGGGGTGAGAAATTCCTGCTACCGGGACCGCCATTAATTCCCATCCGACAGACGAGTCTTCGGTAATTCACCCCCAAAGCTAATCAGGACAGTTTTTCACGTCAACACAAGATTGTTCGTGGGAAATAATAATTTATTATCATAGAGTGAGAGTCTGAGGTCATTTTTAGTTGAAATTAGAGCAATACGTGACATTGTATATAAGAAGCTCACAGCCGTGTGTATTTCCATAGTAACGCAAAATCACGCTTATTGTTTTTGGATCAGGTCGATTCGAGATGAGAGAGGTAAGCGTTTCTTTAGACTAAATATTGTAAACACGAGCGGTCTGCAAATGCTGGCTTGAATAGACTGAAACTTGCTGGATTGTTCAAGTGAGGGGACAATTCATCACGATGACAGTCTACGACTTCTCACCAATTTGGCTTCTTGGGTGCGGTTTTCTCAGTGCTCTTCAGTTCTAGTATTTGAACTCAATGACCGATAGTGAGGATTGACAGAGCCAGTTCTTACCTGCATTACCTGGATGGCCCCATCTAGCTGTCTCTTGAGTTCTGAGGAGAATGGATTCAGGATAGAGGTCAAAGACCCTCAAAGATCCACCATTCCTTGAGTCTTTCAGGGGCGGCGCCAGGGTCGGATGATGGTGGGGGGGGGGGCCATATTAGTTTTTGAGAAATCTGTCTTTGGAGACGATATGGGGAGGGGTGTAAGGGGGTTAGTGGAAATTTTGTGAATGTTTAAGCGTCCTAGATGCAATGATGGTGATATTATGGTCACATTTTCTCACTATTGGTATTGTTAAGTTGGCGAAATGAGAGTCAAATTATGGATGCGTTACCAAAAAGGAAGGGAACGTTTAAAGTTAATGCCTACAATTGGATATACTCGTACCTTGTTATTTTTTGCAGCGTAATGGGCATTAAGATGTGAAAATACACTCACAGCGCATCTAAGCTATGATGCCGTCATTTGCGCCCTTTCGAGGTTGGCTAAATGAACATCAGCTGAATAACTGTTGTCGTCACGGACTGCCTCAACAAATTGAAATTATCAGTATGCGTGTATTTCACTATCAAAGGACTTCGGGATGACATATGATTGAGTATATAGCGCACTAAACACTGTTAAAAAATATCTTCTTCCTTATTTCAGTGGCGTCACCAAGACTCTTTATACTGGGGGCACAAGGGTGGCACAGACATTTAGTGGGGCACAAGTAACTATTCTAAGCGGAGCGCCCCATTGGTTGGCGCGGTCGTACAAGAGAAATTTTGGTTGCCAAGACCCCAGATAGCCGGAAAGACCTCTCCGAGCGTTTTAGGAATGCATATAATGATATACCAAGCTGTTGAATTCTGGGCATTTGGGACCACAAATTCTGAATCGGTGGGAAATTTTAACATTTTGGTCCGACCTCGATCTTACGCGGCCCGACTTTTGGCCAGAATTTCAATAATTTGTGGCCCACATAATGTTCCCAGTGCGGCGAAACGCGCAATTTTTTCGGGGTTTCGGCACATCTGGAAAAACGGATATCACCAGAACTTTAGCTACTTTCCCAACAGATATGACGTCAGTAGCAGCTACCTGGAGAGAAAAAGTGCGTTGAAAATCGAAGCAAATTTATAGCTGAAGCAACTGCAGTTCCAAATCGGCCGTGGTCGAAGGAGGAGGAGACGGAGGAGGAGAAGGGTTTAGAATCAAAAAGAGGTTGACTGGTAGTTTCAAGTCAATGAGAATGTGTTGTATAATCAGTATTTACCTCACAGTATTAGTTAGGGGCCAATGCGGTAGAAAGTTCCATAGAGTGTGCGGATATGGGACGCAGACGGGACAAAAGCCACCACTTTAGTACACGCGCGAAGCGCGAACTTTTTCACCTTTTATCGCAATTCGATGCGAATTAGGCACAATTACTGTTTTATTGAGATATTTGGGTTGTGTTTAGCAAGATCTATTTCAAAATGGTTAGTCGAATACTGACCACAGATTATTTTTGACGCGGGACGACCGTTGGAACTACTCACCTCACCCCCTACAAACAAACATTTGCTCAAATGCATTCATCAAAAAAATATTTTTCGGCTCAAATCTTGATTGGGGGGGGGACAAGCCCCCGTGCACCTCTCCCCGGGGCGGCGCCACTGGAGTCTTCCTGAATGTGTCAGTGGCGTAAATAATGTCTCTACAGCAATTCGTTCCCGAGTTTTGAACTGGATATAGACACTTGCCAAAATTTCCCCTTTCCTCGAATCGTGCCGAGGTTAACACCGTCTAAGTAGACGACCTCCCAACTGACTGGGTGTGCGGGCTAATAGATAATATAATAATAATAAAGAATAATAATTAATATAATATAATAATAATAATAAAATACTAATAATAATAATAATAATAATAATAATAATAATAATATAATAGCATTTAGACCGCTATGCACGAAGAATCACAGCGTGTCAAAGCACAAAAATCAATACAGATGGGTTTTGAGCAACCTTCTTACACAGGATGTCGAATGAGCTGAAAATTAGGGCCACATATAGCAGCATTACCCAGGCACGTCCAAACAAAATTGTCAGCAGTAGGAGATATCGCGCTCCACATGGCGGGAAGGACGAACGTGGCCACATGTCACTCTCCTTGGAAAAGGTACGGCGAGTCAAAAGGGGCCGTTTAATGTCACTAGATAATCTCTAATGGATAGATTGATTCTCAATCAGCAATGGCTTTCCGAACGCTGTTTCGCCGGTTTTGCGACAGTAGTTGTTTCTACCGAGCATTCAGCTTGGTTCAAACAGTATGATCTGATAATAGGGTGGCAGCTCACACAGTGCACTTGCTATTTTTTAGCTCTCACTTTACTCTCATTTTAGCTGTTTGTTTTTAGGACTGAATTGGGAGGTGAGTATTATCTTGTTTTTACATGAACCTGCCTTTCAGTGTTTGAGCTGTTTCATAGCTGTTTTAGTGACATTTTGCATAGGATATTCATTGTACAGCTTTATTGTCTTTTATCTTCCATTGATTTATTCATTGTGGATAGGTACTTAGTCTGTAGGCCTATTTCAGCTAGGCTTGGCCTTTCATCTTGGTGGCAAGTTTTATGAGTATGATTTGTCAATGTTGTTTTACGTGATTTCAACTGGAATTCTAAATTTTTAAGCCAGTTTTTCAAAGGGGGCAGGGAGTTTTATTTATTTAATGTCTGTGTTCGTGTGGCCTGGTGTGACATTACAGTTTAGGCCTAGCTTACATGTCCACACAAATGGAGGCTGTAACATTTGTCCAACAACTGGAGCCTGGACTAGACTAAAAAACATAATAGGTGGCTTGTTGTATTTACATCTGACACTGTTGGCCTGAAACCTTTCTCCGGGATATCTACACTCTGGAGGAAGGCATTTTACTATATTATTGATTGTTCAGGAGATGTTGCCCACACAGCCAGGACCCATCCCTACAACAACGATAGGGAAAAGATCAAAGGCTAAGCTGAAAGCCGTAATGTGAACTGCAGAGTGTCAGAGCAAGGGGAACTTTTGCAGACCTATTGATTCGAAGGGCCAGACCATACTTATCGGGACAGAAACTGGCTTAACCCGAACATAAAGTCACATGGCATATTTTGCCGGAATTCTTACTTCATCTTATAGGCAAGGACAGATTAAGGGCAGTCCAGGGGCCTTTCATCGCAGTTGAAGAATTACTCTATTCTTCAGAGGTAAATCCTACTCAAAGTGACAATGAGCTAGTCGGGTCAAAGAGGGAACAACATGAACCCCCATCCCCCAATTTACATTGGTTCTTTTCTCGGCCACCAGAATCTAGGCTTCTTCGTTGAAGTACACATCAGTCCATGTGAAAGTAACAGCAAATGCAATCTCTTTTATGTGGAGATTTTAACCTTCCAGATATTAAGTGGTGCAATAATTCTTTTATTAAGTGGGCGTTTATCCGCTCAAAGCAAGATGCTAATGGACATAATGCAGAATTCAGTCTCTCAAATGGTTAGATCACAACAAGAGGCAATCAGTCCTGAACTGCCTTACAATCATACCAGATAGGATACTGAATATCCAAGTAAAATTGAATCAGCGATCAGGACATTGCGTGGTTGATGGCGCTCAACCATCCCACTCGCTCCAGACCAGTTAGAAGGAAGATCAATTTGTTCTCAAGGGCAACTTTCGAAGGCATTCACAGAGGCTACGCGACTTTTACAATCACATCTTTTCCAAAACTTCCGAGACTACACAGGCGAGATGCATGGCTTTTCATGTAACAGACAACTGGTTGGCAATGGATGAAATTCTTCCGAGCAAAACCTCATCATCTAAATTTACACATCCATGGATGAGGCCAACTTACGTCGTCCAGGAGGAAAAAAGCATACGACTCTACAATAAAGGAAGCGTTCGTTCAAATCCAGAGGATCAAAATGTGTTTCGAAGCTTCCATGGAGAGCTGGACAGATTATAGGCAGGCATATAGATTGTATCTCCATAACACTATTGTAGAGACGACAGTAATACACACTAAGCCTTTTTGGAGATGTATCAAGTCAAAGCGTAACGACCAGCAAAACAATGGTACTCGAATCAAGGGAATTACTGCCAACTCTCATTGAGAAAGCGAAATGCTCAATGAGATAACTTCGCTCAGTTTTTATAAGAAAATACTGGACATATTGCAATCCTTACAACTCCTGTGGATCATTCAATATCGGACACTGAAATAACGGAAAATGGTGTGGAAGCTTTAGATTAAATCTTCAAGGGAACAAAAGCAAGTGGTCCTGGAAGGGGATCGTTTCTCCATACACTCTGAATTGTGCTCCGCTTCAATTGCACCCATGCTAGTGGACATCTATCAGAAAGCTATTAATATGGTCATCCTGCCTTCAGCTGGAAGACTGCGTTGTTATCCCCTTTTTCAAGGAAGGGGAACATTCAGACCCCAACATACAGGCATTTCATAATTCAATCCATGTAAAATATGGGAATATTGTTCATACCAAATCAGAAAACTATCCTGGCGACTCCAGCTCAGACAATGTTCAAGGGATTTAGAAAACGACACTCTGGAAACCAAAGGGCTATAACGGTCAAGATCTAGCAAAGAAGCTAGACTGCAAGGCTCAGGACAGATGTTGTTTTTTACTGATTTAGTAAAGCCTTGACAAGGCTTCCACACAAGCGACTGATCATAAGCTCAACAACGGCATTAGTGGTCAAATTCTCACTGGAGAATTCATTTTGAACCAAAGTACCCAGCCTGTTGTCAATAAATTGGTGTGAAGTCATCTTTGGAATTGTCTCATCAGGGTCCCACAAGGTACAGTTACTAGGTCTCCATTGCTGTTCTCTCTATACACAAGGATCTTCGACTGTTATAGCATCCACTATCAGAATGTTGGCTGATGACGCATAATATACACGGACCATCATGGATCAATGACAGTTAAAGCTCAGCAAGATCGGGATAATTTTCAGGAGTTAAGACTTGGCAGACGATCTGAATGCATCAAAATGGCAAGCAATGAATGTCACCAACAAGAGGCAAGGTTTACCGATTCCAATATGAATTGGACGATACTCGGCCTTGAACTGGTGGAAGAACACTACCATCTTGGAGTAAACATAACTTCAAAGATCCATGGTAAAATCAATAAAACATATAGTGGTAGGCTTACCAGATCCTCAATATACTCCGTAGACATCTTTAGGACTGTGATCTAAAACGAACGACATTGCTTATAAGTCTTTGGTTCGTCCCGTTGGAATATAGCTACTCAGTTAGGGATCCATACAAAGCTTTTAACATTAAGAAGCTGAAAGGGTGTCAGCGCAAACTGCCAGATTGGTTGCAAGGATCACCGTCGCTCAACCAGTGTTGCAGGGATCCCTGCAACATCTTGCTGGCTACTTTGCCGGAGAGAAGGCGCAATGCACGACTCAAGCGGTTTCATAATTCCATTAACGACATATTGGCTGTACCGGTTCCTGATGTCGTGGAGTTACAGACTACTAGCGCACACACGATCATCATCAAGTGAAGGGACTTAAACTATAGACATTTTATTGTTATACCGACGTTTTCAAGTGGTCATTTGGCCCAGAACATCAGATGGATGCATCGAGTCTCACTATGCAGAATTAAGTAGTCCTGTGGGTTTTGGTGATGGTGAATTCTCACATCTTCAACTCCGACTCTTCAATAGCTTGTGCCGGGTGTGCTGTCCCCTATGCAGTGTGATAACACTAGTTGCGTGTTGCCATAGTACCAGACAAGACAAAAGGTAAAGAGAGAGGGATTCACAGCGAGGCTTAGCATTTTAATTCTAAAAATAATAAAGCACAAACCTATAGAGAGGATGTTGTCTGCCAGCCAAGGCTTCATATCGATGACGTTAACCAGTAGCTAAGTTCCCACTCACAAGGTATTGGGAGTGAGATGATGTCTACATGAGGAACGGTTTGTGATATGTGACTAAATTTAACGGTAGGTTCACTAACGACTAATATCGCCTCATTTTTAGGGGATTCAGGGTGTGCGCTTTCTGTTGGACCGTCAATCATGTCTTCGAAAATGTCAAAGAATAACAGAGTATCTTTCATGATTACAGAGGCAAGGAGTTATACAACCCCGGACAATGATGAGCGCCTGACCAGTCCGACTGTGAAGATGTCACGATCCGATTTACCCATGATGGAAGCAACGCAATGCCTGCGGATCAACTCACTACTTCGAGTGACGCGGGGAAGCTGTGGAACTGCGTGGACTTCATCGGGAGGAACCACAAGTACGCCCTAATTCTAAGAGATATGACAGCAGAACCCCCTTTTAGTTTTTTTTGACCAGATGTTTGAACCATTACCACTAACAATGGGGGAAGAAGAGAAACCTACCATATACGGGCCTAGAACCGTTGCTACCGGGTGGGGGTCATCGATTTGACCCTGATGCAGGGGTGGGAGACTTCCCCCTCTAGAGACTCTATCTATATCGAACAGACCCACCGTTCGAACTTAGCTATGATAATAAACGCGGATGGAAAACTGCTTAGCGGGGGCTTTTTGGGTTCATCTGTGACGAAGGTTGAGCAAACATTCCACGGCTAGAGATAGTCGGATGCCTTGAGTTTGATCATTGGCTGGCGGTTGAAATGGCACGCAATATGAGGGCCTAATACTACTTGTTTCCAAAGCGATCGTAATATTCCGAAACATGCGAAGCATGGCCATCGGGTTAGGTCCTTACATGGGACCAAATGAAGGGTGGTCTTAAACGAAACTTGAAACCAGAATCAAAAATGGGTCGATTTGCGAAAATAACAGTTTTACAACATTTCAGACATTCGTACCATTCCGAACATAAATTAAATCCAAAATGCCCGCTGTCAGAGCGGTGTGGCGTTAATTGTGTGGAAAGAGACCCACGCCGAACCCATACCGCACAAAGAGATTCCCATGGCGGAACGTGTACCATGTCTAGACTCAATCGAACGACTTCGTATTGGACAGTTAGTGCGCAAACCCGGCATTGTAGGCGATAGCCGAGGCAACTAAAACAAGAAGAAAACAAAAATCTCAATTTGGAATTCATAGCGAGTTGATGTTGGGCATTGCATTAAACAAGAGAGGGAGATTCTCTCCCTTTGTGTAATAAGGTTCACTATATAAAGGCATACTTCAGATGGCCATACCATGGTTACCTTGACGATATGGTAAATGGTACCTTGACTGGGCCTTGACTTTTATGTTAGACTATACTCGTCAGGCAAAAAAATGTAGTGGGTTTAAGGTAAGGCCAGCGAAGGCGTTTAGTGGCATAGCCTAATCATCCTTTATTCGGTTTCGCGGTCAACAGGGTGTTCGAGGCTGCGGTAAACGGAGGACAGTGCAAGGCTACTGCGACTGTAGGCAGGTTCCAGGGTATAATGTGAACAACGTAAGGTGAAGTCACTGGCGTACCCTGGGGCGAGGGGCCATAAATTGTAAGTATTGCCAATAGGGAAGGTGAATGCCATTCAAGAAGCACACTTCCCTCGGCTTCGACTCACCCCCTTACAAGACAAATCTCTCGGTACGCGCCGGGGTGAATCAGCGGGGGTTGCTGATTTTCACGAGGTAGAACTGTACAAACGGGGTACAGAGGATTATTGCAATCTTGACCATTCTTTTGAATCTAAACTGGAATTATATAGTTCATATAGAAATCATAATGAACATTCAGCAAGTGTAAACTCGATTATCTGGCATGTGAGCATATGTCTCGCCTGGTGACAGCAGTGGGCAGACCAGACATAATAAACAAAGTGACCCAATATGCCGATTGAGTTATAGGATTCATTACAACAATCTCGACCTTTCTAGAAGAAACATACATTTGTAATTTCAGTTCCTGGAAATATGAGCTATTATTTGGGATCAATCTTGTCATTGACCCACAGGTCATAGGAACTGATCCTCTTTAGGTTATAAATGTCATTCTTCGGGAGATTTAGGTGTAGATTATTCCATTGTCATAGCGGGGGATAGTTTAAAAGTATTATTATATAGTGATTATTTGCGTGGTAACGTTTGTTGCGGATGTGTTGATATTGTAATTTTAGCCTATATATACACAAATTATATGTGTAAGATGAGAAAATGTAAGACTTGAATCTAAAGCAAAAATTCATTTCTTTCCTAATCTGACACTTAACTAAGGTTAAGGTACTTTTAGCGGTAATAAATATTTACAGGAGAAATGATACTGGATTGTCTACGTCTTAAATGTTATTTCTAATTAGAACAAGTTGGAAGGTTGGTATATCTTGTGAACAAACAGCCCAGCCAAAATTGCAATGAACAAGTCTAGGGTACATATTCTTTCATGTAAAGTGCAATAAAAATTAACAGGGAGACATAATACTGGAAATGTCTATTGGGACAAAATTTTTATTTTCCATTTTCATGGTTTACTTGGCGAGCAGAGGAACGAATCTATTCAAGGCTCGGGGAAGATAGCGTAATAGGGCCTCGGGGAAGATTAGCTAACTGAGTAAACCATTAAAGTTAAAGAAAAAAAAAAAGGCCCGCAATTAATGCAGACTTGGATACTTGCATCTACTGTCAGCTGCGAATCATCTCACCAGGTACAGATGAGGCAATGCCTCGAAATCCGGTCTCACGGGTGGGAGGCCGACGCTATACAAACGTGCCAACCACTCGGTAAAGGTTTTGGTTGGTATAGTGGTGGCAAAACGCTAAAGTCTAGGGTAACATAAGTTTTCTTCCAGTCGAATTTAACAACGTAAACTGAAATAACATGGAAGAGAAAAAAAAAAAAACCATTTCCCATGTCTGTGTACATTATTATATCTCAACGGTATAAGACCAGCACAAGCGACGAAAAAAGGCTGAGTGAGGTGGATCCATTGAGGTTAGTATGGACCACTTACATATGTAATGGCCGCAGAGTCTCAATGTGAAGGGGGACATGGAAATGACATGGGGAAGGAAACGAAACGATTCAATTCAATTCGAACACATGTGAAGTACTTATAAATGCACATTTGGTGCTTACATGCGCACCATTTCTCGTAAATAATTAGGCCAGTTACGAGCATTATGCATATCTCTAGCATTTAACCTGTCCAAGGTAGTACCTAGTAACTGAAGGAACATTCGGATAACCAAAGAACCAGAATAAAATTGAGGGCACTCTTCAATGCCAAATTCGAGTTAATACCCAATTTAGGGAATCACCTATGATAGCGTTTTATTAAATATAGTTATATATGTAGCATGGCTGACAAACACCACCATAGCACTACGGTTATCAGTAATAGTTGCTAACGATCTCGAAACCATAAAAAGAAAAGAAAAGGGGGCTGCTTATCAGACTTGATCAGGCCTTCCCATTAATAAATAAGTCGTGTCATCCCAACCCCCGATACGACATAAAACATTGCATCAAAAGAGGTGTACTGTTCGATGAACTAATGTTCGAGCGTGTGTAGAACGAGCGTAGCACACCAAACACACGTATACAGCACGACCTGCACGACCACCATAGAGCATAATTTGAACAGCTATATTATACTCTATGACGAACTCACCATGAACGCACGCGCACACAAACACAACACGCACCACGCGTGCCGACATAGTGATCGCAAAGTCTGTTCTGTACTTTGTTCAGCGAGACAAAAAAGTGCACAAAGTATGCATAGTACACTAATTAACCAGTCTTTGTGTCAATCATAGTTGCCAACTAGCCATCTACGGTTCTTGAGATATTTGTACCACAGGCCTCGAGAGCATTTTTCCCATCAATATGCACGTTTATGTGAAGTAGTATGTGCATTTAATCTGAAGAAAGAATACCACAAGAGTATTACCCTACACATTTCACACAAAATTCTCCGCGGAGGCAATTCATAATCAGAAGTTCTATCGGGGTGCACATCTAGCCAGACATAACACTTGCACGCAACAACACACACACACATTACACACCACAACACACACCGCGCACACACGCACACAAACACACGAAACGAGGACTACTATGTTCCCTCAACAAATTCAGGTCGAAAAATGGCTGAATAAATAAACGGTGGTACAAAACGTTGTACAATGTCAACTTGATATCTACAGCTGGACTTCATTTGTTTGCACTGTAGGTGCGGCCCAACATATGTAGACAGCCGGGGACCGCCCGATGTTCTATGTTTTTTTCATAAGGACTTTTGTTTGTTAATAAGGCCCGGTTTCATAAACGTGCTATTTTCACGAAAAGGGTCGTATTCATAGACCAAAAAAGGGCCCCGATTTTAGTAATTAATAAAAAAGGGTGTCTTTGTTCATAAGCGTCCGTATTCATAAAGTAAAAAAGGGTACGATATTTCAGAATGGCGGAAAGGGTCCGTATCCATAATGAGGTCCGGCAATGATGCAAACCCTAAAATGACATGTTCGTCAACTGTGGATCCTGGCAGATCCACGACGGTGGGTTTTTCTATTATGAATTACTAACCTTTTTCCTATCTGAATATCGGCCGTCTTCCATATTGAATATCGGACCTTTTCTATCATTATGAATAAAAGCCCATTTTTCCTATTATGAACAAAAGTCGTCATGAATACAAGGCCTAGGACAAAGGACATGATGAATTCAAAAACCATTATGACCATCGGGCTGTCACAAGACAGCCAATAGGAGGTAGGTTGCGTGCCAACTTGCCAAGCATCACGCAAAACTCGATATGAGAGTAATTCCTGCAGAACAAATTTCAGGCTGAAAAGAGAAGGGGGCTTGTGGTAAAACTGTCATAAATACTAGTGTACCCGTGCATACATTCTAGTTTTGATGTATTCAAACTGCTTCTAAAGTGACGTTCTACGCAAACGATAAAAAAAATCGTCGATCAACTCGTTCAGCTCAAGATTAAATAGAAAATAGGTGATTACAAAATGTAGGAAAGGGCTATCCACAACGGGATGGTGTGGAAAATAGAAAAAAGTAGGCCAATCAATGGGACAAGGCGTTTTTGATAATTTGGCCAAATTTTCGACTCGTTACCACGCAATAACTCGACACCACATGGGATAGTTTGAGCTCCCTATTGGTATCGGGTTCCCCATAATGAGTACATGGTCCTATTGTTTTGGGTCAAGCCAAAGTCATTGAGGTCAAGAGAGGTCAAGTATGAAAATCTTGTAAATACCATAATGACCAAGGTCTGTCCGATCAGGTTGACTATTGGCCTTTTAGTGTGCAGCTTTCCTTTTGGACTAAGGAACCCTACGCTATTGGGGTGTGGACCGGGGGTCAGCTTTGGGGGATTTATATTTGTTCAGAATTTGAAACAAACTGCCAACTCAACCAAACTTTATGCGATTTTTGGAAATTTTGAACTAGTCATTCATTCAATATCGAATATCTGGGGAAATGGCGAGGAAATTCGCGAAAATTTGGGGTGTGAAAACGGCCCCCCCAAAAAAATGTATCGTCAAAAACAAATTCCCCACATTCAGGAAATTTGTGTTCGGGGAGTCTGTGGCTTATATAAGTGAAACCATCATCTCCGACTCTAAAAAAAAAAACCCCTCAACCAAGGTGAGGCTGAGGAATACCACTTCCCTCCAGTTTCAGAATCTTGCTGAATGCAAGAGGATTTGTGTGCTTCTGTGATCTTCACATGTACAAATTAGGAATAGATGGTCAACCACCAAATGTAGATGCATTTGATAACATAAGGTCCGCACCCGCCAAAATTTCATGAATTGAATTTTTTCCAACCACTTGTGAGGAAAAGTGTGTCTGTGTGACAATTTATCCTTGTGTTAATGTTGAACGTTTTCAGTCATGTCAAACTGGAGATAACAACGGCAAACATGAAAAGGGGGGGGCCGCAGGACAAGCATACATCACACTCACACAAAAAGACACTTTTTCGAGTGCACCCCATTACTGGACCACCCGACACCATAGGGTACCACCCGTAGGGTCCGGCGCGGCGGAATGTAGTTTGTAGTGGGGGGGGGTCTAATGTGACGTTTTACTATCTAAGCGTAGCGGACCAATTGGTTGGCGGAAGCGTACCGAAATTTTGGGGTTCAGGGCCCTCTAGATGGCGGGAAAACGGCATTGCCGAGTGGCCTGTGCTACAAATTCTCGGCGTAAAATACAGGGTTATGTGTGACATGGCATGAATATCAAGAACAATCAGATAAAGAAATGCAATTTGAATATTACGTTTTATACAAGTTGCATGAAAAAAATGTCATCCGTACAAGGTATCATTTGATCCAGCCTATTACATTTAAAACACCCTTTCTAAGTATGCTACGTGTTGACAGGTGAGATGCGCTGTCGTTTCCGTGAATGTATAGCTATGCCATGTGCATATTTAGCATATGTTAAACAACACATTTGAAATTGCAAAATTTAAAAATTGACCGACCAAAGTAATCCTTTACACTGTCGTGGATGAGGGTGTTCCCACCGACATTTTTATTCTTTAAATTTGGTTTGCTCTTTTGCTGAAATATAGCCTACCAACTTACGTACAGCAACTTAATACCATTGTTCAAAGTGGATACTTTTCATAATAATTAGGCCTACTTAATTTTTACAATCTTAACTCTCTGAAGAATGAAGCACATGCTGATTAGGAACAGTTTGTCTTGAATAATTCGAAATCGTTTCAGCCGTTAATCAACGTGACAGGGCATATTACCAGCGAAAATACAAGGAAATAATACTTCACCACGGTGTTTATAATGCGTAGACTATATATACACCGAAGTGTTAATGTTAAATTCAATTTTAATGGCCATTGTACTTAGGTATAGTTATTAGTAGTAATAGCTCTAAGTCCTGACAGCTCATCGCAACCCGGATTGATGTGATTTGATGGGTGCCTGAGCAAGATTACCAACGGGATATGGTAAAAATGTGGCACTCATATTACCAATGCAAACCGCCAGTAGATTTTTGCATTTTGAATTTACTTCCCTGCATGATTACCTAATTGACAGATTGTGTTATTTGTGGTACAATAATTTGGCTGTTCTTGGTAAGCAAATCAAAGATCCTACAGAACTCACGCGGGAACAGTAGAGCACACCAGAGATGTGACACTAAAAGCTATATAAATTTGAGATACTTTCAGTTACTAGATTAGACGATTAGTGTGTACATAGGCTACAGTGATGGCGCATTGAGGTGAGGAATGCCGAAACAGGAATATGTCAACCGATGGCGACGCGCAGTACAGGCCTTCTGCTCACGAGCAGGGGCGTCGGGCACCGTTTTGAAAAGTAGGGGGGGGGGGGAAAGGGGGGGGCACTCGAATGCAAATTACCAACTAAGCGGAGCGCCACCATCGGTGGGCGCGAAGAGGAAAAAGAAGAAAATTTCAGATTTTCATGACCCTCCAGATCGACGGGACACGGCAATAGCCAGGATCAATAGCAAACATCTACATGTGTGATTTGAGTAAAAGACAGACCAAAAGTTGTCAATGTGCATACAAGATGATCTCTACCGAGTATCAACAATGGTATTTTTTTTATCCTTTCTACTCTGGTTTGTTTGCAGTGGGATCCAGGAGGCTACCGAACGGTCTCTGGGAACGGTCGAAGGGAAAAGCCATAGGCGTAGGGACACCACTCCCATTGGAGCAGAAAATTTGTACCCGAATTCACAAGTCAGTCATGGAAACTACCGGCGCGCGCGTTGCGCGCGAAAAAGAGTGCGTGTTTTCCGGGCATTTTATCGAAAAAGTCTTGCAAAAATTTCAGGCAAAAAAGTTTTTTTTTGTTTTTTCACTTTGCTTTTTTCCTTCCCAAATTTTCCACGAATTTTCGCCCGAATTTTTCACTCAGAAAAAATTGGGGGTGGGCAGTCTGAACCCAAGGCTTCTGAATTAATCGAGTAAACAAAATGATTCGAAGCATTTAAATCACATATTTAGCCACAACGCCTGGAAGAGAAAAAAACGCCATGCGCGGCGACGACAACACTGAAAACACAAAAAATTATGCACTTTTTGCTATTCGATTTAAAATTCGAGAACTCAGTTGAAACATGGGTAATCCTTACAATTCGGCCCTAGTCGGGTCCCAGATCTTCACCTGGGGTCCGCACTGGATTTTAGTGGTCTCAAGACAATTTCCAACGCGTTCATTGTTTGGGTAGACAAAAATTTAATCAGTTTGTTAGAGTGATACAAAAAGCGGGCATTTGCCTATTATATTTTATTACGGTCCGGAAAAGTGGGGGGGGATCAACGTATGCTTATCCCTCATTCTGAAAGTGGGGGGACATGTCCCCCCGCACCCCCCAAATGTTGACGCCCATGCTCACGAGTATCACGTACGGGCCAACGAGACTGCAAGATGCAACAGGAAGATGAATCATATGCTATATATAGCTTCCAGAGTGCTCAATATGATTGATTGTAACTATTCACGGAGCATTCCTAGAAATTGTGAAATATTAATTTAAACAAATCAGGCAAAATAGCAATGAAAATACCATACATTGAATGTTTTTGAAACACCCTGCAATATTGGGGGGCTAAACAAGCGTTTGCCCCCTATTTGTTTCATGGGGGGGTAACCCCCCCAAGCCCCCCCCGGTTCCGCCCGCCACTGCTAAGGGTACTCATCGATTAGAAACGACAAACCCACAAAACATAATTACCATAGCAACCGTTATATGCGACCAGCAAAACAGTGATACAGACGAATGGCAAACTTACTAAATTCGTATACAGCGCTCCGGGACAGATGAGATGCAGGGTACCCTACCTTATATGATAGAACCAGCTTCTCTATCTGGGGGGTGGCCGGTAGGTGTACGAGGGTGTGTGAGGGGGGGGACCAACTAGCGAATGGTGAAACGAGTCAAACGGGGCGCTAGTTTTGGTGCATATAGTACAGGAATATTTTAGATCACGAACCCCCCAGATTTGACCGGAAAATTACCTTCTTGGGGTGTGTTTGGGCTGGCTATATGTACCCATCCTGTGGATTATCATGACTGAATTATTGGAGTATACAGCGCCGCCACATTTCGGAAATCATGAATAACGACTTAATCGCAGGCAGGACATGCTCTGGTTTGGGCGGGAAAGTTCAAACCCCACGACAGGGCGGGATGTCACATTTTTTCATTTCATTTCATAATTCACATTCCATTCTTTTGGTTTATGCATCATAGAATTTTGAACTAAAGTCCTGACACGTCGACACTAAAGGGAGCGTTACCGTAAAGGAGCGTACCGTAAAGGGGCGTACCGGGAATGTAGGTGCGAAATTACTCCCGTTGAAGTGGCTCGTGTTGAACAATAGTCGGTGATAGGCTGTGGCTAAACTCTCTCTAAAATTAGGTCTTGAAAATGTTTGCTCCTAAGGCAAAAGTGAAATCAGATTGTTAAAGTTCTTACCCAGCAAATTAGTGTTCCTGTTATTGGGGGTTCCAAAGCGTGGGGGTTCCAAAACATTTTCGGTCACGCTTCGCGCCAAGACCCTGTGGAGGGCGCTCCGCTTGGGTCGAATCGAGTGTAACGAATGACGTGCAATTTGAGAAAAGAAATATCTTATTGGAAGCTAGCGGGAGCCCGTTGCTGCTGAAGCTGGAAGGAAATCGGGTTCCCCAGGATTTGCTATGTAGTTCCGATGATTTGGGGTTATCATTCAATAGAGCGACTTGCTATTGTCTCATCGGATGGAGTGGTAAAAGCCCAAATCAGCTGAATTTGCCCGCCCTCCATAGATAACATGATAACCTAAGCAAGTCACATACACCGTTAACCGTCATAATTCGACCCAGTCGCACATTACGAATATTACTTCCCTATATCTACTCGCTTTCAGCTACACCACCAGACTACACCTGCCTTGTCAAAAGTCACTACATTCTGCCTATTATGCCTATCGGTGCCAGATCCATGCCACATAGCAGGATCCAACGTTTTTTTGGACAGCGAAGATTTCGGTTTTTCTATCCACGGGACCTGAGCAAGGGGTCCCAGAATCCTACCCGAATACGCGAGACAGCAGTGAAGAAGGAGAACTTTATGGACAAGAGCCTCTCACTACCAGGGAAGTGCTGCGACCAGAAAAAAAAAAAAAGAGAGAAATCACAAGAAATAGACGATGTGTGACATACTGTTATCGGCAATCCGATCAGGGTTAACGAATACGACTTGCTCGTATTTCAAATCAAGTCACATCAAGGCATGGGTACCGGGAACCTTTGAGGGGAGGGCCGGGGGAAGGGGATTTGCTCAGAAATACTGTAAAACAGGGCACCATGAAGAATCTGTGCAGTCTTTTGAGCCTTCCTGTATCTGGGTTCGAAAACTATATGATCCATGCCAGGGTAACGCAGTTTTGGATTGAATGGAGGGTTCAAGAGTGTTAACTTAAATACTGTCTTTAGGACAGGGACGAAGGGTAATGCCCCGTGCAGTCTTTGCGAATGAGAATGAGACGTGAGGAATTGCGTTCGCACAATTCTGAGGCGGGAAGCTCGGAAATCTAGAAGTGTTGAAAAGCCCATGGCTCCACCGGGATTCGAACTGAGAACCTCTTGCTTTACGAATTGGCATGACATTTACAAAATAGTAACACCTGCACTACTCCCCTAAGTGGGTACCAATTGGTTGTCAGGTCGAAAGGGGATTCATATTAGATGTCTGGAGGGGGATAGCATCAACAAGTAGAACCCGCACATTGTTCAAATATAAATGCAGATCCCACGCTGAATGAAAGGTATCACGTGTCTCGAGTTCGAGGAACACCATGTTGGCTTCAGTTAATCTCATTCATTGTTCTTCATACAGTTTCCCGTCCTGTTTTCCCTTTTCCCCCTTTCCTCGTTTTTGTTTATTCCTCTTTTTTCCTCCTCCATTTATTGCCTGTTTTTCTTCTCCCTTTGTTCTTCCTGTTTCCTCTCTTTTTCTCTGCTTCCTCTTCATTTTCATTTCCCCATATCTCTTCCTCTCTCTTTTCTTACCGGAAGCAGCGCGCGCCTGACAATGCCTCAGAAGTCGGTTTTACTTTTTCTGTTTTTTGATTGCGGAAGCTTAAAAGGGGCTAGTGTAAGGCGATGTTAGCAGACATTTCGTTTGCGTTGCCCTGAAGGGTCTTCAGGTCTATTCTTGCTTTGCCAATATATTCGTTCCCATTGGCGAAAATGTCAATTTATTTTCCATGAAATGTTGTGAACAACGTTTAGTCTGTTGAGACTTTCAAGATGTTTAGACGTTTAGACTGTATGTCGTCTAACTTGACTTCATAGACTAGGCTATAGTTGTGGAAAATATTCGGACAGTTGAAAGAAATCCCTAAGGTTAACTGAGGAATTGTAATGATTATATTAATATGTGAATCGTCATAGTTGAGTTGCAAATAAAGGAAGTGTTAAGGAGAGGGAAAAGAAAAACATTATTTGGCTCATTATGGTAACTTGTAGGACGTATCAGGCGCAAAGTTTGAAAATCCGAGAATACAGATATGGCGTCTGTACAGTCTGTTATTCGTTAGCTTTCAAAACGCATGACTAGTTGATTACCGAGATTGTTTACAGGTCATGTATTACAATTATACCGGCTACGACTCTGTGTTAGTTATTCTGTTGTTTGTTTTACAGAGCTTATTCTCCAGTGGGAGAGTTCACAAAAGGACCGGTGAGGTGTAGATGACAGCACGTATCCCTGTCTGTCGATTTCTCTGATTGTCCGAGGAAGGAGGAAAGTTCGATCCGCTGGAGGGTTAACGGTCAGCTGAGGAAAACAATGGAACGGCCGGTCGTCTATTGAAATCCAGAATGTAAGGCTAGACTGATGGTGGCCATTCTAACGAGGTTGTTGCATCCGAGGCAAGGAGATTAAACAATGGTGATCTACCGGCTCATTGTTAGAGGTTAGTGTGTTGTGTATGAACTACCAATACCCCTGGTAAACCCCAACGTCAGACCGGACCACACTGGTCGACGTTTTTTAAATACAACAAGCGCAAGTCGAAACGTCTTGATAGCTGCGGGACCAAAATTCCTGTGCGAATACACTGCATGTTCTTCTTCAACCAATCCACATTTATTGTTTGTCCACATTCAATCCACCTTTACTGACTCGGTCATAACCATGTAAGGCTGTTGGAACATTATCTACCCCCGTTGGCCTAATATTTAATATCATGCCCCAGCAAAAAGTACCCACTGATAATTCCTAGTCATTCGAATTACTATATGTTGCACGAAACCCACATGGTTTGAACACTCTTTCTGGCTCAACAGCCAACAATCTAGGGCGATACTCACCAACTAACAATCAGGTCGAGGCATGTGAAGACAGAACAAAGCATTTTCCCCTGGACAATTGGTTTCATTGTCACTAGGCTGCAATCGGGCTTGACCTTCTGTAAAGATGAAGTGTAAACACTGCTCTGGCGAGGGATGCGTAATGTAAACACCCCCACGCTCAGAGTCAGAGAGCTAATGGAAGTTGGAAATTTGGGGTAATTAATTGAAATTTTAATTAAAATCTAATCATGCAATGCAAACACAATACATGTGGCGTCAGCCTAGCCAGTATCGAGCTCCATCCACCTACCAATTTTCAAACCTGACGTAACGTACGGTTTTTAAGGTAATGAATGACGTGACGAACGATGGTCGAACTAACAACGACGGACGAACGAACGAACGAACGAACTTGCCGGACGGAGAGACATGATGACGTGAAAAGCTGCTCTCGCGCCGCAGCTAAAAAAGGCCACTTTTAACGTTGCTTAGTAATTAAGAAACAAACCTGGCTGGAACGGAGGGCTCACGGGCGACAATTTGGAGAGTGTGGATGACGTGGGATTTTGCTTCGTTATATGATTTTTTAAAACGAATTATAAGAGGCTCCATTACTTAGAGCAGTAGTTTTGTGTGCATGTTTTCATAACTATCATCCCGAATGAGTATTGCAGTCGGTTTGCATTCACCGAATATACTGTTTACTATTTACCATAAGCACAGGTGCTACGTAACACAATGGCGGTCAAGAATATCCACTAACGGGTATCTCATCGAGAGGGGTCTGTTGTGTATATGTGCGTGTGTCTGTGCGTAGATTTTCTCGATTTGGGGCAAATATCCCAGTTTGAGTGACTGACATGGTCCAATTACAAACACAAGCCGCAATCAGTCACATAATACACGTTTTCTCTTCTCCACAATTCGGCAAGTTGGAGGGAGAAGTGGGCGAATTGGAAAAATTCGGGGGCGATTGATGATTTCTGCAAACTTCCCCGATTTCCAATATATTTGCTGATTTCACTGGCTGAATGATTCCCAAGTTGATACAGATTAATTGAAACCAGAAAGCCAGAAGGCTTAGTGATCCTTGCCTCTTTTCTGACAATTATAGCCAGCCACAAGGACCATGGGAAGACCAACCCCTCGGGTTCCTACCGCTTGACAAAAGCTACCACTAAATTCAAGGTTGGTTCAGACTTTGACTCTGATGACCTCAGATTACTTCTGACCTACCCCAAAACATATGGTTCATGTACTCATCATGGGAAACAACACATACCAGTAAATGGCTTCATCATCCATCCAGGTGGGTCGAGTATCGTGTTTACGTGCACGCGGCGTCCACATCACCTGGCACACACACACACATACAACACACACACCCACACACACACCACATACAAACATACAAGCACACATACACACGTACTGGCATGACTGCATAATTCCTAGATTACTTCGTCAGGAATAAAAAGCACAAATTAACCAAAATTACAACTTGCAAGATATTTGGAGATTGAATGACTTATAGTTCAAACTTCCAGGGGTGATGATGAGATCCTGTAACTCCTGGGATTGCCCCTCTTTTGCGGGTTTTTATTTTTCCAAATACTAACTTCTTTCTTTCCATAGGATGCACTGATTGTTTTTATGGGTTGCCTGGATGCACGAATTCCTGCCCAGCTTGTGAGCATGGAGGGACCTGCAGTGATATTCACGGTTCCTGTGTCTGCCCGCCAGGCTATCCGGTGGATACATGTTCTGACTGTTAAGGACTATGGAGGGGTGAAAACATTGACTACTCGGGTCCGACTTACATTTGGAGAACTTGTTTCCCCTCTATTTTGCTCGCCTACCTACTGAAGATCAATCACCTTGGTGACAGTGGCGTCGTGCCCATTGGGGCCCGGTGTGCCCCCCCCCCCCAAATAAAAGGTATTCTCGCGAAATCGAAAATAGATTATATAGTCTTTGTTCTTTGATATGTTGCAGGATTGCCCCCACACACCACAACTTAAACAAATATCGAAATTAGTAATGTCCATTGCCTCAGTTTCGAGTAAATTCTGTCCTAAGCAAGCTCGGGCTTGATATTTGATATCAATTATACATAGCGCCACCAACTAACCAACCTGAAGACATTTCAGTCAAGACGTCTGCTGGCCGAGAAAATTCGAACTAATGCATCAAAATTTGCGTAAACTACACGCTAGATCCCCCTGCCATATTGTATGTGTTTCTGTTTTATAATGGAAAATGTTCAAACATACAAAACAGCCTCTCGGTGGTTCCCAAACGGCGGTCGGCCGGCAAAATCGCCTCCTGCCAGACTATGCAATCCGGCACACCGTAAATTCCAAGTTGGAAAAAAAAATGTTAAAAAATGCGACCCATAAATAACCCTTCTTTGACACACAACAACGATATCTGACTTGACAAATCATGGTGCCACTTGCCCACTTCACCTAAATCTAAAATCGCATGAACTGTTAAAGTGATATTCGAGTGAAGCTTATTTTAATTTATGAAGTAAAAAAAAGGGCCATCTGGCCCTCACTAAAAAGACCTAGCTTACTTTAATAGATTTGCTACGTTGCGCGGTAACCATGCAAATTATGCCGATTCGCAATCATAGGCTCAAATTCGCATGAACATAGAAAGGCTATAAGGTGAAATTCGTTCTAATTTTTAAAGTTAACCTTCAATTTATGGCCATTTGGAAATACATTGGCATTATAATGATTTTTTTTTAAATTGCTATGCTGCGCGGCGATCAATGGTGCCGCTCCGCTTGTATACCCTTGAAATGCAAGAAACATGAGTTGGCTCAAGTGAAATTCCACTATGCTCAAGTTTATTTTTGAATTATCACATGAAAATAGCCATCTGGAGGATCACCATTTGGCAAGACCTAAATTCGGAAATTTCGCTACGCTGCGCGGCAACTGATGGTGCCGCTTGATGGGATAGTATGAGCCGCATTGAACATTATATTATATACGGTGTCTAAGATGAAATTCGTTTTAATTTGCAACGTTTTTGTTTCAATTTACTGCATGAAGAATGGCCATCTGGGGCTTCACCGATGAATCGATGAGGTTTGCGCTGAGCTTCAGCAAACAATGGTGTAGCTTCGCTTTCATGTACAATCGTATATCAACTACTGTTTGATGAAGTGACATTCCTCTTCTTTTCTTTTTCTTCATTTCAAATTAAGTTATTTTAATTCTTTTGAATGACAAAATGAACATCTGAGAGATACGACATTTAGAAACGGAGAACACTTGCTTTGAAAATTTCGAGGCGGCAAGTAATGGTTTCGCGCAGCTTAGATAGATAACGAAATGAAGTCAGTGGACACACTAATTCTTTACATATTTTTCTGGCCATCGAAAACCCATTTCATGGGATCGGGAACCCCTGGTAAATCCTCTGTGTGCATAAACCAAGAGGTGTTAAAAGAAGTAGTGTAGCCAGAAGCCATCAATGAATCTATGAGGTGTAAAGAAGTGAATTGTAGCTAGAAGCCTGTATCAACTGAATATTTTCGAATATATCCCGGAATAGAAAAGTTGGAAGATTTTGTAAATTTTAGGGTGTGCTTTATTACTTCTATAAGGCACGGAGATTGGGAAGTGTCTTTCCTGTATCTGAAAACATTTGTAGGGATGTTGCACGCCAAACACGTAGTCGGCGCTCGGCTGATGGTCATTACTGCTGAGGCCCCATAATTTATTTTTGCAGACGCCCCGCTTGTGAACACGACGTTCAATGTAGTTATATTAGGAATGAGACATACTCCCAAGGAATTATGGTGATGGTTAATGCCTCCTCAACCAGCATGGTGGTTTGAACTAGAAACAATAACACAACCAGAAAGCCAAAGGCTCACCGATTCATTGACTGTTTTGAGCATCCTATCAGACATGTATGTTCACAAATATTCCATAATTTGACCTACGTTGACCTAGCGGGACGTCGAACTGACCCCAAAACAATGAGAGTATGGTACTTACTTATGGGGAACGTATATACGAAGTATGAGCTCGATCATAAAGGTGGGGTCGAGTTTAGTTAGTTCAGGGAAAAGGGTCAGGCAGCAAACGTCCTCATAAAAGTCACCGAAGCCACAACATCCAAAGGAAAGAAAAACCAAGTGCCTAAAGAATTCGCCCCATAATTCTTGAAAAATGAGTCAAGACTGTTCCGAAAGAATCACACTCTTAGATTAGAACAACTCTTCGAAAAGGCAAATCCCACTCATTAATAACTCTGCTGCGAGACGAAATATTACGGGTCCATCTTGAGGGCATAGCCACTATGGATACAATAAATAAAATCCAACATAGAAATTCGTCTCAGTCCGAGAAGTTGGACCGAGACGCCTAATCTTCGAGTCCCGTAAGGTAAGTCTGAGACAGTGGATAATATAGTGGCTCTACGCTGAACGTGTTCAATATTTGCTTATCTTTCGAGGAAGTAAAGAACATACTGGACAGAATATTCCAGGCGAGTTCTCGCCGGGTGCTCAAGAGGTAACTAAAGTGAGTCTAATCAAGCCAAGAATCCACTATCTTTCCTCGCAGCTTCAGCACACTGCGGAGAGGGTTGCTGAGAAGAGTCAATATGAACTCCGAGATCCTTTCCTGAATTCACGTGATGAATATTTTGGCCATTCGTTTGAAAGAAGGTTGCAATTGTGGCAAACCAACATGCTAATAACTTACACTAATCAGCATGAGAAACATTTTCCAACAGGGCGTAAATACACAACTTTCCAAGGGGTGTGTGAACTTTTGGACCGACAAGATGTGGTCTAGAGACCGACTTTCATGATGACTATCGGTCATTTTCCAAGTTTTTTTTTCGGCGACCGTGGTTGACCGTTCACGATGGGGGGGGGGGGGGGGGTTGGGGGCCATTTTCGTAGGTGGATTCAGCTACAGCTGTAGTTTTGTTCATTTATATGCATCGTCGTTTACGAAATCCATCGTCGGGGGTCTATTCAGGTTCTTTTTTTAAAAAATCAGCTTTGGACTTGTGCGCTGCGGGTACAGACTTACAATATCTCAGGGGTGTCACACCCACCCCCCCCCCCCTATTTAGCCTGTTTGCCAATCGGAAGACCATTTGGAGATTAAATCAAGGTCCCTTTGAACAATGCACATTGACATTAAAAACGTTATCGTCTTAACGAGCAAAAAATTTACAAAAATGACCAATTTTCAATGTTTTAACTAGAATGATACCAATCTAGACAGAAAATATTACGATACTGAGAAGCACTACAAGAACCCATTCTCTAATGAACATATTATTGATATATCTCAGAATATATCTATAGAATAGTAGCCTCGCTACTCCCTATAGTGGGTACCAATTAGTGCTCAGGTCGGTTAGTATCAAATTTGATCTCTGGAGATGGACAGTGCGTCAACAATACAACTAGCATTTTTCAAATATAGATACAGATCCCGCGGTGGAAGGTATCACGTTCCCTCGGGTTTGAGACCACCAGTTGGCTTCAATAGTTCCATTGGTAAGGCGCTCACACGTAAAGCAAGAGATCCGCGGTACGAAAACTCCGGTAAGCATGAGTTTTTCATAACTTCCAGATATCCGACCCTCCCGCCTCTCAGATCTATCTATCTATCTATCTATCTATCTATCTATCATCTATCTATTATCTATCTATCTATCTATCTATCTATCTATTATCTATCTATCTATCTATCTATCATCCATCCATCCATCCATCCATCCATCCATCTATCTATATATTTAAGCTCTTAGTGGGGCATACATCTCTCTACATGTCAAATGACGTTGTCATTTTGCAGTCCTCACGAGAGCACGGTCAGCCGGAACCCAGACTTCACTTGCCCCGGCCTGGGTATAACATCAGATGGGTGTAAGAACGTCCTGATCTGCCTCCCAGACCCTGCTGGGTGTATGTGCATGCCTGGGAGGCGTGGGCCTGCTTGTGATCAGGGTAAGTAATTACCTTGATTACGGTGGTAAATTTGTAGATTGAAACAAAGTCCTGGGTGATGGATTGTATATAGGGCAGCTCTAAAATAAGGGTTTAATTGGTTCGATCTGCAGATCTTGATGGTTTTGAATCCCGGCGAGGACCGGGCAGCCTTTTTCATGTGGCCCTTGGACAAAGTCCTTTTGCTGCATTCCATTTAACTCGTGAATGACGTATTCACCAGAGAGCAGACCACACAGTTACCACTCAAATCTGGTAATTACATGGACGCAACGTTACCCCATTCCTTAGGCGTTCGTGACTCTGCGGCCATTAGGAAACTTAGAGTGGCTTTTCACAACATCCATAACATCAAGAAAATTTCTAAATATCTCTCAGAAGCTTCCATAGACAGCTCATTCATGGGGTAGTTTTTCTCATTTGGATTACTGTAATAGTTTGTTGTGCGGTCTTCCTAAATGCCACATTCAGAGATGTCGAAAAATTCAAGTGTGCTGCCAGAATGCTATTGTCGGTATGGGTTGATATGAGCAGATAACCCATTTTTGAAGAAGAACTACATGTGGTTGATAATTGAATTCAAAATCCAGTATAGAATACTTACCCTTGTGTATAAGTCAGTTCATGGTGTGCTCCAATTATTTACAGGATCGCTGTATCAAAGCTCGTATCAAATGAGCTGGTCGTTCCTCGCATTAGGCATTGAGTGGACGAGCGTTGCTTTTACTAGGCCGATGCTGTTGAATTCAATCTCTCGGGAAATCAGGGAATCTTCTTCTTTGGTTGAGTTTAGGAAAAGGTTAAAAACCTATTTTTTTTTAGTTAGCTTTCCGTTGAGTAAACTTCAGTTGTTGTACAGCGCAACTGAACATGTTATGGTAGTGATGTTATAATGTTATAATGTTATAATGTAATCTAGCTGTGAGAGAGTTGATTTAATCTTCCCCTAAATTGTCGGAGAGCGTGTCTGTTTTCTATGACCAGAGATAACATCTCTGAAGCGCTTAGGTAGAGCTCTGTGAAAATAGCGCCATATATGTATAGTTCACTCATTGCCAACTCATTGAAGAAGATCTGCAGGGTAAATGAGGAGACTAATGTATTAGCTGGAGGAAGAAAAACTAAATTCAGTCCCAACTCGAAGCTCATACGACTTTTCGCTACAGACCTTCAAGTTTTGTACATGTGTATTGCGCCAGACCGAGCAGCATACCATCATGCAATAATAAAAGATGTCTCACTTGCACAATCCTGCCAACATTCTTGGTCTCCTATTACAATTCACATCTGAATTTCACTTTGAAAAATAGACAAGAGAGAGAATTACTCAAGGGGTTGATATGTGTGATGATTACTTTGGTTAGAGAAAGACAACAGACCGTACATTGTTATCTCTGTTGAACTGTGACGTCATGCGTTATTGCGCAATAAGAATTACCTGATTTCTCTGCATAATGGACCAAACATTAACCCACAACTCCATTGTATTCAAGCCTGCAATTGTCAATAGAGGACCCACATAAGTACCATTGGTCAATAGTGATGATTATCATGTTCATCCAACTCAATCTGTGACCATTTTGGTCAAAATGCCCCCTAGGTGACCTTCGACTTCAAATTCCTGAACACCCCCTAAGTAGCATTGATTTCCGATGAGACTGACCAACTTTGGGATTGGCCCCTAGATGACCTTTGACCGCAATTTTCCGAACATCCGATATGACCCTCCGCCGTGACCAAATGTCATCACGATCCACCAAAGGATGTAGGAGTAGTCGCAATCTGAATCAATTGTGAATATATAGATGAACAGGTGAATAGACAGTTTGCACAGTCAATCACCCAGCCCCGGCACGAACGGTTTAGGGTACGCCAACTATCAGCTGGCTGACATAAATTCCTGAACGTATTACCCCTCCCCTAGCTTCAACGCTATAGGAATTGTTTGTGGCCGGTATTTGTGGGATCACGGACTGAGGTGAGCTAGTAATACATATAGACATAAGTGCTCAAACTGTTTGCAGATATCACTCTGATCATGGATACCAGGTAGGCGCACTCCGACAATCCATAGAATCGGACGAGTCTGTCCCACGTACGCCATCCATGATTAGCCAATCGGTTTTGATAGGTGGTGCCGTGGGGTGTCACTTTTATTATCAGTTTTCCAAGCACTGCGGCTTTCTCATGTCTTTTGGAACCTCCAACTGATGGAGAATTCTTTATTTAAGGGACCTCACCTGTAGGTATTAATTGGATTTGCTGCTTCACTATATAGTGAATTACAAATTCCCAAATGCCACCAGACTACTTCAGATTTCAGGTAGGAATGATCAAATTTGATCTCCTGGGGGAATAAATGCCACATCAACTATAGAGATAGCATTATACAAGTATAGATGCTGTGATCCAATTGGTAAAAGGTTCCGCTTCCTCGGTTTGAGACCACCAGTTGGCTTCATGAGCTCAATGGTAGGAGCTCCCACGTTAAACAAGAGCCATGATCTTTTCAACACTTCCAGAGTTACGAACTTCCCAGCCTCTATATTTTTACATAAATTGCCGCTAGACAGTCTCGTTCCACGTTTCTACGATTACACACCATAATGATCACACTTAAAGGGCAATTCCAGCCAAAATATCAAATGTCATATGATTGTGAATTAAAAATCATGCCAATCAAACTTTTTGGTTCATGTTCATAGCATGTTCGGTGATAAGTTAAAATTTTTAAAGATTAGTAACTTATCACTGCTAAGGTTGGCAATTGGTGCAAATTGGCAACATTTGATAACGTCTTATCTACCAATTTTAAGGAAACCGTTAAGAAATTATTGTCTTGACTTTTACCTTATAATTGGTCGAATGACATCAAAAAAAGGTTGCCAGTTTGCCCAAATCACCAAATTATATTAAATTTGAGGAGGAAGCCATATCTTCCCAACCGACATGCTATAAACCTGGAAGAAAGTGAATTTGTATGATTTTTTATTCCTTACATTAGAACATCAGAAAAGTATTAAGGGACTGGACTTTTCCCTTACGTAACAACGGTTTGTGTTATTGTTTTTTGAACAGATTGTATCTATGAAGTTGGCCTGGAGTGTGTTTACGACTGACATTGCATCGGAGGCTGAGTGCCCGTGCAAATTGTAGCGACCGAGATGTCCAGTTGGACTGTGATGGAGGGTTTGGGGCCGAATTGTTCAGATAAGAAGATTAGAATAAATGGATATTGACTCATTAGCAGGACGATCAGTAGGCCAGGCCCACATTAAAGCCTACTCACACTATACGGGTTCAAACGCCGCAACGCTTACGGTGGCCGCGTGCAGGGACCGTAAGCGGCGACGGGAAATAGCTTCTGCGACTCCTTGGAAAATTCACTGCGGGTCTCGATTTCCCAGACAGTGACCATATTGTTTTGAACGCGCAGATGGAGCGAAGGATTCACGGCAGAAGGGAAAAACGGGGTAATCTTCCCATTTCCGTCTGTCATAGGTCCCCGAGAATTATTGAAAGAAAAAATGGAACCACTGATAGCAAAAGGCTAGACTTTCAGTCGACCTATTTCGCGCTCCCTATCTGCCCCTGCTTTCGATTTATTTCATCACAAACTACTTGGCCTGGCGATTGCGAAATTTTTCACTCTTCAAAATGTCGCTGCAAACGCCTGCGGGCAATCTGGCCGCTCTCAGTGGCTAAGTTTGTTGCGTTCATTGCCTCACACCTTACGGTAATCCAGCGACCGCAGTAGGACCGTAATCGGTCGCAATCCTTGCGGAAGCATTCCGCACAGTGTGAGGCCGTCTTTAGGCTACCTCACACTGGTGCGGGAGTTCAGGTCGAAATTGCTTCGCTAAATTGCTCAAACTGAAGGACTGTTTCCTCGCAGAAATCTTTGTCAGCTAGATGCAATGTTACACTGTCACCAGAACTCAAATTTGTGCATAACGCTAAACATCATGAAATTATCTGCGTGCCTGGCGGCGTATTCCAATCCTCAAGTGGGGGGGGGGGATATGTTTTGTGACTATCAGGGCGGAGCGCCACCATGGTTTGCGCGGTCGTACTGCTAATTTGTGGATTTACAAACCCTCCAGTGGCCGTAAACGGCACTTCTCGTTGTTCAGAGGCATCATTACCCAGCTCTAAAAATAGAGTATCATGTCAGAAATACTGCATATTCAACATTCAATTAGTTTTTCTTTACGTTTTTTTCTCGGTCATGGCTACCTTCGAATTTTCGAGGGCTCTCTTATATTATCCCATTGATATAACAGCCTCACGTATGCTATTACCGGCCTATGCAAGTATGAATTGAGGGTATTACAGTCGTTTTTAGTATTCATCCATAAGCAAATGCTTTTTTTTTCGTTTATTAGCTGCTCGCGTTTTATGTGTTTTCACAGGGTTTTACGGATCGTTCTCTCTCCTCTTACAGGAGTTTGCCCCCGCTATCAGGTATCCAGCACCCAACCCCTGAGCTGCATGGGCCACAGCGTGAACCGCCCCCCATTCCACCCGACCCCCCACAGCCGACATCCACATCCACATGTACGATGTAAATTTATTCAAGCTTTCGAGCCGCTGACCCAATTCGCAGCTAACTTTGTTTTTCCGATTTATTGTCTGCTGAACAATGTTCTGTTAGCATGTCGGGTGGATTGTTACGAGAAGCCACCAAACACCTTCCCTTCGCTCGTCGTCAACTTTCAATTAGATTCTTGCAATGATTCGGGGGTCAATTCCCATCAAGATTTGGGAATGTACTGATCATACCATCCTGTGGTTTCAAGCGGCCTGTCCAGTTTGAATTCCTTACCTTTTTTGATACGTCCTGAGTGCACTGAAAGATCTTTCCTCTGAACAGAGCGCGCCGAAAATAAGCACGAGCCGCCGGAGCTGCTCTACCCAGGACCAGCTTCTGTACTGTTGGTTCAGTGCAACCCATCTTTTTTCCTGAATTTTCCACTGTCATAGACGGATGTTCCTCATTATTCAAGGCATCGCGTCCGGAAAAACGGGAGTACCGTTTCCAAGTCCTCCGCTAGATCCTGGTACTTCTGGATCACTGACTTGTCAACCTCTCTAGTCACCACATGGTGACGGCCCTGCCATACTCGTCGCAGGTCCGCCGACGTGAATAAGACTCCAAGTTAGAGATGGCAACATCTAGGACAGAGAAGTACTGCACACGGTAAGAGACTTCCACGCTCTGACTGGTGGTTCACGAATCCTGCCCCGCCCCCCGAGACCTTGCGGGGAGTTTCCTTTGCGGGATTGCGGGAAAGCCTCCATAGCATCTACAGGCTCCACCATGTCCTCGGCTTCCACGAACATCTCTCTGAAACTTTTACTGTCGCGCATTGCATCCCTTCTGGTTTAGCAATGTCCTACTCTTTGAGCATGCCGTCCTACTGTGTGTTCCGTACCTTTAAGACCCCCTGTTAGCCTTCCATCACCCCACGGAGAATACAGCGGCATTTGAGTCCGAGGAAACACTTTGCTCCTCTTAAGGTGGGTACAGGCCACTCTTGCTCGAGCTGCTGTGGTAGTTCCGAAGCATCTAGCTGCTTCATCGAGAGCACTGAGTGTGGATTTGTAGTTCTTCGAGAGCGATGTACAGCCGACTCCTGGTTAGCCATCTTGTCGGGCAGATGGGTTTCAAAGAGGATGGGACCGTCGGGCTGGTCCGAATTGATGCCATGATACAGATTCTTGAATTTTTCCGCTGCGATAAAGAGTCCCCAATAACCTGTGTCGCGTCCAGGGCATCTCAAATCAGTGGTGCGGCTTCGGCTGCTTTAGCTGTTACGAGATTCGTTATGTGGGCACCGCAGTGGGTGTAGAGGGCAAGTGGTTGAGCTGTCTCTTTTATTTTAGCCTGCACCCACTGTATGCCCGTCATATGGTTGCGCCCGTAAGTTTTGATAATCGTTAGCCTGAATACGCAGAACATCAACCAACATCTCTGCTATTGCTTTCCCAGTTGTGGAATGTCGATAGTCGATGCAAACCGATGAAATTACCCAACAATTTCCTGATGTCTGGCTCAAATCATGGGGGGATATGGTATATCACTCCCCCTCACACTTTTGCGTGGGGGGATACATCCCACATCCCCCCAGGATCGGATCGCCGCCCCTGCGTAGAGGTGAATTAAAACTTTTTTTTAAAGAAATGTTATAAAAACCTTCAGTACATCATACATGTCATCACTGAAGGGTTCACCTATTCAAATGTATAACGTATCTGGCTGCTTTCAATGGAGAATTTTCAATTTTGCTGCCGAACTGATGATATTTTTTAATCCTGAAATAAAGTAATCCTCTTGCGAGTTCCGTGCGTTACGTCCTAACTTGCCAGCTTCTTGTTCACTGCTTTGTAAGGTTTTAGTCTGGAGTTTATCTCCAAGAATATCTTGCACTGGGTCCTGCAATTTAATCAGAGGTTTGAGACACTAGTTTCATTCCGGCCTCATACAATCCGGGCACTATGGCGTGCAGACATTCACGACCTCTTGTCCACATTTTCCCGCAAATATACAATTGTTTGTGCATCATTAAGAGATATCAACATAATTTTCCTTGCAAAAGGCAATCAGCTGCCTGCACTATTCTCGCTCTAGTTTTTCAGTCATGTCGAGGCCTAGGTGGTTGAACATTGAGATTTTACAAGAAGCACAAACATCGCAGGAAGGTTGTAAGCATATGATAAAGCTGCTAAAACAACTGAGTGTGGTTCTCTATCTGCAAGTCTCCCCTGAATTGTTTCAACCATCCTGATCTCTGTGGTCAAAAGACTGAAAGAGTGTAATTTGCCATCTCCGAATTTGTCACAGATATTCACAGTGACCAGTACCATCTTCAAATCCAATAGGAGTGAATGTTGACCATTGTCTATCAAGTGTTGTGAAAATGTGATTTAATGGGAAATGATTTGCATGAATTATGCACATTCGACACATTAACCAATTTTCAACGCCCCGATCCGATCCGAGATGGACAGTATCCAGGGTCTCATTCAAATTAAACATAATTGATGTAAATGTGTCCGTTATGCAATTGGGACACTTAATGTCCTCCACAACCTCAACCTCACATTTCAAAGTACTCTATAATGTGACCACATCTACCAGGTTTCGTGAAATCCTCCAATTCCAAAGTTTCATATATTAATGCAAATTAGTAACATGAACGACCTGATGACCCTGAATTTACATTCAAATTTCTCAGAACTGAAGGTAAGACATAACTACCAAATTTTGTGGAAATCGGTCAAACACAGAACTTCAAACAATTATGCAAATTAGACCTTAATTAGCATATTCCATGCTGAAAGTTCATGTGCCTACTATCCGGTACCTGTGCCACCCTCATCACATAGCTCTTTCGATTTCCCTGAAATCTTGCTAATGAGCTAAAACAATATGCATGAAATTAACGACTATCATGCCCAAAATCCATGACATCACACCCTTCTCACAATTGGGGGATATGGCACATTTTCCCAATTGTACGTGTGGAAATGTTAAAGTCCATGGGAGCATTGTCAAAAAGTGGGGGGGGGGGACATGCCCCCCATCCCCCGCATGTTGACGCCCATGTCAAAATCATATCGAGTTCACCCAACCCAATACCACAAACAAAATTTCATTCTTATGGTTTATGGAAATCCTGCTAACAGGAGAATGTGACAAACCCACACACATGCACACACATACACACGCACATCTGCCATGAGTGGCCACTAACTCTATCTCTGTATCTCATTCAGATGAGCCAGTAAACTTCCTGACAACTGTTTGCAACAGTTACCAACAATTGACCGCACGTCTGAACCCCGCACGAGTGTGACGAACATTAGGAGTAAAAACAAGTAATTTCCAGGTAAAATACCTAGTGTTGTGGTCTGCCTATCTCATAACTGTGTGTGTCAGGATTATTTCTCCTACTTTCTCCCTACCTTCCTATACCATATGCTATGCATTTTGTCTATTCTACTGGATTTAGCTGCTAATAATGATTAATTGGTACTTCCATCATATTACTTTACATTTTATGTTAATTAGAAATATAATATTATAATAATTTACATATTACTTATAGCACCACTATGTACTATTTGCATATAAATACTGACTAAATACAAGGCGATCGCCTAAAAGTAGCTCGCCTGGTTGCGCGATCGGTGGTTTTTATTATTCACCACACTACACACAAGGCACAACCAACTAGTACAAGCAGGCCATCGTCATCTCAAAGGAACACAATCACATTTTTCACATATAAAACATAATTCCTAAAAAACTGACCAAATTGACCTCTTATTACAAAGGCGCCTTTTAAACTAATTGTTTTTTTCTTCTTCATGGCCCCTCCCTCCCACTCTTCCCTCCATAAATACCAATAAATTTGAGTAGCTCCATCGCTAGTCAACTCACTTCTTCTTCACTCAAATCCAACTTGAAAATGTGTTAAATCCCTTATCAGCCCGGTTTTTTTTGATGCACTATTTTAAAATCCTTTCCCGTCTTAATTCTTGCCTTTTATTTTCCAAGCAGCAGGGGCATGCCCCCCCCCCCCGCCAGGCAACAAACACCCTCCCCCGCCTCCCCCACACACCAAACTGTCCCCATGCCGCAGTCAAAGATGTCCCAAAATATATCTTCAGGAAACCTCCACATTTGTCCCAATCCCCAGGCAAGAAGAGAGGAAAGAAAAATGTTACAGTATTTTGGAAGGGCTAATCAACCTAATCAAATTGATTGGTAATAGAGGGTTTGCTTGTGGGCAGCTTATAACAAGGCACAACTTGTCACAGGGAGCTCTGGTTCTCGTTCTTCAGTGATTTATTCTAACAGAAGCTATTATATGATGGAATTCAATCAAATTCTGAACACAAACACATCAGATCTAGAAAAATGTTACGGACCATAACCTACTGAGTTTGGCGAAATTCTTACCAAGTTGGAAATTGGAATATATTATGCAAATTAGGCACATACGATGACCTCTACTGACCCCAGCTGTACCTTCAAAATGATCAGGATCAAAGGTGGATCACATCTACCAAGTTTGTGGAAATCCAACACTTCAAAAATTGCATAAATTATGCAATTAAACACATTAATGACCTCCAGTGACCCCGACGTCATTTTAAATTTTCGGGAACCATGGTAGGACCCACATCCACCAGTTGCGTGAGATTCGACAAACTTGAAAATTGATAAATTATGCAAATTGACCACTTAATTAGCAAATTTAGGGACTGAAAATCTAATCAGATTCATCACCTGGCATCCAGTCCTACATGCCAAACTAATCACTGTAGCATATACGGTTTATTGCGTGATCCTGCACCGAGCACAAACAATAATTTACATAAAATGAGCTAAGTACCCCAACTTAATTAATGACTTAACTGCCCAAAATCTCTAGCAAGCAGCACCACACCACAAACCCAGGTGCTACAAACAAAATTTCGTCAAAGTCAGCCTCACGTTTTGTGAGGAATCCTGCTAACAAAAGCAAGACACACACACACACACACACACGCATACTTGTCTATGGTGGAAAACGAGGTAGTGTGTTTTTTACCTACACAAAACAAGGGAAACATACTTATTTTCATATCTAAGGCGGATCTCGATAAGCCAGGAGATACGAATCTTTACATGGTCACAGAGGGCATGCTTATACCTGAAGAAGCGACTGCAGAAACGGGTCTGTTAAAATTTCAATTAATAGAAAAACTTACACACGTGTGTAAGGTGGGTAGACTTTCTACTGCATAACCGAGGAAGTTGCTCAAATTGATTCACAGCACAATTCCGCGAAAGAGGGGATGGTGCAGAGAGCGCCCTCAATGCCCTATTCTACCCAAGGTTGCCTTGTTTGTCGGGGGTACCGGATTGACCAAGTGTAAAACTTAGTGTTACCTCGGTTCACCATTTACAAGCACACCACACACAAACCCAAAAAAACGCCCCCCACAGTCACAACACAACATAGACTATGTCTCTTCGAATTTCAGTCAGGCGAGAACAAAATGAGACAAAGTATGATATTGAATTACATATATTTCTTTGAACCGTGTGATCAGTCAGGCTTGCAAATAACACGTAACTGAGGTAATTATAAAATTGATAAAATTCGAATGATTCCTGGATGGAAGAAAAATCATGAGGACTGGATGATGTTCATCAATGTTCATGGAAATAATTATGTCCATTTGAATAATTGAAAAGATATAGAATGTTACAAATATTATAACTCTAAAGCAGCTCGTTCATTCAATACCCATTTGGTGTCATTGCCATGCAGGGTAAATGTGCTTCAATGTTACTTTGACTGTGGCTGAAACAATGATGCATTTGGAAACTTAACGTTATGGGGTTCTAACAGCACACAACCACTGGGGCGGAGGCCACCATGTGACCTAGTAGCTCATGGTGGCCCAAGCAGTGCAACCTAAGGGTACCTGAGGGAGTCCGGCTCATATCGGAGTAAACACCGGAGTTGCTGCCGCTTCAGTTGAGGTTATACTCAGGCCTCTCACCCTGTAACTCATCTTGGTGGGGTCTGGGTATGGGAAGATCTACATCTATAGTAGTACGAGCCAGGTATGGGCAGTCCAGGGGCACTTCTAGGGGGCCAAGATAAATTTACATCGTAACTACTCCCTTGAAGCTCACAGGTCTTACGATGTTTACTACCGAGGTAAAAATACTCAATCTTAGATATTTATTGTGGAAGCAAGTATCAAATAGATGCTTGTTGGAGGATGTAGAGCAGTTTCCAACAGGCCTCCTACTGCTGAACTTGATTGTCAATGGGGTGAAGGCCCATGGCCTCACAGGCCTGAGACCCTGAGTTCATGGGGAGAAGAAGCTGCCTCAGAGGCGGCGTCCATTGAGTACTGTGTTGGGCGTAGGTTGCATGTGACTAGTATGGGCCGATGCTACTCGAATTCATGGGAAGAAAGGTGGCCGGCAATGAAAAGAGGGGAAAGTAAACTTCAAACAACAATGATGCATCAATTCACTATAAATGGAATAAGTTACTTCTGTTATTCTCATTGTAAACTATTTGTACATTCTCTCCATTTCTATGTTGTATTTTGTTTTTACTACTCCATTGTTATTTTCAAGGGCCTCGGGGAAGATTAAATTCATGGCTAATCGAGTTACCCTCCTGGAACAAAGTTGAATTAGATAGAAATAAAAAAATTGTCAAGCGTAAAATTGTGACAAGGTGTTGAAAGAATCAATGAACGAAGCTGCCTACTGGAATGATATGGAATGATGGAATGGATGATGAGGTATCAATCAGCTGCTTAATGAATCATTAAGTACAAATGTCCATTTCAAAGAAGAGGATATAAAACATTTGTGAAAATCAGAATAATTGTTACCATTGTATTGAACTGAAAACCAAAGTCAGAGCTTGACTGCATAAGGTCAGTTGAATACACCTGAATGGAATGTGAACCAAACGGCCTATACATTTTAAATCTAGCTTCTTTTTCTATTAACTGTATCCTAATATTGCACCTATTGTCAGTTGCTAATCCTTCCCAGGGTACATAGAATGGAGCCAGGCCTCTTTGGCGGTACCCCTAAATGTGAAGCTGAGGGTAAGCAAAATCTGTTTAGCAACATAACAATTGTAACAAGCGATAATGGGAACAGATGCATATTTCGTAGTCCTCAGTCCTTAGTAACCTGGTATTGGGATCCTGGCATTCGTGGTGAAAGACGGACCTTCTTTGATAAAACTCCTACTAACCACTAGGCCATGGCTGGAACAGTTTTTGACATAATGTAAAGAATCTGTAATTTACTGGCAAGGGTGGTTAAATTCCATGTAAGAGCCAGTGGCATTGCAGGATTGCCCCACAGTGCGCCAGGTTCCTTGACGGGGCCAGCATCTTGTTCACCAAAACTCCAACCTCACTCTCTTCACAACCCCAACTTCAATCCTAGGCCAATTCAATTTGCATTTCAATCAAGTGGTAGTAGAACATGGGTAACACTATCAATTCCCTTAAAGGGTTAATGTGTCTTCTCTAACTCTAAAGCCAGTATTCTCTATGATGTTTATGCAAACTTGAACCCCATGGGAATCGGAATTTCCCAGAATTTCTTATGACTCCCAATTACTACTATCAGACGAGTTCCCCGACAGGTCAGTGTGGACCCTCTGCTGCACTGCCCCCGGAATATGATATAAACCCGCAAGATTGGCATAAAAAAAAACAAAAAAAATTTTTTTCTTCAAAAGGGGAAATTTCAAATAACCCCCCATTGTCCTATTTATCCTTACTATTAAAGTGAATGTCAATCACAGAAAATGAAACGCCGTCCACTAGATAATTCTCTAAATTTGAATAATCTAATTAATAATTTTTGCTGTTGTGACCACTTTCTTCCATCCTTCCGTCATCCAAATTTTTTGAGAGAAGTTGTTCCACCTGACAACATCCGCCTCTTTTTGAAGCTTACTTACTGACCCTCGTCGCCACACTCATATAGACACCCGAGCTAAATCCTGCCCCCTGTTTCTCAGAGCCACCAGCCGTTCTGACGGCCACCAGGTCTGAATACGCAGAGGGTCCAGGGTGGAGGGGCAGTGGATCGGTCCAGGTCCGACCCTCGAATCTTTTCTTGACCCTGAGCGAGATGTCTACGCTTCCGTCTGCTCGCTGGGTTTGAGAAGACAATTACTTTGGCTCTCCTTGTACTTTGGATGGGGCTAACACTGAGATGCTCCCCTGGTGGTAAAGGTATAGAGGCAATTACTTTGTAAACACCATCAACCTTATCTTCTACCGTATAACTTTCAAATCACATCCCTCTCCTGTAAGCCCCCCCATACTATTTTTCATAAGTGGAAGCACTCCAGCAAAGCATGACACATTCAGAACAAAGAAACGTCAGGTTCATGTTTTGGTGAATGGAAAACTGCTTTAGCTTAGCTCATCATCACAATTCAGCAATATCAATCACTCTATGGGTAAAACAAAGAATCTATGCAATTAGCAAACGCTCTAGCTTAAATTCAGCAATATGCGTAATTTTTCATTCCCCACCGACGGCAAGCATGCATATGTGTGTGAAGGTGTGTGAACATTCGGGTCCAACACAATATCTAACAACCGTTCTAAATGTACCATCTTTGTGGTTAGGGAGGGTTGCACATTTGCTGAGGAGGAGGCCCTATCTTTTTGGGCGGAGGTTCAGGGTCATTCCAAGGGGTGAAAGACACCTCTTGACGAATTTGGCACGCCCATATCTATGAATGCAAGCATCTACCAGTGCAAATTGCTGAAGATGAACCCAGATGTTGGTAGGTTAAGTTTGGAAACATGTTTTTGATATAAATTGCTTGCACTCAATTCGTTAGATCCTTTCAGTCACCCGTCTTCCACTGATTTATTGAAAGTACAAAAAAATATATTTAGGCATCAATGTCCAGTTCCCCAGTTAATATTCCTTGGGGACATTCAGTCAGGTTTAGTTCTACCAAACAAGTAGTCAAATGGTACATGCCACTCATTTAAATATGTGCAAATAATATAACATCAATAACAACAATATAAATAATCATGTATTCATCCTGGGTACCCACATACCAAGTAATAGCTTCAAGATCCACCAAGTCGAGTCGATTTATGCTCTTCACAAGCTAAATTGCCTAACATACCCTTTCACCATTTTCCCCAGGTTTTCCCAAACATTTACCCCCTGGTCTGCCCCAAAAACAATAGGGTGTCGTACTCATCATGAAGCTACTACTCACCAAATTCAGCTTGATTGGACCATCATCTGACTTATTCCTCTTCACAAGGTTTTCAGACTTTGACCTCTAATGACCTCAGATGACCTTTGACCTGAACCCCCAAACTATAGAGATCGTGTACTCATATTTCTTCGCTTCATCATCCCCGGGTGTGGTCGAGTAATGCTCTTCATAAACCAAATTGCACACAATATCAATTTTTTTCCCCCAAAATGCCCTTGCGTCCACCCAAAAACAACACCAGACAACAGCCATCATGAACTCTCTTCCTCTTTTAAGTGAACAGTACCATCAGTTTCAAGGGTGGACAAAATACAAACGCATGCTACGGTGCTGCTGATCCCCTGCCCTCTGTCAAGGAATCAAACAGGGGTCAGTCAGTCTTTCAAGAATACTCACAATCCATAGTCCTCACACACTCCCTTTCATCTCCCTCGCTCTTCTTCCCAACCCAAGTAGTAATTGATTTAATGGGTAATTTTCAAGCCCCCCCTACCCCTCCTCTCAGATGTAGTGCAGCATTCATCAACTGATACCCACCACAGCTCTACAAACAAGATTACGGCAATTATTGTGGCAACCATATCACATCGTCATCCGCTTTTACCACATTGGTAGTTCGTGTATTGTTTCATCTTAACCCTGCTTTAAACAGACTTCTCCAAAACGTAAAGTGTTTTCCAGGCATGGGAAGAGCTTCCGTCAAATGAAAAATTTGACAATTTACTGAGAATCATCTACAGAGCCTCACCTGACATCCACCACCACAAAGCAGTTTGTGATGAGGCATGAGAGCGCCCTCGACACACCACTGGGCTCATAGAGTGCTGTAGTCTCCGTTCTGCTATTACCTCCCCCTTCGCTGAGCAGCACACACATTCTGGCTATCGCAGGTCGGCTGCCTGGTACGACTGGTTAACATACCACATCCATCGTACATCTCGCAGCCTACAACCAGAAAAAGCCATAAGGCATAGTGATTCCTCGACTGTCTTACCTTTAACCTAGCTATGACAAGATACAGAACCAGAACACCATGTTACTGTAGCTCAAAACACATAAATGTACAAGAGGATGGTACATTAGAGTGATGAATGCTCAGAATCATGAGGCCAAGAGGCGTTTGAAACAATGGCATATTGTGCCTCTGTAACAGCCTTTCCTTTTTGGCTTGATCTTTGTATGGCAAAGACATTTAAGCATCATACACATTCCACATGATGGGCCCCAGGGCCCACACACGGGGCCTTGTCTCCTGAAGGTATGGCTATCAGACCATAATTATGACCGCACATCAGCTCTGGTGCAACCGGAATTTGCAGAAGATACTAGATTTTTCGTATTTCATATAATGGCCCGAGGGCCCAAACTGGCCAAGATTCAAACCCCCCGACGGCCCTCAACCTGAGGACCATAATGTAACTTTTTAAAGAAAGCACTGAAGCTTGTGGAGGAGATGCATTCCAAGTACCATTGTGTGATATTTCAGAAAATGGCTCTCGCGCCCAAGTGGGACCCTGGCCCAAAATTCCTGAGCACACCCTGATGTATGTTCTTCTGACAAGCCATAATTATCGAACATCAGCACTTTTTGTCAGGGAGACACATTTTGAAAGTTTGCACATAGTGGCCTATTTGCTCTCCAATGGCTTTGACCATGTCCCATGGTTCAGGCGAACATCGTGTCCAAGTTTGGTCGATATCCATCCGAATGACAGTTTGAGGACAAAACAGCTAATATTTGACGACCTGGATAGACAGAGTAGATAGATGGAGTGACCTGCAGATTACAATAGCTCAACCATCCCAGCTGGTTTGAGCACAAGGCGAACGCTCCCCAGTGGCTCGCCTGTTGCGCGATCAGTGATTTCTCTTTCTTCTTTTATTCACCATGCAAACATTACAAGGCGTCATATGTTGCTTTAAGATTTCAGTATTACATTAACAGAACAGCCTACTACCATTGCCCAATGTCAAATTTGTAAGGACTGACTATTGGCATTCTGCTAGGACTTACAAGTTTTGTGGAAATGTGACTAAATTATGTAAATGAAGACACAATAGCCAACGAAATTCCATTGAACCCATTTTCTTTCTCACTTCAATTCCTCAATTCTTCGAAAGGTCCATGAAAATCAAACAAACTTTGAAAGCTTGAATAAGCCCTGCCACATAGACCACTGATACTCCATGTCCTTCCGTCTATTTAAACAATAATTATACATTATATATAATACATTTTATATAGCGAATAATTATAGTAGTGGTGATGGAAGAAAAAAATAATATACAATACAAGTGAACGAGTCCAATGTTGTACATGTAATGGTATCCCATACTCTAAATATTTAAACATTCACGCCATCATTACTTACACCCCTTGGAACAGCAACCCTAACACCGACTGGATCTTTAGCATGTATCATAGCGTCACCACCCTTCTGCTCAATAGTTGGGGGGGGGGGGGGAGGGAATAATGGCCACCATTTCAGAATTTTACTGTGTGAAAATGGTCAATGGGGAGGGGGCATTGTCAACCATAAAGCCAAAAGCTTGTAGTGATTCCTTGACTGTTTTCTGTCAACCCTAGGCCCGACAACACGACAAATGGGAGATAGTACCCTGCTCAGTATAGGCAACATAACGTCCGAACAAATTTTCCTATCTTTACCAACCAACTAATAGGGTTCATTTACCCTTGGTAAGAAAGCACACACTAAATTTCACGGTTTCAGACTTTGAACTCTTTTTGCAGTAACCTTAGAATGACTCCGACCTAACCCCAAAACAATAGGGTCATGCACTCATCATGGGGAATACACACAACAAAAGTATGAGCCTCATTCACCCCGCCCTTTACCAAAAACAATAGGGTTCATGTACTCCCCATAAGGAAGCTACACACATAATTTTAACCTGATTCAGATTCAACCGTCTGGGACTTAGCGTGTTGACAAGTTTTCAGACTTTGACCTCTGGTGACCTCAGATGCCCTCTGACCGGACCCCAAAAACAGGGTTTGAATGCTCATCATGGGTATGAGCGGCATCCATCCAGGTGGGGTCAAGTTATCGTGTTTAAAGCCAAAATTGGACAAAAGATCAAATTTTCACAAATTTCTATTTTCGATGAAATTCATCCTGACTGAACAAAAACAATAGGGTTCTTGTACACCCCAGAAGAAAGCTTTACACCTCATTTCAACTCTATCAGACCAACAAGTATGGACATATCGTGTTACAAGGTTCCGACTTTGGACCTCCGGTGACCTCAGATGACTCTGACCTGACACCAAAACAAGAGGGTTCATGTACTATTCATGGGGAAAACACATACCAAGTATGAGCATCATCCATCCAGGTGGGGTCGAGTTACGTGTGTGTTTCCAAAGCCAAAATTGGCCACAATATCAAATTTTTCTATTTTGCCAAATTCACCACTCACCTGAGCCGAAAACCATATGGTTCCTGTACTACCCCCATAAGAAGCTATACATCTGATTTCATTCACTTTACTCGACCAACCATTCGGACTTTCGTGTTTCAAGTTTCAGACTTTGACTCTGGTGACCTCAGATGACCTCTGGACGCTGACCCCAAAACAATAGGGTTTTCCATGTACTCACAATGGGAACACACATACCAAGTATGAGCTCCATCCATCGGGTGGTGTCTCGGTATCGTGTTTACAAGCCAGTCAGTTTACAAGCTGGGATCACACACACACACACACACACACACCACACGCACACCACACGACGTGACTGCATAGATCCTCGACTTCGTCAAGAGAATAAAAAAGTGGGGGACATGTCCACCCCGTGTCCCCCACTGTTGACGCCCATGGCATGATAATACCTACTCCTACCGACAGAGAGTGCAACCTCCACACACCATTATAAAACCCATAATACTAATGAAGTGTATCCTTATATCACAAATGAGTATCCCCTTTAACTTTTATCTTTACTCCAGTAACTCCCTAGGGAGTTCACACCAACCCCTCTCACAAGCTACTTGCAGCATCCCCGGTTCAAGAGTGGAATAAGACATCTAAACTAGGCTACCTGGCAGGGGTAACCTGACACCCTCAGGCTGTTAGCATGTACATTACTGTTGAGGGGCTATTGCTATATATAGGTGATATACCGTAGGGGGATCCACTGTTAACTCAGCTGCTCAATCAATCGTGCAACCATGTCCGGTACATTTTGTTCAACAGGTATGCCCATTAAGTTGATATGAATAAGATAATAATGAAAATCTCTGGTCTGTTACAGATAGGGAGAATAGTTAATGGAATGGAATGGAATAATACCTGAGGGGTTGAAAAAGTTGGAAATGAGTAAAAATTCAAATAGATATAGTTCTCTATATTAATAGTAATGCTGAGCTAGACTATACCGTTCTTAAATGGTAGCTGAAGAGGGTAAGAATATTGATCAAGAATGTATGGAGTTTTGTAGGGGCTTATTTACTCTTTCCCATACTTCTTTAAATTAGGCTTCTGGATAATGAGTGGGCCGTTGATAACATAACAGTTTATGAATATTCCCATCATAAATGATCACCTTGTCTCGAAACAGCCGCCATATCACATACCGTCTTTAGAGGCTGTTGCAGGAATGTTATTATTTGGCATTATTGGTCTATGACAGTGACCCTCGAATGAACTTTAATGACATTTACCGTTTTTATAAAAATGTACCTTGATAATATGCTGCATTTCCTCCTTCCTTCCCCAAATTCCAGCCATATCACACACAGTCCACTAGAGGCTGTGGCACTGAAATGTTTTAGTATTGGCATTTCTTGGTCCTTGAGGTTGACTTAAATGCACCTTTGATGAACCTGACATTTTTTTATGAAATGCTTGCCTCGATGTGATGCCAAGCCCCAAAAGCATTATGTAATCAGATACACACGCTGGCGCTGATGCCTTGCTATCACCCAAAAGGTATCAAAAGCGACCTTTGGCCCCTTGTAACTTGAAGACCAGGTGTCCAGATCAAAGCGGGAGTTGGTTTCGTCTATGTAGCACACAGAGCCCTATCACTATCCATCCCAAAATTGGACCGTCTTTTTTATTCTTTGGCCTGTAACTCCTAAAATAGCACTTTTCTTAAAACTTGACTTTGCCTTTTGACCTTGTCCTTTAGATTTTGTTTGATCCACTGAACCCAAAATTACCATGACAAATCTCTACGAGTACCTGAACTGCAATCAATCCAATTGTTACTGGCATTTACCAAAAACTTCGAAAATGCGTTAATTCATGCAAATTAATCACCAAAAATGACCTTAAGTGACCCCTTTGCACTATTGCGAAATTGATCAGGATCAAAGGTTACCATCTCCACCAGTGTCAAGAGGATTCAACCAACTTAAATAATGCATAATTATGCAAATGTAACCTAGGTAAATGCGAATTAAGTAACATTACCTGACCTCTGGGGCCTCGTCCCTACTGTAACAATCATTGGACTATAGCATACATAAACCATCACCACCGAGTTTCGTCAAATCCAAATCCAACAACTCAAAAATTCGCAGAACTATGCAAATTAGACTACTTTCATTAGCAATATAGCATGCCAGGAATCTAATCAATTCGTGTACTCTTCAGAGTTGTCATATCTCCGAACAGCATCACCAATGCTCTACCAATCAAGATATATCTTGTACACCAAGCTTTCCGGGCCAATTTTTAATTAAAAAGGCAAATTTATGCTAATGAGTATGTCCTTTCGGGACGCAAAGGTATTGCACATCGGCAACTCTCATTCACTGTGCACCTCCGCAAAAGGTCCCAGCATGATGGCCTTTCACGGTTCAGGAGATATCCGAACCGCAACATAACGGACAGACCGACGACAGACAGACAGACGAACGGAGCCGACGACAACAGACGACGACAGACAGACACACACACAACAAAGTGATCACTATGAATCTCCTTGAACAAAGTTCAGGTGAGACAAAAAAGATGGGATAATGGCATGATGAACACCCAATTCCGTTCAATAGGACAAAGAGTTTTCGGAGTTATCGTGTTCACAAGATTTTTAGACGTTGATTGATCTCCGTTGACCTGAGAAACCTAATTACACGGCGCAGGCCTAGGTAGTCAGCAACTTCAATTACTCACTCTTCCTGGGTAGTTGCAGTTCAAACGTGTTCGATGTCATTTTTGAAAGTTTCATAAGCGTATCCGACATCAATCACTCACTGTCACTGCCAGCCCTGCACTGTACTGTATCATTAACACACTGACTCGCGCTCAGTACCACACGCATGACCCCATATCAACCCAGATCGATGGCACGCAGATAATTTTGTGCTACAATTATGCACCATTAACATTGACACAGTCCTCGCCCTCATTCGGCCAGCCGCGCCCCGCACCAAGGGATGTCTCGCTTGGCTGTGTAGAGGCAGCACATGATCATATCCGGTATACAGTGCACTATCATACTCGTGATCCCCGTGCGGCAATTTTTCCATTGGTCAGTTTAACCACCCCGCTTAGACAAGAAGTGCTCTGATTAGCCAGAATGCCTAATTTTAGTGACGTGGATGGGATCACAAGGCCTGGCCTATCCTGCGGTGGTACGTGACTTGTGTTTAAAATATCGGCAATATCGCTAATAATTCGCCATCAGCGGTCTGCACCCTGATCGATAAAAGAGGCATGCTGCTCCTCATTATGCTATTTGCCGTATGCATGAGCTGTGCAATGCAAACAATCAGCTGTTTGGAAATTTTGATCGTGTAGTCGGCGGAGTAAGCTTCAAGTTATTTTTTTTTATATTCCCATTTTCAAATTTTTTCCGAATATCGTAGAAGTTATGTGTTTTTTTCAATGCAACTTCAAGATTGTATGTTGTACTTAAGCTGAAATAACATTTTTCGCGAATTTTGGAAGAGCAGCTACTTGGGGATTCCTTCCTTCCTCAAAGAAGCATCGTTTTGCGCATGTGTCCTGATTGTTAAAATATGTAACTTTGAATTCAAATCGCAACCGAATGCGGTTTTGGGCCTTTTCTTTCTGGCAGTTTCGCGCATTTTGGAAAGGGAGAACGCCGTTTGCCCTTCAAAATTGGTTGCAAACTCCCCGGTGGTCCCGAGCATAGGCCTCTATCCAACTAAACCTTTTACTGGCTCAGGTACTCCCCACAATTGTCCATCCATTGACTTATATTTTACAACACAACCACTTCTCCTCATTAAGGTTGCTGAACCCAGAGAAGTTCTCGCCGGATGGGTCTCCCACCAATTTCAAGCTGAACTGGAATAGTGAATACTTTAAAACCCCTAACCAACCAGAACCTACAGATACATACAATAATGTCAGAGTACAATGACTTCTTGAGGCGGACTCAAACAAAATTGCGTAGAATAGTTTTTGACATGAAACTATACAAGGATCAGTAGCAACCAAGCATTTGAATTGGTAGCTTGAATGGTTTGTCAAATTGAACCCTTCATTCAAACAAAACAACCTCTGATGTGCCTTGTATTCTATTGCGCACACCCCCAGCGATAATTGTGACCTTGAAAAACCCGCAGTGGCAACCTGCGCTTGAATGGCACAACTCAACTCTTTTACGATTGCACTACTATTTTCTGAATGACCCAGGTAAGATCTGTAAGGTCTTCGATAATGTCCGATTATTGTAGAGCTATAAGCAGGGTTTCTTCTTCAGATTCGGCAACCAGAACTGTGATTGTACTCTTGACTCTCGTTGGCATAGTGAACACGACCACTCATACCGAGTGGAAGGAATGGTCGAGAGAGCATGCACCGACTTGCCATGATCATCCTGTAAAAATGAGGCAGCTCGACGTCACTCTGCGGGGGCCGATAAAAGGCACCACTCTACTCAGAAGCGAACGAACTGAGAAAAAGAAAAAAACAGAAAATGGTCTTAAGGAACTGCTTACAGGCATAACATTGAAGAGACAATGGGAGATTGCCAAGCATGACACATAACCCCCCCCCCATTTTGCAGGAAAAATGCAGTGGTTGGCCCATTTCCTAATTGTATTCATTAACAAAATTTTATTGTTTGTGTTCAGAACATTGCATGAGTGGTCCCGGCTTACATTACTGACATGATAGTGATGTCACCCCCGGTAGACAGGAAGTAGGGTTGTGGGCCTGTGCGTTCTCTTTGAGCAGCATCATCCCCTTTGGTACTTCCTTCCTCCTGACATTAAAAAAAATCCCCTACTGTTGCGTCATGAAAATCTAAGCTTAATTGTTCTTTTCATAATCCTTTCTGTGTAAAGCGCTGCCGAACATGTTATACGGCGCTTTAGTGTTTGTTATGATTGGTCACCATTTTTTACTTCATGAACCTCGGTGAAACATTGTTTTGATTCCAGTCCCACTTTAAAGTATTATTTCTCAATGTATTTGTTCCACAATAGTATGGCAATATTCATGTCATTTGAACATATCTCTGTACCTGATCCCAAGAAAAATAGATTCATGTACGCATCTGGAGAACATACATACCAGTATGAGTTTCCATCCATTCAGGTGAAGTTTGATGTAATCAAGTTTACAAGCCAGAATTTACCAAAACAATAATTTTCACAAAATTTCTTCTTTCACCCCGAAATGACCTCACTCCTATCAGATTGTTGATTTAACTGGATGCTTTGTCATATGTTCAGTGCCGAGAGGTTTTTATTCTTTGATGGCCTTCTAAAACCCTTGTAAACAAGTCCAGAACATTTATCCAATTGAGCCAAAATGGAATGTCCCCCTTGCCACATTGTTTCTTCACACCTGACGCTTTTTTTCATATGAAAACATTATATAACATAGGCCTATCAGCGTTATTGTTTGTTAACTGGAATACTCAATCAGAGTATCACACCTACATAAGGGTTGCGCCAGTTTTCCCAACATTCTCGCCCCTTGACGGTACAGGCAAACTGTGTTCACCCCAGACCATGACCATTACGCCAGAACAGCGTCTGCAACAGCCTCCAAAAATTGCCTAGATTTGCAGAGACCCTTCCGAGTGGAAAGTAATCCTCTTACTCTTTCCTGAGACATTGCTACACCTGCTTATTTGCTCCTAATACACATACAAGTGTTTCACTCACCTCTAGGGAATCTGGTCTTTGTTTTATACTGGAATGTTACCGCTGAACGATCAGTCGTCAGTCCCTTTGTCATCTTTATACCATTACCAGGCCCTGTAAGTAGGCAATTTTCTGCTTGCAGTCATTTTTATTAACTTCCAACATTTATTCCCTTTTTGACATAATGATGAGCAGTAAACAAGGCGTTTAAACCCAAAATTGTATCATGTTATTACTCCAGTCAATAAAATGCTGTCAATAGGCAGGGGGTGATTTTAGTGAGAATGGAACCAGAGCTCCATTTTGTGGAGAACAATGAACTTTGGTGTACAATTCCCCAACATGTACGAAAGCTTATCGCAGCCCAATGGCGCCAAACAGCTGCTCAAGGCACCGAACTAAGGCCTGGCCAAAATCACCCTTGCAATAGGGTAGCAAAGGTTCAATTTTATTTCAATGTGTATAACCATTCCGCATGACAATTGTCCAGATGGGGGGGTCTTAAAACCTGCAACTCTTTTTCGGCACTGTATGGCACAAACAGCAAGGCTTTCTTTCTTCTCAACCTGTTTCGAGCTCATGTTGGATCCGCTGTTATCGTTATGTTTTTGAGAGGGTCTGGGGACTTTTTTAACCTGCATCCCTTTCAACATTGTCTGCCCCAGCCAAGTCTTTTTTTCAACATGTTTCGAGCCAAGGCTTTTTTCAACATGTTCCGTGCTCACGTTGGATCCACTGTTTTCGTTACATTTTCTATGAGCTTTAGCCAATGCTGTTTTTAGCTGCAGCATACATAAAACCACACAGGGCTTGTCTTAAGTGCCTGCCTAGTTGATAATAAGCATTTTTATAAAAAAAAAATGGGAACACCACAGATTTCAAAATAATGCTGAACATAGGCAAGTGTTACTGACACAAAAGAGATTATGAGATTTGTCCTAGATGGTCAAAAAACAGTTTCTGTCACATGTTATTAATAGAAAGGTAAATTTTGTTTTTAGCAGTCCCACACAAGTAACCAGAAGAATTGTAAAAGATTGCCTGGTGTTGGACAACTTGCAGACACCCAACGAAGTGATCACTCACTCACTGCCTCTCTCTCTCTGTGGTATCTAGGTTAATTTATTATAATTCCATCTTTCATCTCTTTGAAAAGTTCACATTTACAGACAGTTAATCCGTCATTTTTTTTCCCATGTATGTGGAAGCAACATTGTATTAAGGCACATTTAGCCCCAGCTCCATCAGAATTATTCTACTTCAGGTTGAATATGTCATTTGCCTAGGTGATCCAGACTGTTCCATTATCAGCAAAGGGATATTTTGTATTATAAATAAATACCATCGAGTCATCACTTCATATTTTATTTCCCCCCAACTTTTATGTACTGACCACACCGTTGAAAATACACAGAATTTGGCATCGGCCTTCATTGATAAAATTTTCAGATGCCACAGTTTGTATCGTTCCATGGAATGATTACTGAGGAACAAAACATTTTCTCAAAAATGCACTCAGGGTCGATGAATATTTGATACATTACACCGTTCATATTCACTTCCCTTGCACACCTGCATGCACACACTGCTGATATCTACAGTTCTAAGCACTGAATGACTCACGATAATGCTACCATACAATCAATGTTTTAATAAGCCAAGTTTGTCAGGTTGACGCACAAATAGAGACTTTCCTGCATATTATAGCCATTGATACTCTTGTCTGTTGCCTTACACACATGACAGATCATTCTACCACACACCTGGTGCATATAGTATAGGCTTAGGCTTCAACTCATCAGGACTTGGTCAGGTCAGATTGGAGATGACCACTGATTTTCCGTGTCCTGGCTGATGACACAGCAGACTGCTGATCCGTACTTCTCCACCTGATCTGCTCTCTCTCGTTTTGTTGAAGGAACCGGGTGTAGACCAGGACGGTGTGGTTCCCGTCTTCAACATCGCTATCGGACATGTATTTCCTCGCTCTGTGGGAGGAGCAGTCATTTGCCACAATCATTGATAATCAACTATATCCGTATAACAATCACTAGTGACTCCCAGCCTAAGTGGGTATCACAAATCTCTGAATCATAAGACATGGTCTACGTTTCTATGTAATTCCCCACTACTCGGGTCTCATGCTCTTTTTTTTTGACTTGATAACAGGGGTTGAAATGAGGGCCAGAGTCGGGTCACTTTTCCCCTAAATAATAGCTCCTGGTTCCTGTATTCTGGCATGAGACCAGGGGTTATTTTGATTGAGCCAGGGCATGATTACTCCCTTGTGCTTCTGCTTGAGGATCAGGGCTTTGAATGAGTAACAGCGAACCGCAACGCCTATGAAACTGGGCCTCATGTTCACATAACTATGACATGCCAGTCGTGTTTCAAAATATTGAAATCCTGCATGCTGCTCTGTGGCTTCAGTGTGAATCACCTGAAGAACTTGCTCCCTGGTCTATGAAATTCATTAGGACCATGGTCCTTTGTGCATTTTCCGGGACTAAATAGCCCTGGGTCCCCACTTATTCGTGCCCTCCTTGATACTGTCATAGAAACTGGGACACTCACAGAACAGATGTGTTGCAAATTTTTTCTTGTGGTGACCATTGACATAACCCAAAACAATGTGCATCATGCACTCCATCCTACTTACCAACTATGAGCCCTCGCTTTACACTTTTGCTAGCTATAGTGTATACAAGGTTTCAGACGTTGACCTCATCGTTGAGGTGACCTAGGACATCATACACTCCATCTGTCCAACCACATGCTCCTACGATCCCCTACTGTCCTCGCATTGAACATTATCAATTTCCACGAGAGGCGAACTGTTATGCACACACACCTTCATAACAAGCATGACCTGAGTCCTTCTGCCCGAACAGGAATCCAACAAGCGATCGCTAAAAAGTGTCCCGCCTGGATGCACAATCAGTGTTCTATTATTCACTACACTACACCACCAACTGGTTCATGCAGACCTCGTCCCTGTCAACGAACATCACATACTTTTCACATTACACATAAAAATTCCTAAATTAAACTAACTGACCAATAATTTGACTCTTATTCCAAAAGTCCCTTAAGTGGTTTTCATCTTCTGCGTACCCCCCCCCCCCCCCCCTCCACTCTTCTCTCCTTAATACCCAATTTGAATAAAGTTTTTATGCGCTCATAACTCAACTTTTTGGCTCCAAATCTAACTGATATGATCTAAAATCCCCGTGTAGCAGCCCGGGCTTTATCTTGCTTTTCGAATCATTTCTTTAATTATTATTGCCTTCTAATTTTTCAAACCGCCAGGACATGATGCCCATTCCCCCCCCCCCCCCGCCAGACACGAACCCCCCTCCCCCCACACACCAACAACCTATCCCATGCAGCATCAAGAGTCCCAATTTAATCTTAGGAAACATCCACATTTGTCCCCAGTCCCAGGCAGACGGAGGAAAGAAAATGTTACGTTTTTTGAATGTTCTAATTACAACCAAATCAAATTGGTTGGGTAAGAGAGGGTTTGCTTGTTGGCAGCTTATACAGCACAAATTTTCACAGGAGCTATGACTTACTCGTTCCTCAGTGCTTTATTTTAACAGAAGCTATTATATGATGGAATTCAATCAAATTCATGAAAATCAAAACATCAATTCGAAATTGTTAACAGACCATACCTACTGAGAGAAGTTGGAAATTGGAAATAATCATGCAATGAGCTTATAACATGAGTAACATTGTCACGGTGGAGCTTTGGTTTACGTTCCTCAAGTGGCTTTATTTTTCTGACATAGGCTTTTATATGATGGAATTCAAATTCCTGAACATCGAACACATCAGATCCAAGAACGTTAACGGACCATACCTACCGAGTTTGGCGAAAATTCTTACCAAGTTGGAAATTGGAATATATTATGCAACTTAGGGCACATACAATGACCTCTCATGGCCCCAGCTGTTTACCTCAAAATGATCTGGATCAAAGGTGGATCACATCTACCAAGTTTTGTGGAAATCCAACGAATTCCAAAAATCAATAATATATGCACTGAGGACACATTAAATTGAACTCAGTGACCCGGACTTCACTTTTAAATTTTCGGGAACCATGGGCAGACCGCATCCAACAGTTTCGTGAATCCGACAAATTGGAAAATTTGCAAAATCCTACAAAATTAGACCACTAATTAGATATTTCAGGCTGAAAATCTAAGTCAGTTCATCTACCTGTCATCCAGGTCCTACATACCAAACTTAATCACTGTAGCACATACGGTTCTGGCATAATCTTGCTAACAAGCGCTACAATAAATACTCAAATAAGCTATTACCCTAATTTAAGACTTGTGCCCAAATCAATCAGATCTTGTACAACCCAACCCGGTGCGATGATACAAAGAAAATTTGGTCATAATCGGCTTCACGTTTTGCGAGTAATCCTGCTAACGCGAGCGTGGACATACAACACACATTGCACACACATTGCCCAGGCGAACAAAAACGCAGTTTATTGGCGATAAACAAGGTTTTTCGATCGATAAACACAGTGTTTTACGATCGATAAACAGGGTTTATCAAAACGAAAATCCAGTTCATCAACTCAGATTATTGGTCGAAAAACATAGTATTAGGCGATAAACCAAGTTTATCGAGCAGAAAACCTGGTTTATCACCGATAAACTAGGTTCATCGGCGAAAAACACGTTTTAATCGAATTATGCCAGCGGCTTTGCCATACACACAACCCATGTACAACTTTGTAGGCCCACACTACCCACAGGCGATTATCCTTGTTTTGATAATTATTTATTTATTACCCTCATGTTCCATCGGATTGTTATTAGTAGCTATGCAAAGAGATGGAAAAAATTATCTAGCAACCTTCGCAGTTACTCATCTGGTTTTCTCTCTCCGTGCGTGTACTCCGACCAGGCTCTCCTGCCCAGACCTGACTTTCTCACCTTGACCTGTGACTTCTACACATAATGAAGCCCATGACATAACAAGCCCACTAGTTCCTACAGTATATGCTCACTCTTCCTTAACACCTACCTGTAATCTCTGTCAGCAGGGATTCACAACTTGAGGCCCACCTACAAGTCCGCTGACCACCTCGCCCCGGGCCAACCGCCACCCGACCTCTACGCAATTAACAATTGTCGATGAGGGCAGAGGGGTTTTTTCCTTTTTGGGCTGTCTTACGGCCTCAAAGAATGCGAGCAGCTAATCTTTGTGGAAGGATATGGATGGAATCCTAGGGAATTGACAGAACAAATTTGACAGCAGATAAATACTGTATTGCTGTATTTACGCTCGAGGACTAGAAATGTGGGGGGAATTTCCCCACACGCTCACAGTTTGGAAGAGAGGAGGGGGGAGGGGGGTTGAGACCTATAGAGTCTCCCCAAATATACAGATACAGCCAATTGTTGCCAAATGATAGTGGACATAGCCAGGAAGGCTGCGCTGTATTTTGTGAATATTCCGAAAAAATATCTTCCGAAACAAGTTATATTTTTTGACACTCACTGACAATCCCAAGAAGTTGCCAACTGAAGGTCCTACTGTATGCTGTTTGAAAACTAGTAATGACTTTGGTGTTGGGAAAGCTTTCACATATCAGGTAGAACAATGTGGAAATTGAAATTCTTCATAACTTGTTTTGCATGCAAGGAAGTGAAAGTGCAAGTCCTCACAAACAGTGACAGTGAGCTTTACAGAGAGAAGTCAGGGACCAGTTCTCATGTCATCACTCACACTAGAGCTGTGATCGTGTAGCAAAATCATTAAACGTTTAATCGCAAAAATTTGCGATCGTTTAGCGATTAATCGCGATTATTGCGTGCGTGAGTTGAATGATTCAGAACAACTAAAGAAAAACAACTTAATGAAATGAATAACTAGAATTTTAACATTTTAAAAATGCCAAAGATAGGCTGGCAAGGAATGTGGGAAAATGGGGTCAAAATGGATGGAGATTAGAAGAGAAATGAGGGAACGAGATTATCGTAAGTAACTTTGGGAAAACGTTATTATGGGCGATCGTTTAGCAATTAATCGCCTACAACGGTCACAGCCCAACTAACTACTCACAACACCGGATGGAAATATGATACCTTTTTCATACTCAAATCAATACTGCCAAAGATAACATTCCGCCTTTTCAACAAGACAGAGACGTTTTTCGGGGGGAGAACAAAACAGGCACAACCCCCCCTCTATTGGCTGGCAGTCATGGAAATGTGTTGCACTTCACATCCTGGCCCTCCTTCAGAAGCCACGACTACCTGAATGAGAGGGGTCCCCACCTTCCTTAGACCCTAAAATCAGATTAGCTCAGTCGGTAGAAGCTTCGGACTTCAGTAGAAAGTTGTGAGGTTGAATGCCACAGGACTGAACGCTTTTCCGTGTTGTCCCCTCAGGCCAAACGCTCCATAGCAAATGCCGCTCTCCAACCTCGGTGCTGAAAGGGACATGTAAAGGGCACTTGAGTACAGTCCGGCGCTGTATTCGCTGTCTGCTACATACTCTTCTGATTGTCAGAGTGTTGTAAAGGGTAATATCTGTTATTCATGGTTTACAACGGTTCAAAAGGATTAGGGTTGTGGAATATACCACCGTAGGAAAGACTAAAATTTTGTATCCAAAGACAATCAGAGTTTTGTGTAGATTGTGATTTTCCATCGGGGGATTTTCTAAAGGTTGTTTTGGCACATTACATGTATGCAATGTCGAGCAGTCAGTAACCCCTTGACCTTTGACAAAAAGAATTATCACCTCAGTTCTGTAACCGTGAACAGCCTACTGTATTTAGCACATTTTCAAATTGGCACATTGTAAATTCACAAACTGGCATGACACTATATTCCCTTCGAATACTTGTGAAGAGAAGCAGGCCTACTTTATACTATACTAACCGCCAATTTACACTTCCCTGTTATGTCTTTTTGGTTTTTGCCAGTCTTGGACAGTTGGAACAATTTTGGACATATGGGTTAAGTTGAACCAATTTTGGTCACTGCTTCCCGACAAACATGTTTCGGAACGGTCTGAACCTTGGGGGAAAAAATTTGTACAATGACAGGGGCTACACTGAAAAATTAAGAGTGAAATTCATGTTACAATAACAATTCAACCCATCTCTGTGTTGAGGTCGGGTAAAAAAATAACCATCGTCGCAGAAAGTGATAGACAAGAATATCTTTTAGTGCCATCAGAAAGAGCATTTGATCTGAATATAGATCAATGTGTGCACTGATTTTTCTATGAACCGCATCTAATTTGAGGAAATTATTCATTACATATGAGCAAAAAATTCGAAAAGTAGCAGATCCTGGGAAGTACCCATGTGAACAATAACATTTACAAACAAATGATGTTGAAATACTATTGAATTGAGTTTGTGAGACAAAATTTAAATTGGCTTTATTATTTGTTTGCATTCCAAATGCATTTGTTGAGAAAAACAACAGAATGCATCCACTTCAAATTAGAGGCAAATGTTTCCCTGAACGCTGTGTAACCTTTCCAGGCCTGGTAAGCCTGGTTGAAACACCAACAATCGTGTCCTGACCTGTAACAACTACTGAGAGACACATTGGAAATGACAGGTGTGTGTGGTGTATAGCCAGCCCTTAAGTGGTTGCAATTACATGATTCCAGAGGACCGAATAAGATATTTTTTTCATGTTTCTCACATTAGCTGTTGAAATTAGCTCATAAAATGCACCAGACAACAGATTTTCTCAATATGGAAGATGACCCTTTTGCTTCAAATATGAATACAAACCATTTTCCCTATTAAATAAAACAAACCTATAGACCATGCTCCTATGAATATCGAACCTTATTAAAATTGACCCTTACCAAACACCGTAATGTATATTGTATCATGTATGGCCGTGTGGTATTGGATATAATGAGATTAGTGTTAGGATCAGGGGGGAGGGGTTCTGCATGGGGGGAGGGTATGCAGGGGGGAGTGGTTATGAGTGGGGAGGGGTTAATGGGGGAGGAAGGGTACAATTTACTGTAGGTTAAGTGTTGGTAAAGAGATTTTGGGATTACATCTGAATCTGCACCTAACCCACCCCTACTACTAGAGCTAATCCCTAACCACTAATCTCCTACATCTAGGTCACCTGGGTATGCTCATTCCATGAGTGGGGCCCATTATAAAGTGTGGTGATTCCTATGAAATAATGGTTTCATATTCTGAATAGGTCTGCTCTCATCAAACATACATCTTATACAATTATTGGGTTGTACCTTGTGAATAAAAGTTACCCTATCTTTGCTGATTCATTTTGATTATTTTGGTTCATCATCGGCCCATAATAGGGATGGTGTCTGCTGTTTTTTTGCATGGAAATTCGTAACATACTTTTCCTTATCATCGTCTACTTTATCACTTTTCCTGATTTATATACAACTAATCCCAAACAGAAACACAACTGTCATATTTTCCTAATATAACTTATGAAAAGATGCTACTTTGAAAATACCCTAAAACAACCATAAAATCAGTCGCTTGAAATTACGATGTTTCCAAAAATTGATCCCATGCTACATGTGTCCGCAGAATTACGGATGTAGTATCGGTATATTCAGCCCTCCCACGCACAGACATAAATTGGATAAATCCTGTCTGGCATTTTGTTTGCACTCGTACCTGTTCCAGCCCCGTTCGACAATTCCCAGTCGCCAAGTCTCATTCGTTTCTAGATTTTTTTGTATGAAACTCTGTGATTTTTCAAGAGTGGGGTCCTATGTAGTAGTCCCTCCTCATATACTCTATTACTCTGCTCTCATTGATGTCATGTCCGCAATGTAGCCAGCGAATCGAGGTTAGCATCGGGAGAGAATGCATCAATTTAAAATGAGACCGACCATGGTGAATAAATCTTATTTTCCCTAAACCAGCTGGAACACATTAGCAATGTTTAAGTTTGCAATTTGTTACAGGTTGCCGTGAGTGTTTTCCACAAACTGCAAACAACCGCCGGCCTAAGTTGCCCTGTGGTAAACAGACTGATTGAATCATCTGTTTACCTCTGCCCAAATGTCACATTTCTACCAATGCTACAGGACACGGTGTCCTGTGTCCACATGCATGTAAAATATTACCCTAAATAGAAAGCCAAAAGCTAATGTTTCCTTTACTCATTTCTAACACATTTACCTGACACATGTCAGGGATTATGTACGTCAACACACATGTACCAAGTAGGAGCTTCTCCACCCAGGGAGGTCGACATGAGGCTGAAATTGGCCCAAAATTCCACATTGTCACAAATTTGACCTACGATTACCTTTGACCTAATCCCAAACAATAGATTTCAGATCTCATGTACTCATCAGGGGAACACACTTGGTTCGCGCTTCATCCATCCTATGCATGTTTGAGTTATTGCTCAAAACTCGACTCAAGCTCAAACTGTCCACAATATGATTTTTGTCCCATAAGAAAGCTACAACTAATTTCGTCTGATTGACAAGCTTCTGGGAACTTACATGTTTACACGATTTTCAGATTTTGACCTCTTTAGACCTCATGACCCCAAACAATAGGGTTCCTGTACTTCCCTCTAGAAAGCTAGACGACTGAATTTCAGCTTGAATAGACCAACCTCCTGGATCACAATGTTTTTTTACCAAAGGATTTCAGACTTTGTGACCTCTAATACCTCAATAACTTTGGACCTGACCCCCAAACCTATAGGGATCATGTATTCATTATGGGGAATCCTAGTGAACAGTAATTAAGTTTCAAGGGGTGTGACAAAAATACAAAATGCAATGCCTAAAAGGGAGTGCTTCAATGAAGCCCCTGCCTCTGACAAGAATCAATAGGGGTCAGACAGTCCTTTCAAATACTCCAATTAGTAGTCTCACTCACTTGCAAGTCTTGATCTCAGGCAGTGCTCCATCTCTAACCCAAGTAGTAATTGATCTAATGGGTAATGCTGAAGCCCCCCCCCCCCGGATAACCACTACAGCTCTACAGTTCTCGTACTCCCCATGGAGAGCTCACACCAATTTGGAACTAAGCATTCTGTACTTATCATGTTCGCCAGATTTTCCAAACTTTGTATCTCTGTTTTGACCTCAGATTACCTTACCTTTGACCTGACCCCAAAACATAGGGTTTCATTTACTCATCATGGGGAAACCCCATACCAGTATGAGGTTCATCAACTCAGACCTGATCGAGTTCTTTTTTACAAGCTAAAATTGGACAGCATATCATTTTTTTGTACCAATTTCAATTTTGTCTGCCCAAAAATGAACCGATCTCTACAAAAATACTAGGGTTCCTGTGCTTCTCCATAAGAGCTACACACAAAATTTCAGCTGATTGGAACCTACATTTCGGACTTATCGGGTTTACACGTATTTCGACTTTGACCTGTGGTGAGCTTCATCAACTCAGCCCAAGCGTTCTCGTGTTTCACAGCTGAATTGTCCAAAATATCAGTTTTTCACTAATTTCCGCTTTTTTCTTTTCTCCAAAAATGACCCCCGATCTCTACCCAAAGTCAATATGGTTCCTGTACTTCTCATAAGAAAAGCTGCACAACAAAATTGTCAGCTTGATTGGACCAATCAATCTGGACTCATCGTGTTTTAAAAGGATTTGAAACTTTGACCTCTGCTGACCTGCAGATGAACTTCCTGGACCTGACCCAAAAACAATGGTGATCATGGACTCTCATGGGGAACACACATACCAAGTGTGAGCTTCAATTCGTCCTTCATGTGGGGTCGAGTTATCATGTTTAACAAGCCAGGCGTCACATACACACACTGACATGCTACCATAACTTCCTTCTCAAGGATCAACTAGAGTCACCAATGTGCTTGTAGCCTCAAACTGCACAAATGTCAAGACATGCAGTTCAAACAATGGCCCATTGTGCCTCCGTAATGACTCTTGATTTTCTTCATATGCCATGGGATGTCAATAGCCGACATAAACCTTGTTACTCAGTCTGGTCAACATCCATCAAAGAGACCACTCGAGAGAGAAAAAGGCGATTTGAGCCAATGAACATATTGGGTCCAAGTTGGTAAAAATTCCCTCGAAAGAATGACTTTTTGCTTCTTTTCATCAGATGCCTATGGTTTAAATTCTCAAAACGCCTATTGATATTTCATCAAATCTGCGAAACAAGCTTAAAAGAGCACTCAAAAGTCCAAGGAACATTGGACACCGTTTCAGAAATCTAATGTACTTTACAGCAGATGCATTTGAAATTTTTAACAACATGGCCGGTACTGCCCCCTCAATGACTTTTGACCCTACCCTCCACAAAGTGGAACATGTCCCATGGGTCCATTAACATGTGTCCAAGTTAGGGGGGGGGGGGGGGGGAGAGGGAGGGTTAGTTGACATTTGTCACAGAATGACTGTTTGGGGGCCAAGAAGGCAATTGTTGACAACTGATAGGGTGATAGGCTGTGGTACTGAAAAGCCCATGGACGGCTATTCTCACTATGATCTAACATCAGCATGTGCAACACAATTTGTATGAGAGCATTGCATGATTGCACATGATTGGCCCCCGAGCCCCCACTGGGCCATATGTCAAAAAGTTCCTGACAAACCCTGAGGTACGCGCTATTAGACATCATGATGACCGAGACCTCAGCACTGACCTTGGCAAAAAAAATGTATTTTGAGAGCATTTTTTGCGTATTACACCTTACCATGATGGCCCTATGGCCCACATTGGGCCCTGAGTCAAAAGTTTGCAAATTCCCTGAGGGACCACTAACCCTGGAGCATTCATGTAACTTGGATAAATCATCTGACTTGTGGGAGAGATGATTTCAAGTAACAATTGTTGAATTCCAGGACGTCTCATAAAATGGGCCCTCGACCTAAGTGGGACCGTGGACTAAATTTCCTTAACCCCCAGATGTAGACTGTTGACCATCAACTATGAAGAATGTCCCGCACTGTACCCCAAACTTGCAAGAGGAGGAGCTTCATTTGCGTAAATCCACATGATGGTCCCATGGGCCACCTGGGCCTTGTGTCCTAATCCCTGGGCCCTGTATTTGTATGGCTATTAACCATCCTTATGACCGAACTTCAGCATGTGCAACAAAATTAGTAGGATATACAAGATTTTTTCATATTTCATATAATGGGCCTAGGGCCCAAACTGGGCCCGGGTCATTCATAACAACACCAATGGCCCGCTACCCAAGAACAGGACATGCAACTTTGAAGAAATCAATTGAAGCTCTGTGGTAGGAGATGCATTTCAAGTACCATTTGTGAAATTTCATAAAATGGCCCTTGGGCCCAAGTGGGACTTGGACAAAATTCTCTGAACACCCTGAAGTACGGCTGTTGACCGTCATTATGTCCGACATCAGCACTGTGCACCGAAATTTGTAAGACATTTTGAAATTTCACCCATAATGGCCTATATTGCGCCCCTTTAAATGACCTTTACCTTGAACGCTTTACAAGTCAAACATTTCCCATGGTCATGAACTGTGTCCCAGTTCGGGGTCGACATCCATATACAGAAGACTATTTGGCGGCCAAAAGGCAATTTGTCGACACACTGTGATAGATAGATAGAATGACATCAGATTCCAAGAGCTCAATCAGCATAGCTGGTTCAAGCTAAAACTGGCTTAGATTTTAGTGATGGCACTGTATTTGATATTTTCTAATAATGAATGGCAGTCATACGACTGGAAAAAATAGGTGTTCTGGATTTATAAGGTGGCTTGAAAGTGATGGGGTAGTTGGTAACAATATCACAGATTTAAACACTTTTTTTTCATTGCCTCCGTCCCTGTGCTTCTTGAGTAATATTTTCTCTCGATTCAAATTGGTGTAACTTCTAAAGACTTCTAATGATTATAATGTGCTTGTGCCAGAAAAAACTGTATTGGATATTGGTATTTAGTACCATTCCAATATATTGAGATATACAGGTAAGCAATCTGTGTTCATGACCATGTAGTCGTGACTGCGACTGTGTGGTACAGCCGCTTACACTCACCCCCACTCCAAATATAAGAATTAATATGGAGTTTGTGAACTTACTGGAATTAAATTATTACGGAATGATCGATGATAGGCTAGGCTGTCACGTATCAGAAGAAATTTTACTGTGGCACCATTCCCATTAAGGGGGACGAAATCCGTCACCCATGACTCCAAATTCTCCCTCAGATTACACAGCCCTAGGCCTATAAAACCTTCAAAACATCATTCAAGAACAAATTCCAATCCACTACAATATTAAATTCCAAATAGTATAAAAGAAGGATACTTGTAGCCTAATTGACCATAATATGGGGAAAATCACACCCATTTTTTTCCCCAGCCTGTCGTGTTTTGGAACATATAGTACCGATCATGAGTCGATCACGATCGTGAGGCGATCAGCGCGTCCTTTGTGTAGTGCAAAGCGGGCGATATGTACTGGTGTGGAAGATCACTGATTCAAAAACATCTTGAGCGATCGTACGATTCTAATTGGACGCATCAAAACAATTTGACATTCCATTGTTCCTATAAATTAAAAAAAAATTTATAAATAATAAAAAATCCTTTTTAATCGGGGAAAAACTATTTACACCCTTGGAGGACTTTAGGTGTTTTTATAAGTGGAATCACCCTGCCAGAAAGTCGCCGAAAAGAACAAGAAAATTGTTTTTCAGTTTAGTTCCCATGAAAGTTTGAAAAGAATGTTTTTCTAGTTGTGAATTGCAGGTAACAAAGTTCGAAATGTTTCAGATGCCGTGTAAGCAGTAAATTTCTGCATGGTGACGACTCACGATCGGAGGCTGATGCTTGTTGAATTCTGCATCGATTTTGTAACCTTTTTTCTCGGAACGATTTATCAATTGAGAAGGAATTTATCAGAAGAAGACGACATATGAGGGAATACTTCTGGTAAGATTCGCATTTTCGCAATTGTTTCTTTGCTTTTGTTATTAATATGTCCCTAGGTGATCGAATTCACGAGTGTACTAGTATATACGAAGTTTTGTGAACAGAGTGTTGCCAATCAGGGCTTATTTCGGAGATTCCTATTATTCATATTGGGCACATGCAAGACATTACTATAGAAAATCTGCCGGATTATTCATAATGAAGAGTGGCACGGCGAACAACAACTTGTGAAAGGTTCTTGCTCAATTGTGATCAGGGAAGTTTGAAGAGTTACTGATGATTACGGGTATAATTTGGTAATTCTAACCTGCCAAAGACCAATCTGAGAGAATGAGCGAGTTCTAAACCTTTTCTTAACTACAATCAATTAGTCCTTTGGGTTTATTAATTGAGATGCATGCTTGTCAGGAACTGAAGTTAAACAGAAAAGTGGACCGCTTAGCACTTTTAGCCTAAGCAAAACAGCCTAGGGTAGGCTCGAGTGTGAACGCAGGCTTAGGACAGGTACTGAAGCCTGTAAGCGCAGGCTAGGCTAGGATTAGTAATTTGCGGACTGATTAACTGAACTTTCTGAAGTTAGTTTTAGTAACTTAAAAACAAGTAGGGCCTAATACACATTAACTTTTCAGGCAGCATTACTCTGTCTTTGTCAACATGCTAAAAACGAAATTCCCAAATTATAAAGAAATTCCTCATGGGGATTTCCCCTGCGGACGTACGAGTGGCAGCCTTGCCGGGTACACAGGCCAGGGACCAATTGGACGTGCGCCACCTCATTTCCAGACACCACATAATTCCGTGTGGTGAAGCAGCTTTGCACCACATTCTAGAATAATGTGGTACTGGGGGTATAGGAAATAAGAAGAGGAGGGTCATATTTCCCAAAATAGAAAGAACGGTAAATTTCAACATTTCGACACATCACCCACACTTGTGCCCCACCCATATGTTGAGTTCATCTGTTGACCCACCCCCAAGTAACTACGATTTGCCATGTTCGGCCGAAATAATGTGGTGCTGGGGGTTATTTTTTTTTAAGAAGAGGGGCAAAAATTTTGAAGCCCAGAAATGGAAAGAACGGGTTCATTTCCAACATTTTTGACACCTCACCCACACTTCGGCCTCCACCCATATGTTGACCCCCACCTCAGTTGAGATACGATTTATCCATTTTCGGCCGAAAATAAGTGTGTCGGGGGTATAGAAAGGGGTTCAAAAATTTTGAAGCCCAGAAATGGAAAGAACGGGTCATTTCCAACATTTTGACACCTCACCCACATTATGCTCCACCCAATGTTGACCCCCACCCAGTGAGATACGATTGATCCCATTTTTCGGCCGGACATAATGTGGTGCTAGATGGGGGTTAAGGAGAGGCCAAAATTTGTTTGCAGCCAGCAATGGGAAGAACGGGTCACCTCATACACACTTGTGTCCCACCAATATTGTTGAAACACTACAACAGAGAATCAGAATCGTCTTATTTTGCGGACCCAACCGGCTTACGAAGCTCCGCGATACCAAACAGTGCCCGGAACGGCGATCGGGAACTAAGCATATAAACGGGAAACCGAGAAGTCTGTAATATAATTGCCCATGGTCCAGACCCGTAAGGATTTGTCCGGCTCAGCGCCCGTGTCGATACGGCTCCCCTGGATCATGGAAAGTCGTATGCCCAAGGGCGAGTGCCAGGAGCAAATCGCAAGTAAGGGGGGGAAGTTGTACAGATTTCAGCCACGGCAGTAGGGGCCTAAAGGATCCCGCTGCGTTGTTCAGCGCCAAGGACGTTCGAGCTAGCGGTTGACTCAACCAGCACAAGCTCCTCCCGTCCCCCACAACGGTCGACGCGGCCAGCATGTCGACAAACAAGCTTCGTTGCGGAGCCTGGCGACACCAGTCACCTTCAGGATTCTCGGGCGGGCCTGAGGATGCGCCCGCGAGTAGCTTCCCCGACCGCAGTCTCTGCGGTGTTCCCTCGGGGCCGGGGGAAGGCAGAAGGGTAGATCAGTGGGCCGTGCATGTTCAGGACAAATGTGGCGACAGAATAGCCCCGTGACCGAGCCAGGGTATTCCAATAAGTATTCCGACCAGCGGACCAGGAGAGAGCTGAGCTACACAGCGGACCACCAAGAGAAGACGTAACACCAGTTCGGACTTTGAGGAGTTTACGATCACAGCCTTCTAAGCTTCCCCGCAGGATCGGATGGGAGGGTCTTCCTGATGACCTCTTCCGCCGAATGCAGGGTTCTTGGACCGGTGAGCCTTCGAACAGGCGGCCACCGTTTTTCGCTGCATAATCGGGTACGACCCGCCGCCTGCCCTTCTAAAAAGTTGTACCCCAAGTCGGAGCTTACCCTTAACGAGGCTACAGGCTATTCCAGTGGATGCTGAATGTCGAAAAAAGCTATGAAGCCATCGCAGCGAGGAAATGGATTTCGCACCAGGCACAAGGGGTGGGGCAAGGGGAGGGGCAGGGGGGCCATGCCCCTCCGTTGGGGAAGCCTGGCCACCGCCGGGGAATTTTCCCATTTCGTCGAGGGGCCTGAGTGGGTACGTTAAAAATAACACACCCCGACGAGGGCATATCCCCCCGACACGTATAAGTTTCCCAACCACCTTTATAAACAAACACATCCTATATTAGCGCGTAACAAAATTACGGCGCGATTCGCGCGCGTTATCATATTTTGTCTTTTGCCGTGTCCTCGCAAGTTTTGGAAAATCAGCGTAATCCATATTCAACAGGACTATACAATCATGGATAGGCAATACAAATAGTATGAATATCGTCGATATGTCACTGCAGTGAATAATGTTACAATTTGTTGGGGAGGATGGTCGTCATGCCGTCTACCATCTTTTGCCTTCGTGTTAATTGGGATGTCTCACGGACGCAACACAGACTTCAGTCTCAGCTCAGGCATTTTCTCGGTTATTTTACTGGAAAAAAAAGCGCCTGAATAGAGCGAATGCCACTGAGAGGCCTGATAAAAACAATGCCTTCCATAATGTGTTTTATTTATTCATGTTTTATTCGAGAAAAAGTTGAAAAAATTGAAAACATTAAAAAATGCAGGTTTCGCCCTAGGGGGTTAAGGGTGAGGCTCGTCGGTGAACTTGGACCCCCCCCCCCCCCCCCCCCGTCGGGGAACTCGGCCCCCGTAGGGGAAATCTTGGGCGCAAACACTGGAGCAGGGACAGACGAGGGGTAGGCAATTGCAAGATGACGTCTGCGTGTGATGATACCCCCCCCCCCCCCCATTAGGTACGCAGAAAAGCATGTTTTATATATCGTGTACCTGGTGAAAGGTTCGCAGCTGACATAAGGTGCAGTATCTAGTCTGTACTTTTGCTGGGCTGGAATGGTTCGATTTTCTGCTCGACAAGTTTGCCATGGTGAACAAGAGTCCGAGCTCGTGTCTTCACGTGGAAACGAAGAGAACTGAACCACCTTTTCGCATTCACCCAAACTTCAAGACCAGCAATTGAATCGTTTGTTTTGAAGGACCTGAACTGAAGAGGCCAACTGAGTCATACTCTCGCCGCCGATCGATTGTCTCACGCGAGTGGGAAGGCGGAGGGCTGGTCCTTTCAAGTCAGACTGTTCAGCTGAATATTCTGAATTCAAGGAACAGGACCCTCCGCCGTCTCCACTCGGCGTTAGCCTCACGATCAGGCGGCGAGGGGTATGACGCAAGTTTGCCTCTTGTTCCTCCTATTGCGGAAATCTTGAGTAGTCGATCTTTCCATGAACCCGTGGAGTGGGTTTTCTCAGTGATACATCGGTGCCGTTATCTCCCCCGAGTCCCGTGGGCGTCCCAGTACATGATGGGGGAGTCGATCTGTTTTGAAAAAAGTGGGGGGGGGGACACATTGAATACAATTACCATCCAAGCGGAGCGCCACCCATCGGTTGGCGCGAAGCGTACAAAGGAAATTTTGCTTTTCATACCATCTAGATCGCCGGAAAAATGGGCACTTGCCAGGCTCGATAGCACCCATCTAACAGGTGTGATTAAGTAAAAGACAAACAAAAAAGGGGTCTTGTGCAGATAAGTTGATTTTATTCGTCTGGCCCGATGTGGCTACTTTCAGTCTGTCTTAAAAAGTTCCTCTTCACCCAGCATTATCTGTCGACATAATCCTTGCTGTTTTGTCTTTGTTGCGTGTTTCTCCCCTTGTTTGTCTTTATGTTCCTTTCTGTTTCTTTATGTTCCTTCTTCTGTTTCCTATCGCCTTCCTGTTGTTTATAGGTCTGTAAAGCGCCTAGAGGCTTTTTGCAATAGGCGCTCTATCAAGTCCCCATTATTATTATTATTATTATCGCATATCACATATGGTATCTTTTTGTTTCCTTTTAACTGGCTTGTTTGCGTGGGATCCTGGGGCTACGAAAGGTCCCTGGTGGATCGAAGGGAAAAGCCATAGGGGTACGGAAAACCATCCCAATTTGGGGTCAGAAAAAATTTTCCCGAATTTTTCAAGTCCGTATTCGGAAAGTTCCAGCGTGTTTTCCGCTTACACACTTTGCCTTTTTTCTTCCCAAATTTCTATGGATTTTTGCCCGAATTTTTCATCTCAGAAAAAATGGGGGCGGGGGGGAGTCTGCCCTCAGGGCTCCTGGAATTATTGGAAATTGAACCGAAATTATCGACGCAACACATCGCAATATGTACAACGCCGATTTGAAATTCCGCGGACCGTCAGTAGAAAACATGGGCAATCCTTTCGACTTTTGGCCTAGTGGGGTCCAGATCATCATCTGGGGTCCGCACCTGGAATTATTGGACTGAAGACAATTTCAAAATAGAATCAGTTAATAGACGATCATCAAATTAGATTATCACTGTAAACCCACCTCACACCCGCTATAATAAAGTCGACCCAGGTGCACGGTACACGTTCTAGGTCAGTAGATTGGGGAAAAAAAACTACACAGACTCAAAATGGTAGTAGATTTCATTGCAGTTTATATGCACAGCATTAAAAATTAAAAATGGTCATTTTTACTTTGCCCAAAATGTCTCTCATTTCAAGTGGGTATTTCGATTCAGTTTCCCTCTCATTTTCCTGCAACCCGGACACAGTATCGGATATTATGACTGATTTGCCCCAAGTTGGTTCTGTAACGCACCATTTACAACATGGGCATAGATTCACATTGTCACATAACTTGGGTTGAAAATTCCTCACATGCCCGAACTTGTGTGAATGTTCGCCAATTAGCGGCATGCGGTTCGAAAGGAAAAAAAAAAATGCTGTTGAGCTGGCATGGCGGACGGGCCCCTTCTAATTTAGGGCAGAAAATGTTCAGCCGGAATATGCTGACTTAAAAGGACCAGACCCCTCCGCCGTCTACACTCGGCTGGTAGCTTCATCGATCAGGCGGCGAGAGTATTGACTCAAGTTTCCTCTTGCGTTTCTCCTTATTGCGGAAATTTGGAGTCGCTCTTCCCTGAACCCGTGGGAGTGGGGGTATTCTCAGTGATACCTCGGGTTGCCGTTATCTCCCCCGGTCCCGTGGGCGTCCCAGTACATCATGGGCGTCGATTTTTTGACAAAGTGGGGGGGGGGGGACACATTGAATACAATTTACATCCAAGCGAAGCGCCACCATCGGGTTGGCGCGAAGCGTTGCAAACGGAATTTTAGCGTTTAATTTACCATCTGATCGCCGGAAAGGCATTGCCAGGCTCGCTAGCAACCCTCTACATGTGTGATTTAAGTAAAAGACAAACAAAGAAAAGTCTGTCATTGGGCATCCTAGTTGATTTATTCGTCTTGGCCCCGACTGTGGTACTTTCAAGTCTCGTCTTAAAAACGTTCCTCTTCACAGCATTATATGTCTGGATAATCCTTTTGTTCGGTTTTTGTTGCGTGTTTCTCCCTTGTTTTGTCTTTCTGTATTCTTTCTGTTTCTTTCTGTTCACTTATTCTGGTTCCTATTCGCCTTCATGTTTATTTTTAGGTCTGGGTAAAGCGACTAGAGGTTTGGTGACATTAGGCGATCTCTATCAAGTCCCCATTATTATTACATTATTATTTATCGCATATCACATATGGTTATCTTTTTGCTTACTTGTTTACTCTGGCTTTGTTGAGTGGGATTCCGGGTCTACCGAACGGTCCCTGGTTGGATCGAACGGAAAAGCCATAGGGGGACGGAACCATCCCAATTTGGGGGTGCGAAAATTTTGCCCGAAATTTTTCAAGTCCATCATTCGGAAAGTAACAGCGTTTTTTCGCTTCACACTTTGCCTTTTTTCTTCCCAAAAGATACTATGGATTTTTGCACCGATTTCATCTCAGACAAAAGGGGGGGGGAGTGGGGAGTCCTGCCCCAGGGCTCCTGGAATTATGAATGAACCGAAATGATTCGACGCAACACATCGCATATTTTACAACGACCGATTTGAAAGTCGGGGGACCGTCCAGTAGAAACATGGGCAATCCTTCGACTTTGGCCCTAGTGGGGTCAAGATCTTCACCTGGGGTCGCCACTGGAATTAGTGGACTGAAGACAATTTTCAAAAAATAGATAGAGTTTAGACGACATCATCAAATTATATTATCACTTGTGAACCACCTCACACCAGCTACATAAATTGACAAGGTGCTGCACGGTACACGTATAGGTCCAGTAGATTGGTTGTGCAAAAAAAATTACCCAGACTCAAAAGGGTTAGTAGATTTCATTGCAGTTATATCACAGCATTTAAAATTAAAAACGGCATTTTACTTTGCCCAAATTCTCTCATTTCAAGTTGGGTATTTTTCGTTCATGTTTTCCCTATCAAATTTTCCTGCAACCCCCGACCCAGTTCGATATTAGACTGATTTGCCCCAAGTTGGTTTCCGTACGCACATCTTACCATTGCTACGGCATAGCTTCACATTGGCCAATCCTCTAACTTGGGGTTTCAAAATTCCTCACTGCCCGAATGGTGGAATGGTTTGCCAATTAGCGATATGAGGTTCGAAAGGGAAAAAAAATGCTGTTGAGGTGGCAAGGCGTAAGGGCCCCTTCTAATTTAGGGCAGAAAATGTTTTGCCTAAATGGAACAAAGGAAAAAAACAGCCCCGCAGGGAGCGCCGGAAAGAAGGCATGTTTCTCGGGCATTTTGGACATTTCCGTCACTTATACCTTTTTCCTGTCCAAATTGTTCCCGAATTATTGTCAATTTTTTGCCCGAATTTCTCATCTCAGAAAAAATGTGGCGCTCTTTAAAGGGCTATCGCGATAATGTTTGTAAGTCCGAGCCAGAAATCAGAAGCTAGTGAGATTTACAATTAAATTGTTGTAAACAAAAATTATGTTTAGCTAGTTTACTTCGTCCAGGCTGGGGCCGTAATCAAAAACAGGGAAAATGCGTTAGAGAGCATTTCCCCACTGCTCAAAATGATTTATGGGTGAAGGTATCTTTTGCCCGGCGGAATTGGAAGTGCATGTTGATTTATGTTTGCAAAAGAAGTAAAATCTAAAATCTGTCACTGAGGTCTTGATTTATTTGTCACTCTATGTCGGCAGCAGTGACAGTAAGAATTTCTGACTAGGCGACGGACGAGAGGATAAAAAGTTATTAGAGCGCTCTGTGAGATGGGGTCTCCGTGTTTACCCGTCCAATTGAAAAGTTTGGCTTGGTGCAATAAATTCATGGCTCTAAAAATATTATTTCTTATGCCAAAATGTGCTGACCTCCATTGACATCAAGTTCTTCTTCTTTTGGTTTTTGGTTTGAACCTAACAGTCCATAAGTTACATGGGGACCATCGAATGTCCTCAGTTTGGGGTCTTAGGCCAGTCTTCTAGCCAGGAAGTCAGACCGGTAACCATGTCTAGAGAGCAACGGTTATACATTTTTGTTTGCCTCCGTACCAGTTTTTGCGACAGAAATGTGACCTGAATATCACAAAGTAGTTGTTAGAATTATTTTTTGCTGCTGCAACCAGGCTAATTTCGCACGATTTTCCTGGTTAAGCCTATGATTTTTTAAAAAATGCTTCATCTTTGCATGAATTACAAAGTTCTGCTGGGTTTTGGTAACATAAATATCATTCCAATATAGCGCAGAACAATGGAGGAAATATCTAGGAAATAGGGAAAATAAAATTAATAACTTTTTTTTTGTCTCGTTCAGATGCCAAAAAGTGTTTGTTGAAATTAAAGTGCAAGATAAATATTGTTCGAATAGGAGTGCATCGTATATCGAGCCTTCAGCTGGCCCCAGAAAGCCATGTCTAGGAAGCTATTTGTGAACTTCGTCCAAGAGTTACAAATTGCACTCAAGAAAAATTTTCACGGAATCTCAGGTATCGTGCACGTGGTCTACAATAGGCCTACTGACAGCGAAACAACTATCAGGATAACCGAAACGAACGAATTCTTGGGCATATTTCATTGAACATCGATTTAAGAGGGTTCGGGGAGACGGGAACGGTCGCGATTTCGGCCCTGATAAGGCCCTCCGATATTTGTTTGTCTATGGGTTCTTCATTTCAGTGCAAATATATTTTTTAACTCTCGAAAAATGTTAATTAATAAAGATGCTAATAGTAATATAATATTGTATTAAATTCTGCAAAATTTGCTGTTGCAAAAATATAGGTTTTCGCCCGACAAAGTCACATTTCGCGAGTTTGGAGGAGCAGACACCTTTACTGACCCCTCGAGTTCCGCCGCTATGATCTCGGTATTATTTGATATAGATGGTTGTTGGGGAAGTCATGCGCCACGAGAATAAAACTCTTGTTGAAAGTAATACGCGTTTGCCAGGGAACAGTGGAAAAAAATAGTTGTTTAAAAGACTGAAGGCCGTATGAAGGGAGACAAATAGTTTCCAGGCTGAGCCTATTGCAATATGTATATTGGCCTCATGGAATTCGGACTAAAACCACACGTCCAAATTGACAAGATTGCAAAGCCTTTGCTCATCGTCGGGCTTTCGACAAGAGAAATTAGCAATCGCTGAACATTGTGGGCAATTATCCACTGGCGGTTGGTCTGCTGAATGTGCCGTCTTTATTTGCCCAAGCGTTTGTTCCTCGAATCTGCAAAACTTGCTTCAACTTCTAAGTGATATGGACAGCAGTTCGGACTCCTCATGCGGTCTCGTATGCCAACCCCGCTTCGTGTTATAATCAATGGACATTTTATTGTGAATCTACCTAGTAAAAAGAAAGTTCTCCTTGTGAAAAACTTGCATGAAAGCTCATAAACTCCAGAATATGTCTTCAAAAGGCATGGCTTACTACACCACTATAGAATCAAGAGGGAAGGTAGCTGCGCGCGTAAGCGCGCCGAAAAATGTGGGACAATCAGGTTCGGAATAAAGGCTCCTGCGGTGGTCTTTGTGAGGATTGCTTCTCAATATTTGCATCTCACAGGCAGACACTTAACGAATTCGTGTGTAAACGGAAATGTATTTTCGTTTTCATCGAGGATCAAAAGTGGGGGGGGGGACCATTTGATATGATGTCCCCCCACTTCGAAAAGTGGGGGACCGTTGTCCCCCTGTACTCCCCCCCCCCCCAGGATCGACGCCCATAAGTACATCAAGTCGGCCCTTCCACTTCTAGGGGAAGACCTTTCTGGGGACGTGTGTAGATTGCTCCGTCGGAAGCCACCAAGGTGACGGTCTAAAAGGGGCAGGCCTCGGCGACTTTCAGGCCCGTCCAGAGGAGATCAGTCTGCAAACCGCTCCCGTTCCTATTTGTCGTAACAGATCTCGGCAGGAATCTTGATCATCCTATCAATCTCGTCATGGTGGTCCTCCTAAAATCGCTCCGGTTCCAGCCAGTGATATGACTAACAGGCATGACTTCGACTACCAGAGTTCTTGAGGTTGGAAAATGGTTCAACCTCGCGTCCGGAACGATTCCGACAGCTCTCCAACCGCCGCCCGCCTAACAAGGTCGGGGGGAAATTGCCCCTAGGAGTGTTAAATCTAAAAGTACCGGCTTCGCGCTACCTGTATTGCGCCCATTGTCAGAAAGCTGATAAATCCAATCAACTGTTGACTGTGCGTCATATTCCCTATGCTTGGTTTGCTCACCCGCAGAACCGATACCCTGCGATACCCAGCGTGTGCACTGCCTCTCGTAGAAGTTTTCATGCTGGTATGAATATATGAAAATAATTCAGCACAAATATTAACCTGCGCGATCCTTTAGATGGAAGCGGGGCAGGGGAGAGCAGGGGTGGGATGAACAACACACATCAGACCCTTGTCTGTGTCTGATCAGGTCCAGAATTAATATCCGTACACAAGATGTTGATATTTCGGTGATACTATGAATATGCTCCCTGCTGCGTTCCGGATGTTGACTCGTCTATAGTTCAAAACCTATATGCTCCCGTGCAACTCCTGGAGGGCGGGTCGGGGGAGGGGGGGAGTTGTCAACCTCCACCCCCTATACACGAATCCAAATTCGTATAATGGGACCAACAACCACTAGCTGAGGAATCAGAAAGCCGCAGTGTATTGTTGAATGAAATTTAACAATTATGGCCAGATGCCGAGATTGTGGTGTGAACACAAATGACCTCACTTAAGGGCAGCATGCCTGTCTGATCCCCCAACGTAGTTCCCAACCTACCAAGGAACACGATACGACAGAGCACCAGGGCAAAATGTGTGCAATATAATGTGAAAACTGGGACGCTACCAATGCTTGGTGATCCGTTTTTTCGCTCAATTTCTGAGAAAGAAGAGGGTTGGTTATTTTGAAATCCGAGCAACCTCCTCGGACGTTCAGTTTTGAAGGGGGTTTTTGTCCGGTTACATTGGATCCGTTTGTTACTAACAAAATGATGTTAGCCACTAACATTATGTCGAGGTGTTATATTGTTAAAGTTATGACCATTTTCCCGAAAATAGCGGCCATTTTAAAATTCCAAATGAGCGCCATAAAACATTCCAAAAAATGGAACCACTCCATTTTGTGGATTCTTCAACATATTCGAAATGGCCTTATATGCTATTGAAATCAACTTAGGCAAGCCAATCTCAGATCGCCCAGAATATGTTGTTGATTGGACAGTCAAGTTTGAGAAGAGTGCACACCACAACGAGTGGTGAGAGTTGGCGATTTCAATCATCCGGATATTTTTTTGTGTTTTTTTTTTACAAATGGTGCACACAGTTCACACGTCGGAGCCTGCATGAAGGAGTAGATGGTAGAAAAGTAGAGGAGGTTGGATGCATACCGGGAGTGATCAAATGAACACCATCTTAAGAAGATCACAGCAGGAGACACATCACACCAGATTTATTGTACAACTGGAAGAAAAGCGAACTGGCACACTGGAAAGGAGATTAGACCGGACGATTACTGGCAACAATGTAGGAAGGGAAACAATGCGAATCTTGTTGGTCGGAGATAGTTCAAAGAAGTGTACTCCAAGAAAGTGAAAGAGAATGTACTACTCAGACAAAGTGAAGGAAAGAGAAGCCAAAAAGTACGAACCATGTCAAGCAAACTGTAAGTTAATTAGAAAAAAGGGAAGGCGTGGGAAGCATATGAATTGAATCGAAAGGAAAATAACGTTGGAATTACTACAAGTAACAGGAAAGGAAAGTCAGAAGTGAACAAGTGACGCAAAAGAACTTTGAAGTTAAATTAGCATCAAGGTTAAACGATGATCCGACGACATTGTACCAGATGGAAGATCCCAAACAAAAGGTGTGGAAGCGAAGCGGACCAGTTTTTAAAGATGAAGGGACGGGAATATTTCACTGACAAAATGGAAACAGAGGATCCACTGAACACTTTCTTAGTGAATATTACTAAGAAGGAGGACAATACCAATGGGGATTAACATAGCGATGCCGAAAATCAAAAGAGGACTGGACACATGTGGACATAACAGGGAGGAACTGGTGATACAAGAATTTCGAGGAAAATGAGAAAGGCCATGGCATCTGGGCCGATGGATTGCAGCTGAGTTTATAGGGGAAATGGCCCGAGGAAATTGATCTTCAGAAAATCACTAAATGATGCAGAGTTTAGGCCTGTGAATCTAACTTCAGCTAGACCAGGGGATATGACTTGATTATGGAGAAAAATACAGAGTGATGCTATTGGGACCTATTATAGAACAATGAGTGAGATGATAAAAGCGAAACAGCTGGATTTAGAAGAGGGAAATCCGGTGTTATTGGATATAAATACTGGGATAAGATAACTAGCTACGTCGATAAAGCGTATCCCCGTGCGGGTAGTATACTTCAGAGAAGGCATTGATACCGTTCCCCCACATTCCGGCATGAATCGCTAAAATACAGGCACAGGTTATTGAGCTTGGGCAAAAAAAGGTGGATGTCGACAAAATAGAAGACAGCGGGTTGTACTGGATGGGGTGAATCAAATTGGAAATCAGTGACTTCGGGTTTAATAACCTAAATAAGTACTATATGAGCGAGACAGAAATGAGCTCGAAGGAAAAGAGGAAGAGCAAATGATAATGGAATCAATGTGAGTACTCTTAAATTCAGTAAAACAGTGTGCCAGAAGCTGCACAGAAAGAAAACATGCAGGTTTGGGATAAAAGAAAGAACTTCTCAATTTCATAAGGAGCTAAAAGTTATACAAGTCCCTAGTCAGAGCGCATCTGGACTATTGTATCTGTTGGGAAACCATATTTGAACAAAGACATCAAACTGCTGGAAGATGTGAAAGGAGAATATCAGAGTTAGTACCAGGACTCAGACTTAAGAGTTAGAGAGAGGCTCAAAGAAATTGGATTAGATAACAATAGAAAAGAGGCATTATACGGCAGGACCTGATAATAATGTACAAATAATAAATGGCAGACCTAATGTGAATGCGGGGATAGTAGTGTTGTAATTGGTTGAATCTCTCTTCGTTAATTTCCCTCATCATTCTTGAAGGGGGGCGGTGATCTGTGTTTAATAGTGGGGGGGGGGGTTGAATATTGGGGGGGGACATATGAGGTAGCACCATCTAAGCGGCGCGCCACCATGGGTTGGCGCGTCCGTAGTGTGGGAAGGAAATTTTTAGTTTTACAGACCCTACAGATTGCAGGAAACAGCACCTCTGGGGTCATGTGGCAGAAGTAACATCCCTAAAATCGTCACTAAATTCCCCGATTGTATTTCCAAAAAAAAAAATGAGGAGCTGTCAATGTTATTCCGGCAGTTGGGCCACCGTCGGTTGTGGACGCGATAGGGTACAAGAATATTTTGTGTGTTACAGACCCCCCAGATTGAAGGAAACGGCATTCCCGGACGGTATATGGCAGTAAGCAAACGTCCAAAATTGGCATAAATTTCAGAATTCATTATTTCTAGAAACGTTCTTGAATGGAAGGATCGATGTGTAATCCTTACAATTCGAGCCAGCCGCCACCCTCAGTGAGACGCCGTATAATTAGGGCAAAAGGGAAATTTCGTTTTACAAGACCCTATCAGATTTGCAGGGGGGACACGGAAATTCCCGCGCCTGTATGGCAGTGAGCAAGTCTCTAAAAAATGGCAATAATTGTTCAGAAATTTGATTTCAAAAAGAAAAGTTCTTGGAAGGAACTAATGATGTTATCCTCCACAATTTCGAGGCCATTATACAGTGCGTTCTCGTATAGGTCAAGGAAATTTCGAAGGCTTACGAAATCCCCCAGATTGCCGGATACGGTACTTCCCATATGTCTTATGGCAGTACGCAAATCCCCACAAAGTTGACAATTAAATTTCTGAAAAGTTATCTCAAGAAACACTCTTGAAGGAATTGATTTACGTTTATACATACAATTCGCGGCACCATCAGTTGACGCGTACCGTACAAGAAATAGTTTATTACAGACCACCCACCCCCCACCCCCCCCCCAATTGCAGGGAGCGGCACCCCCGACTTGTGGCAGTATGCAACACCTGAAATTGACCCAGTAAATTTCCGAAAGACTGATCGATGTAAATCCTTACATTTCTTCATCGTGGTACTCCTTTCCGACACATAGCCATGTCTTAGAGAATATCCAATCGAGGCCCCTTCCAATTGGGGTGGAGGCGTCGCCCAAATTGAAAATTTGCTTGAACATCCACTGTCATGGAAGATTATTTGTTGTGTGTTTTTTCGGGATTTGATTGAAGAATTGAGCCAATCAGCAGACAATTTGCGTCCTTTTTCAGTAAAGTTTCCGCTTCAAATTTTTCGTCCCAAATTCTCAAGTCTCAGAATTGTTTCGCCCCCGCTTCGCGCCCTGTTATTGTTCCATAGTCAATCACGTAAACTTCCCTACTAATGTGCACGATCCCCTACCCTCTTGATTTTCGTTACATATTGCTTTCATCTTCTACTAAAAAACAGCACGTCAGGCTGACAAAAGCCAATCGAGAATAAGGATTGAAGTAGAAGCTTAACTGTTGTGCAGTGTTAAGAAAATGGCAGTTGGATTACGGCATCATTGTTGTATAGTGGGGAGGGAGGGGTGGGGGGGGTGCCAAATGAATCAAGTCCTAAACCAAATTCTCCTCGTGGCTCCTAACTATATGTTCACCACTTTGAGAGACACGTATGACAAAAATCATATTTGCCAGGAAGATGACAAAGGTATTGTACGCGTGGGCCCACTTTATTAAATGTAACGGAAAAGATAGAACAGCGCGCGCGAGCGCGATTTTTTTTTGGGCAGTTCGGCCTTTCAACAAAAAAATTAAAAATATAAATAAGAAAGATGAGTTAGACAGTTTTGTTTGGCTTTACGTACATATGATTATGGGATTTTTTCGCCAGTCAGCCAAAATATGGGGGGGATATTGAGATATGTCCCCCCCCCACCAAAATTCATTGCGGAGGGAACATGTCTCCATCGTCCCCTCCCCCCCCCTCCCGTGATCGCCGCACATGTCCATGTCTGGAGAAATTTTGGAGAGAAATTTTTACCGTTCACCTAATTCGAATATTACTGATTTGGATACTCATAATAGAGGGTATATTTTTCCGTACAGTTTCGTACTAGACATTGCTATATTCTTGATGATTCAATATCAAAATGCTTATTAGGAATGCTCTGTTAATGATTTATGCGATATTTGCATCTATATACACAGTTTTTACCATGTTATCTATGAACCTCTAGAAATCACGGAGCAGTCTAGCCAATTATTAGATGATATATTCACGAACGTCGTCAAAACTTTTCTGTTGGGCTATATGATCGCAACGATCGGTCAGATCATTATCTGTTTTCGAATGAATTAATGCCAATGATGCCTCTTCACCTTTTCAAAATAAGGCAAAATAGTCAATTACGTCGTCAGCTGACTCTAGGACAATTCCTACTTAAATTGTATTGGTTTTGTCTACAATAGGTATTGTATTCAGGTTTGAGGGTACGCGCTTGCTGTTTATGCTGACCAGGGGCCGTGTGCTATTCAAAAGAGAATTGATCGCTGTATCACAAATGAACACTATTCTAGCTCATCGGAACCAATTCGAAAGAATCTTCGTGTCTGAACTTGGCGAGCACCTAAATATTATCCTGCCTGTTATTAATGTGAATTCACGATTCTATAACCTTCTGTCGATGTTAAAATGATTAGCAGAAACATTTCCGTTTCCAACACTAGATAACTTAGAGTGAGATTATCCCCCGTGATTCAGTTATATGACCCGGCACTCTGGAATATTCTCCATATTACCAAAACAAACAAAAAACTTCCTTGTCACAAAACACCAATAATGGGTTCTGGTTCCTCTTCCCGTCTCCATTTACCCTACTCGCAACTTTTCCGAGGTGATATTTTTACGTTCCACGCAATCTTGAGTATTAATAGATCGACAATGGGGAATATCTACTCATTTTAGAGGGAATCCACAATTCAAGTATGAGTGAGTCCGCGTTTTCCACTTATCGTGTTCACTAAGATTTGTTTTGTAGCGAAACTACCTTTCGACCTCGCTCTATGAGTAAAAAGGCGGATCAACAATTCATAACCAATTATTCGTTATCGCACTCCTTTCGATAGCTGATGTCACCAACGACAAATCTGGTCTGTGTTGCTGACATAATCATTATTTAACGTTTAATCTATCGGCGTCGTCTTAAGAACATGAATTTTTGATCATCGCAACCAAAATGATAGCAATCATTTGCTCATTAGGGCATTCACCGCCCCCGAATATGGAATCCATCCTTCCCTCCATATCCACTTATAGGGTTAAGACATTAGGTGGGGGGGGCTTTCAAGCTTCCCCACTCCCGATAACAATAATAATAGGATAATGGATGATAACACCACCCGCGGCGATCGACCAAGAGTTCGCCTTATCGTGTCGTCACAAGGTTTGCGACTGTGACTATGTGACCTAAATAACCTTTGACCTGACCCCCAGAAATTTGAGGGAGTGTTACTCTTATGGGGACCCTTATCAAAGTATGAGCTTCATGTGGGGTCGGGTTTATGCTCTCACATCGCCTAAAGTACAATTTTCCCATTTTCACAATTTCCCCCAAAATTACCCCCTGGTCTGCAACAAAAACCAAATTTTCAGCTTCGATTGGACTACGCATTCTGGACTACCCTCTCACTACAAGATTCTCAAAGAACGCTCAATTACCTATACCCTGACCCCAGAACCAGAGGGATCGTGTATCATTATCGGAGATACACCTACATACTACTCCATAACCTACATACATACATACATACATACATACAACATACAGACTACATACATACATACTACAACCATATACACTCAATACATAGACCTACATACATACCCTGTCTGGCTGCATGGATTCCCTGACTTTCAGTTGAAGAATCAAAACTAGATCGGCACCTAAACATAAGATCCTCTACGTAATCAAGGACAACTTGCAGCATGATTTATACAAGGGGCTCCTTTAATTAGCTAGCTTGATAAAAACTGAGCGTAGTCCAACCGGAATTAATAGGCCTTTCCGTGACGGAGTTATAGTCATTTGAGTTTGTGTATTGGTGAAGCATCCTGTTATTGCGCAGACGAATGCACCCCATATGCACTAATAAATTAGGTCATACATGCCAACCCTGCAAACTTCTTTTGTTTCTTATGAAATTCAAACATTTTTCCCTTTCGAAAAACCTTTGGTCTATGGGAAGATTGGCGGTAGTGGGTTGGTATGTGTTTGAGGTTACATTGTGAGAAAAAGACAACGAACTCTGCTAAATGTGACCTTTTCAACAAAATGAAACAATCAAATACATAACCTAATTTCCTGTGTTGTCCATGTGTGACGTCAATATCGTTATTGCGCAAGTGTGATTTCCCCAATTTCTCTGTGGAATGGCCCAACACTTGGAAGCCCATACCTCTCCTTAGGAACATCGTATTGAGAGGGTTTGAACCTAGGGAAACAGTTTTTCCGTTCTCCATATGTAACCTCTGTTTTTTCAAGCTGCAGTTGTCCTTTAATTACTATGTACCATGTACGCCCACCCCCCATTTATGGGAGAAATACTTCTCTCTGTCTTAAACTTTATGGAGGCGGACAAAAAATCAATAAAGCAGATTACTTAAGCTTTGCATTTTTGACTGGAAATGCGCATGACAATGCATATATGCACATTGCTAAAATACGTTACACTCGGAATATATATTTGAAATTAGTACTAGTACAATTAGTGACTGTTGAAACGGGAAAATAATCTCAAGGCCCGCCAGATCTCAGAGTAAAAACAGATTTCTTCTCACTATTATGCTGATTCTCCCATCATTGATGAATCGACATGAAAGTTTTGAACTCATTACTAAACATTAGAGGCAAAGTTCAGAGTCATTCGAGGTCATCACTCATCAGTGATAATCTTTCAGCTAAATAACATAATTACGGTAAATTTCTGACCATGAAATGGTTACTTATAGTAGACCTGAACATGATAACGTAAACATAATAGAATTACTGTCCTTGTGTAGCCAATATACCATTGAATGCTCAGGCAAGAATGTAGAGATGCCAACACAACACAATAACACCAAGAGAACGTGTATTTGAGTTTCCAGACGATTTTTTAGTTGCCTGATTAGGCCGCCGTTATCTCCCAGAAAGGTCGTCCCGAAAGGGGAGCACCGGCGCGTCACACTTATTATTCAAATTCTTTGATGCCATTTTCCAAGCGCAAACAAAGAGGACTGGGCTTATGTGATAACATTCCTTATAATTATAATACTGTAGGCCACGCAATACTTCCAATCGACGAGGGTGATATGGCAGGAGGGTTCGTCCTCAATGACAAACCGCCTGGTTTCATTTAGCCTAAACCGAGAAAAAAATTGATCGTCGCACATTACATAACGTTTGTTAGTGTGATCGTCCCAATGCGACCTAAATATACAGCCGTGTTTACCATAGGTTACTTCGTCAGCATTATTACTCGATCCGGTAAATGTATTGTAATTATGCAGCATACTTACTAAATATTGGCCCGGACAAAAAGTTATACAACCTGTACTTTAACAAGAGAGTGACCATTACGGCGCACCTCAACAGGAACCAGTGTGACGGGATGATGATTACCAAGTGGACTAGCCCTTTTGCGGCGGGCTTTTAAAAATCCACGGGCATTTGGACGAATGGGGGATCCGCGTAACACAGTACAATCCAATCGGAACCGACGGAAGCATGGACTAAGCCGTCAGTTAGCTTCTACTATCAAGGTACGTATTTTCCTACGAGGATACCAGTGGCGTACCGAAGAGTTGTCTGGGGGGGGGGGGGGGGTGAGGGGGAGGGGTGCGAGGCGGGATCCAGGGGAAGTCGCCCTCCTTTATGGGCTCATCCCCTATTGCCACATGCATTCAATGCCCCTGGACACATGCTGTTTACAATATGGCTATAACTGTGAAACAAACAGAATTCGACTGAACAGTCAAAAAAAGAATGGTTTTTTGTGTCCCCAAATTATGGATCACATTGGTCCATGGGCAGGGATCTTACAAACTGCCAACCCCTGCTCCCGACCCGCCACACCCCACACTCGCGCACGCCCACGGCGAGGATCGCATCCCGGCAATGGTATTCACAATGCCGTCAATCCAATCCTCAGTCTATTATCAATCATTCTAGATTGGCGAACAATGATACCAATTAACAGATTCATTACAATTCCGATAGAAAGATTGGGCGCAAAGTTATCAGAGACCCTCACCATTATGAGTTTCGTATAGACAGATAACAGCAACCAGCTTTTGATATATTCAATACGTGATGATTCTCATTTAGACTCGTAGGAGCTGATTTTCACATGTCCCAAGAATCTGGGTAACATCAGCATAGATCATCCTAACGGTTCCACGACTTGGATGCTTTCTCGGGGATCAGAACAGTATATAGTGGATTGCCATGTTGGCCGATATTTCAACACCCTCTGTTGCCACATCCATATCGGACCCTCTTAGCATTTACACCCACATTATGTGGCGAATATATATAAGTAAATCTGAGGTCCTCAGAGGTCAGGAGCGGCGAAACTGTATAAACAACGCTGAATGAGAACCCTGACAGTCGGGGAGATTTTCCCTATTCGGGTGAATTAAATTGTCTCCTGTTTAGGAAAATTCAAATTATTCATGAGACTTGCCATATTGTATTTTTGCCACAATGCAACGTTCACACCATATGGAAATATCAGAAGACATTCATTATCACCCACCCCTCTCGAAATTCGGTGTCAGTCCGAGTCTTTCCATTTTCACTCTCACTACTACTGCATATTCAGGGACTTGTTTGTCCTAACTACAAAAAAGCTTGCTTTGGATGGTAGTATCACTGTAGATTTGAGATATTTGACTGAGAAAGACGCACTTCCGGTGGTAGGGGTCTGGATTAGCACAAGTAGTTCGTGTTGTAAATAGTTAGAGGGTCTACTAAGCTTGCATAGCTCAATGAAGGAAAACATGCTTTGGAACCACGTAACTGGGTAGATCAGCGACATATGGTTGAATTACTCAATAGCGTAAGGGTTGTCATAAACTGAGAACGACTGTTTGGTATTTGGTGGTCTGCGGACCATGTTCAGTAGTAGTATGAGTATATGGATTAACAATGCATTCCCCGAACGGAGAATCTCGAATTCACCCTAAAGGAGGATCCGGCCAACTGACTGGACATGAAAATAGAACTATAGTCAACATTAAGTGACCAGAAAAAAATAACAAAGGCAAAAATCAGCATTCCGTTAAACATCATAAAGTTTACGTACATTCGACATTGAGTGAATGATCGATTAAGTACCTATAGTAACCAAAGTTACAGAAATATAACATTGCAGAAACTCATTATTCGTCAAACTTATAAAGCTACAGTAAATTCTGAACATTGATTGAATGATCGATTGGTACTTACAGTAAACATTAGGTACAAATATAACAAGGCAGAAATCATCATTCAGCTGAACATCAAAACAGTTTACAGTAAATTATGAACTAGATTGAACTGATCGATTATTATTATATAAAAGCGAAATCAGCATTCAGCTAAACAATCATAAAGTTACATCTAAATTCTGAACTTGTGGATTGATCGATTGTTACGTATATAAACATTGGGACACAAATATAACAAAGCACAAATCATTAATTCAGCTGAAAATCCTAATAGTTACAGTTATGCTGAACATTGATGAAATACGATTATTAACGTTATAGTCACATCATGGACAAAAATATAACTAGGCTAAAATCATTATTTCAGACTTAAACAATATAAAGTAACAGAAATTCCGAACATTGATTGAATGATCGATTAGTACGTAAGTAACATTAGGTACAAAATTTAACAAATCAGAAATTTTATTCTTCCGCTGAACATCATATAGTTCCAGTTAATTCTGAACATTAATTGCATGATCGATTAGTACTCACTAGTAAACTTAGTGACAAGAATATACCATGATGCTAAAATCTCATTTAGCTAAACATAAAAAGTTACCGTGAAATTCTGACGATGATTGAATGATCGAGTGGTACTTACATAAACATTAGTTGCAAGAATATAACCCCAAAGGGCAGAAATCCCTTATTCATTTAAAACATCATGAAGTTACAGTGAATTCTGACCATTGATTGAATTTAATCGATTAGTACTCATAGTACTTAGGTGACAAAAATATAGCGAGGCTAAATCTTCATTAAACTAATGTCATAACCCATGTGAATTCTAACATTATTGCATGAATGCGATAGTCTTGAAGTAAACATTAGGCGGCCGGAAAAGGTTTTCAATTGGACCAATACGCTAAACTTACACTGACTTCTCAACATTATTTGATTTACAATGATAGTTGTTACATGTATTAACATTCTAAAATCACGATCAATAAAGGTCTATAACTAACCATTGTTGTATCCAAAGCAAGAATCATTATTCAGTTTTTAAACATCATGAAGTTCAGTAAATTTCTGACATTGATTGATGATCGATTATTACTATAGTAACCTTAGGTGACGAAAATAAAACAAGGCTTAAAAATCATTATTCAACTAAACATCATAAGTTACAGTAAATTCCCTGAACAATTTTTGATTGAATGATCGATTATACGTATAGTACTTAGGTGACAAAAAATAACAAGCAGAAATCATTATTACTGAAATCATATAGTTTCAGTAATTCTGAACATTGATTGAATGATCGATTATAACTTATGTAAATATTAGGTGACAAAAATATAACAAGGCTAAAATCATCATTCAGCTAAACATAAAAAAGTTACAGTAATTCGGAATATTGATTGGATGATCGATTAGTACTTATAGTCAACATTAGGTGACAAATAAAACAAGGGCATAATCATTATTCATTCAAACATCATAAAGTTACAGTGAATTCTGACGATTGAGTGAATGGTCGAGTGGTACTTCAGTAACATAGTAAACAAATATAACAAAGGCAGATCATTATCAGTTAAACTCATACGTTACAGTAAATTCTGAACCATTGATTGTATATCGATTAGTAACTTATAGTAAACATTAGGTGACAAAATTATAACAGGCCAATCATTATTCAGCTAACATCATAAAGTTACAGTAATCTGAACATCGATTGAATGATCGATTGGTTCTTACAGTAACATTAGGTACCAAGAGTAAAACAAAGCAGAGTTTATTCAGCTAAACATCATGAAGTTACAGTGAATTCTGACGATTGATTGAATGATCGATTAGTACTTATAGTAAACCTGAGTGACAAAAATATAGCGAGCTAACTCATCATTAACTAACTAGCATAAACCAGGTGAATTCTAAACATTGATTGAATGATCGATTATACTTATAGTACACATTAGGTGGCCGAAACGGGTTTCCATTGACCAAATCGGCGAAAACTTCCCTGAATTCTTCAACATTATTTGATTTACATAGTTGGTACATGTATTAACATATAGCCTAAAATCACGGTCATTGAAAGGTATAATACTAAACAGTGGTTTGTAATCCAAACTAAATATGATGTTTCTGATGTAGTTTCATGGTCATGCTGGAGGTAAAATCACTCAACACCGTGGTGATTAATGAAAACCTGGTTGCACGGTTGTAAATAGAAAAATGTTGAAAATATGGTGAAGGTCATCGCAGGTAAAAATCGAGTGTTCTCCCAGCCACCGTAATGCTCTGATCGTGCTGATCTGGAGACCGATTACCCACAACTTAAACAACTTCATACAACTGTCGTTTAATAATATCATCCCTAATGACATAATGATTACCTTGTGATTAGTTTTATATTCACTCTCTAGAGTTCCATTTCCCTATGCCCTTCTAATGTTTTTTTTTTTTTCTTGTGGGTGGGGGGTTGGTACTCAGCGACTCTGGGGTACGCCAGGAAAAGTGAGATTGTAAACATTTGTTGTTACTAGAAGGCATGCGGGCATTGTCTCCACTGGGCTGTGGGTTATACTCAGTAACATATTTGAGGAATAACCCGCTATTGTAGGACTACACAATAAAAATACACAATAAGAAATAATAATAATAGGACTGGGCACCCAATATTTCAGTAATAAAACCTGGCAATGCAAGCGTTGAGAGAAGCACTAAGACCAGTAAAAGAGGCCGACCCGAAGACATCTGGATATCCATAATCAACGTGTGGAAAAAAAAAACCCAATGGGAACCAAAAACTAGGGGCTTCAGTTGGCAGAGACAGAAATGACACTCAAAACAGGAAGCAGTGGAGAGAGATTTGATGGGAGCATCATACTAACGAATGCGCAGTACCGACCAACAGCGGAAACGTAGCAGGAGAAGAAGAATACGTACAAAAAAGAAAGAGTCATTACTCAGATACTAGTGTAGAGTGTACGTATACGCTGAGAGTGACGTGGATACGTCAATTTGGGTTTTCTTTGGTGATGATGTTGCCGGGTCCTTCCCACGCACGCAAAACACTTTAGACATTCGAACACAGCTGCTCACGTGCACCGGGCATATGCACGCAGCAGACGAAAATGAACCCTCGCAATCCTGGCAATCGGGCCCCAAAGAAGAAAAAAAAAGGCTCTATCTTTAAAGAGGAAATTCGGCGCGACGTACGTCAAGTGTAAGGGCGGCGTGCTACCGCAAGTAACATTGCTCAGTAGATGCGCTAGTTCAGCATATGAATCCGCCAGGGACTCGCAGTCCGTACATGATCCATTGGTTCACGCACGGCCAGTTGTTTCTGCGCAGGAGAACAAACAACGTTTTGATTATCGAAATCGTTCTTCTTAATGCTCATTATCAGGACAACTGAACTGATTTCTTGATATTTGATTCTTCGTCACCAGTCTATTGTTAAGCTTTCAAGAGTAGCTCTAATTCACGTGGGTGTCGTTGGGCGAAAAATGTAATTACCTTGTCAATATCTATTTCTATATCTCGGTGGCATTTGATTGTCAAAACAGAGGACGGGTTGTTTCGGGGCATGTTGAGCTGAATACGTTTCAACGGTCCCCAGTTCACTGTAGAAACGCTTGCTGAATCTCTGGGAGCGGTAAGGGTTTCAAGTCAGAAGAATCTTGAGAAGTGTTGTTATAGTTGGAAAAGTTGATTCCATCTTATCGTTAGCGAGAATGGTTGTCAGATCAAAATTGCCCTTCGATGAGAGGTCATTTTCCTTCAGCCAACGTTGAAACTCCGGATATTCTCTCTGCAACAGTGCCTTGTCGATATCCGGGTTCGGATCACATCCGAAGATCTTCGCTAGTGTTTCGATGTGCGACGACGTATCAGAATTGTCATCAGCCAGAAAGTTCGAGGAAAAAACTCCAAAAGCTGATGTCAGGTCTGCATTTTCACTATTCTGACCGAGAATTCGCTCGTGAAGTCATTAATTGAGTTCGTCCAGACATGGGAAGAACAAGGCACGACTGTAGTATTCTTCTAGAGACTCACCCTTAGCATCACGCCGTCTGCGCCGTCTACGTTCCGGTACTTCGAAACCGTCAAGTTCTGCTTTTTCTTTGGACTCTTTCATCAAGCCTGAAAACTTGGAGTTGTTTCTCATATCCGAAAGGTTCCGGTGGACAATTTGAGCAGTATTACTGAATTCCAACGAATTTATTTTCGGTGTTCGCAGGAAATTTACAAGAGTGCTCGTAACATTCAAACGGCCCTAGCGACTGAACAAGGGATATGATGAAATCGAAAGAAGCAATACTGGACAACAAAACAGTTGCCTCTGTCACTGTAAAGTCGTCCATAGAGGGTTGGCTCTTCAATTCCTCGAGTGTATCTCCAACTACCCCTGACAGTGCGAGATAACATTCTATGGCATCTTTTCGGCTCGCCCACTTCGTTACAGTAAGGCTTTGTAAGCATATTTCTTTGAGACACTATCAAGGTAGAGCGTCGGACTTTGCATGTTGCCTTGAGCTCAATCATTCCGTTTTCCCCCGAGAAAAAAAAACATGCAGCCTATCAAGTGTACAAACATATTTCTTATTATGTATTCAAAAAAACCCCCCCCCCCCCCCCCCCCTTTCGGCATGAGGCCAAGAATAGCGAGTATTCAACACATGGTCATGACATTGCGTAATACAGCTTTTGGTTCTTTTTCGCATATTTGCGCTTGAACGCATTTGGTATTGCCTCTCGTGGTCGCGACTTTATCATACAACTGTCCTCGACACATGTGAATATCAAATCCAGTTGATTCAAGCTCTTCTATTATGGTGTTGTGCATCTTGGTCTCGGAAAACACAACAGATGAGCATACGTTCTTCAACGACATGGCTTGCCTGGTAAAAAATCTGATAAAGAGTGCTATCTCTTCCCTATCAGAGATGTCTTTAGCTTCTTCCGCAACGATGCAGAAGTAACCATCACCAAGCATTGCGCGGATCTGCTTACGGACATCAACAGCACAAATAACCACAAGTTATTCTGAATATCATCATGGTACTTTTATCGGCACCTCACGCTGGCTACGAAGAGGAATGTTCTGTCTTACCATCAAGATGAGTTCTTCAATAAGGCGGCGAACAACCTCACGGTGATTCTTCTCAGTTAATTTGCCGGGTATCGAAGCACACTAGTCATTTTCGCGCATGACCTCTTGTGGATTCTGACTGCTCGTGCCTTTTAAATTTTCCTGTAGGTTTTTTTCCAGCTTCCGACCCCTTTTTCTCCTCCAAATGGGTTCCCCTTAACCGCTGGAGGTGTCACTCTCGAAGTAAAACGAAACAGGCAACCAATCATTTTGTTCTTTTTGATTGAGTATGTAAGCCAAGGGCGATTGTACCCCTGCTCATCTACATACCACTCGTCACTAAACCTCCGTTTGCTATTATCTGCGGGAAATCCTCCTCCAGGAAGATCATTCGCTTTTGGTTGGAATGCCCCTGCTTTTGCGAGGTACAATCGATCCTCTTCTGAGAGAGGTTAGAAAAATGTCCTCTAGGATCGGGTAGGATGATGAGGGTGTTGAGTCACTTGAGGTGTTCCTGACGGTGTAGAAGTTTGAGATGAGTCATGGTCCTGTTGTGAAGGTGAATGCCTTGTGTCCGTTGAGCATTTACTTGATGTCGGTTTAAGAACATGTTCTACTGTGGGCGCGCTGATGCTGAGACACATCACTAACAGGGGACAATCTCGTTGTCGAAATGCAGTCGAAGATGTTGGACGGGAATCGCCAGCCGATGTAGAAGGTTTCGAGGACTGGCGAGTGGCCGGCAGAGGTGATGTTGATGCAAGCAGCTCAGCACTCGAATCACAGCTGAACCCGCGTTGGAAGCTATCCTATTTGGCCCTGTGGAAAACCGGAGAAAAAATACTTTCAGGGTATATGTATGTTCCATGTGGGGCATTCAACGTTAGATGTTGTTCTTAACTACAAAACAGTCATGCCGCCTAATCAAATGCCATCCTTATTATCAGCTAAATATGATAGCAGCCTAGTTCTCGAACGAGCAACTTGCTGACTGATAGTTATCTAGGTGAAATAAGTACAGAATTGTATATGGCCAACGATATACTTGCATTAAAATTGCATTAGATTCTTGCGTCAATGATGTTTATTATCGATGTGTACGTGATGTGTTTGAGTAACAGTCAAATCATTCATATATATCGAGAGCTTATGTACATCGTTATACGAGATGGACCTCTCTAAAGCGCATCAAACAGATAACTGGCTACGGAATCGAAATTGATTGCAATGATATTGAGAATGATGACCTATTTTTACATAAAACTTGCATACTGCATGCATACGTTCTTTCTATTTATCGACTTTTTGGTCATATAAAAATTTCAATAATCATAATACGACAAAATGGGTGCAATTAAACGACACGATCTGCTATTTTTTACGGCTTGTGGATTACATTTAGGTCAATGGGGGAACCGACGAACTGAATGAATGATGGGTGGGCCGGCGGCACCCATAGAGACTATGGAAGAAGCCCTCAGCCCAATCTTTCTCAAACTTCTCCCGACAACATCAGTTCAAAATCGGAAACATATATGTTTCGAAGTATATATACGTTCCTACATTGGACAAAAACATTAGACATAATTTATAAATGTGTCTTGTGGTGTAGAAGAACTAGAGACCACCCTGTACAGTGTTGACTTTACACTCATTGAAGTGTTCCGCATCCCATTCCAGAAAGAATAAAGATTGCCCCTCAATAGTTTTTGAGCAACTTCAAATGGCACAAAAATGAAATCAGTTGGCGTACGTCAACCGGGGAGGGGAGAAGGGCAGAACCTGCGGTTCTCCGGACAACTCCCACCCGGACAACTCCCACCCGGACAATTCCCCCTGGACAATTCCCCTTCAACACCCTGTGACCTAACTTTAGGACCCCACCTAACCCTAATTCGGACCATAAGAAACATTCCGTTGAGGGGGATGTCTCGGGTGGAAATTTTCTCGGGTGGGATTGTCCGGTGACTGACATGCAATTAGTAGTAATTATAGCGTTTTCAAAACTTTCACCGGAAAGCCAATACTGACCTATGGATGACCTTGACTATGACTCGCAACACTCCATATGCAGGGGCGTAAATATGTGACACACCTCCAGATATATTGAAAAGTCGGTCCCGTAGCGGAGAGAAAAATTGAAAAAAAAGTAGGTCTCTGAGCCTCCAAAGCCGTTTTTTAAGGAGCCTTGAATAGACCCCGAAGATGGGTGTTCGTGAACGAAGAATTCCATACAAAACTGTAACAAATGGACGTTGTACGGAAGGAAGATTGCCCCCTCCCTCTCGTCGTGAACGTCACCACGGTCGCCGAAAAAAAACCTGGGAAAATTACGATAATTAATAGTCAATAAAAGAAGTCGGTCTCAGACGAACATCTTGTCGGTCCCAAGGTTCACACCCCCAATTGTGTATTTACGCCCTTGCCCATATGTACTATTAGTCAGTACTGCGATCATAGTCACACAATTCAATCTGTGGAAACTAGAGAGGCGTTTTCCTTTTCCTTCCCTAAATAATTGCTGCCAAAGATGACCCCAGTGACTTTCGACTTAAACACCCCATATGTAGCATTGGTAGATCATATTGACCACTTGCATATTCACCCTATTTGAAACTTTTCCAGAGATGCCCATAGCTGACACCTAGATGATCTCTGACCTCCTGAAAACCCCGTATATACTACCGTATTGATTAATTTGAGTTATCAATAGTCCAAGCATCTAAAGATATACAATATAATTTGTTCACGGAGCCATTGCCTACCATTGCCTTTTGGTAACAGAAGCGAAGGAGAATTATTCAACTTGGTAGGAATGCAATGGGTGTTCCCTTGCGAGAAATCTTCGAAAGTTCCATTCCCATCAGTTTATTGCTTGAACTTCACCCTCCCCAGAGGTAATCATCGCTTTTGTCTCGCCTGAACAAAGTTCAGGAAGAGGCTTACGATTGCGATTACGATATAATAATATATATCTATATATATATATATATATATATATATATATATATCTATATATATATATATTATATATATAATATATATATATATATATATATATATATTTACATACATTCATACACAAATACACTCATTGCATTCCTACCAAGTTGAAGTTGAAGCGCTTCTGTCACCAAAAGGCAATGGTAAGATCATTGAAGGGTTTTGCAAGTAGGCTACAATAAATACTGCATCAAGACGGGGTTAGAACCAATGGATTCAGTTTGTCTTCCCTATGTACAGGACTCTTGAAAAAACCCTCTGAAGACTTAAGAGGCACTATGAAGGTCACGAGGCCGGCGTTTGCATCCAAAATGTCAACGCACTTCCCCCACACATTAGGTTGGTCATTATACCTATAGGATGTTGTTCCATGGTACATAGGGTGTTCAGATAGCTGAGATCAGAGGTCGTACAGGCCAGCTATAGCGAGAGAAATTAAAAGGCTTTCTATCTTCCATGAAGTTCATCCAGGGTACTTATATGATAATTCCGCCGGGGTTAATATAGTGGAGGGACGTTGGGAACTAACAGTGTATCAACAAACGTCCTCATCCAGTTCCTTACATGGTTCAATTCCGCCTCTTGCAAGGCGAGGAACACTATGGGGATAATCACATTCCCACCAATCACTAAGTGTTGAACTGATTGACTGACTCATTTTAAACCTGGACATCAGACTACCTTATATTGCTAATTCACACCTACAGTACCACATGATTAATGGATGCATGGCACTGACATCATTGTTGTGTCTAAATACAAGAAAAACGTTTCTGCATTTTGCCTGCTCCCATGAGTCTGGTCTAGTCTATTACTCTTCTAATCCTATTATGACCAGAAGATGTTCAGGTGTTACCACTCAAATTCGAAACCAAAGAACTATGTCACTATATAGTGTCCACCCACGAAGAGTAGCACCACAATATCTCCAGAGGGGCGAGCCTCGGAGCCGAGAAACTGGAAACCAGACAAAAACTGGACATGTGTAGGCGGGTACAAACCGCCGACGTGTACATCCCATGAAGCTATTATATGCAGGGTATATCCCCGCTGGAAAAAAATCGTAGACATCATTTTTGTTTTAGCTGCTTTAGCTACTATGCCAACTGGAAAGAAATGATACATGGAAGTGCCTGAACAGTTGAAATATGGATCTGGTTTCAAAGTCACTCAAGGTCAACAGAGGTCAAAGCCTGGAGGTCTTGCACAAATGATACGTACATGTGTAGAGAGCTCATACTTCACATGCAGGTTGGGTATATACAGTACATGATTCCTATTGTTTGGGGTCGGGTCACCTTAGGTCAGCAAAGATAAAGTTTGGAAGGTATTGAGGGCTGATACTTGGTGTGTCGGTTGCTCATATCTTGTGGATAATTCCTGTTATTTTGGAGTGTCGGCATCGTGTACTGAGGTCCACAGCGATCAAAGTCCTAGTACTAAATAGTTTGGGGCATGGGGTTGCTCCCTTACAAATGTATGCAATATTTCATTTTGTCTTCAACCGATTAGTGACAACCATTGGGGAAAGAAACATTACGCAGTGTTGCGACTTGTTCGAGCATCGTGATGCCCCCCAAATCCAAGGAGAGACATTGCATCAAACAGTTACGTCACTGATGACGTCATTCCGGTGACGTCATTCCGGGATCACGTGACGGAAATGGTTCAGGAATAGTAGGCCTGGAAAGTGCGAATTTGTTGCAGTTTGAAGTACGAAGTGCATCGTAACCATCCGGGCTTGTATGGTTGCCTAAAGTTTATGATTATTGTTGTGGTTATCTATGAAAGCGCATACGGACACACAAAATGGCATACCGACAGGAAACCTGTGGAGCTACTCTCCGAGGTTTATGTGGCATTCTATGGATGCTTTTTGCACACACAGTATATTTCTCGTCACTACTTTGAGCACCCCCAACACACAGTAAATTTCTCTTCACTACTTTGAGCGCCCCAGCTTTTAAATCGTGGGTTGCAGCAACATAAACCTTGCCCTAGCCTTCTGTCATTAGGATTAACAGAATAAACTCATATCATTCCTCATAATCAGCCAAGACAACACCAATTCAATCCTCGAACGTGTGGTTCTCTTGTTCATGAGAAGCAGTAATAGGAATTTGACCCAGTGAGAGCCATCTGGACTAGTTGTCCCCCAAACCTAGTGTCCTATCGGAGTGGCTGAGTTGAGTTCAGTTTAATGAGACTTAGAAAACGAGACCTAGTAATACTACAACAACTCAAAATGGACCCGATAAAGGCACCTAACTGGACTCAACTAATTTTTCCCAAGAACTACTTCACATCTGGATTTTTCAGCTGACACTTGCCTGAGCCAAATGGATATATCCAATCATTGGTGGATGCGTCAGAGGTCTATGTTGCCCCTTTGTAAACACAACAGGTTTTCAACACATCAGAGAGCTCTACCTCTTAGGTACGCTGCACGTATAGGGCTAACTTATGTGACAGTAATTGACTCACGTTAAAACCCTGATTCATTGCAAATACTAACCCCTTAACAAATAAAGTGGGAGAAGGTCACACTTCAAAGTTCATCATGAGTCGAAACTATCTTCCATGCACAATTTATGACCTGTACATCAGATGACACCCTCAAAAATAAAAATATTAGGAAAAAATTATACACACTTACTGCTGTGTGCTAGACCTTTGAACATACCTGAACGTCGGTGATGCATCTCGTTGTCCTCTTCTCTCCTTTTCCTTTTCTCGCTCTCACTTGCCTCTTTATTTGTTTTCATGCTCGCCTTCTTCCCTTTTCTCCTCTTCTTTCCCCCGCTTCTCTCCTCTTCTCGCGTTTGATAGGTAAATCCGAGGCAACCGCTCCAGATGTGACGTCCCTTCCGGTCTTCTGCTTTTCCACCAGCTTGAGAAAGTACAGGGCCAGCTTTTCCACCTCTCTACAGATCTGCCTAGCTAGATGAATGCTTTCAAAGTTTATAGGCGACGCCTCGCCATCGTCTAGTTCCAGAGAAAATTCCTTTCCGATTGGCTCCGATGAAATATGTTTATCTCTAGAAGTCTGTCCAAGAGCTGCTAACCACAAGTTCCCGCGGTCATACATTGGCTGAACCTGAAAGTAGGGGAGAAAATCAATGAAAAGGTGGAAAAGAATAACAATTATTTCATCAAATGAACAGCGTGGGTGAATATTTGAAACCCACTAGGAAATATCCTCTTGAAATAGTGTGCCAGGTGTACAACGCACTAATAACAGTTATAATAATAATATTTCATTTGTGATGCGGAAATTCTGTATCACTGCTAAACGTAATAGCAACGCTAAATGTAATACTGCAAATACAGAATGGATGACGGACAAATGATGGTCACAATGATTCAACTAGCATAGCTGAAATATTGGACTAAGAATAGACAATTAATCGGCTGGTGATAAAAAGTGGATATTCACGCATTAACTGATTAACAAGATTAGTGACAGAGGTGGGCTTCCTGCATTACTGATGTAAGCCGGGGGGAACTTGTCTACGTGCAACAATGTATGCATTAGTGAACAGATATGTCTTTTAGTTCTTCTGGAAGGTAATTACATCTTTGCTAGTCTTTAGGTCCAGCGGGAGACTGTTCCAAAGTGTTGGCGCAGATCTGGCGAAGCATCGATCCCCATAGGTGGTGGTACGGACTGCAGGTACAGCCAAACCGGTGTTGCATTCCAGACCGAAGGTGCTGCTGGGTGTGTGCTCCTGGATATGGTCTTGAATATAGGGCGGTGCTAGGCCGTTTTTAGCTTTGAACACAAGGACAAAAATTTTATACTTAATTCTGTCCTCAATTCTAAGCCAGTGTAGTTCTTTTAGGACCGGCGTTATGTGTTGATGTTTCTTCGTTCTTGATACCAGCCTGGCCGCACATTTTTGAACACGTTGAAGTTTTACTTGATGTTGAGATAGACTAAATAGTGATCCAGGTGGGATAAGACACACGTCTGCCAACAGTGTTGCAGCTGCCTTCGTGCTGACGAAACGACGAATCATTGAGATGTTGCGAATGTTGAAGAATGTTAACGAGCTAACATTTGTAAAATGTTCACAATTTCACACAAACACACACACTATACCATGACTGTATAGATTCCTTTGACTTCGTCAAGGACTCTCAAACCACGGAATAAGTGATACCCATAGTTAAATTGAATATCGCTGACAGTAAATTAGCACGTTATTATTAGATTTGATATAGGCCTACCGCGACCGATTTTTAGCATGACGTCAGGCAGACGGAATCTTCTATCTATTGTTCACCAAGTATTGAGAGACGACATTGCCCCTCTAAGGCTTAGAAAGGTTCAGGAATTATGAGAATATTGCACTTAGCATTAGTGGGGGACATGTCGGAGATAAAAAAAAAAATATCTGGAGAGCCTTGCCTTGGAGCAATATGTTCGGATGGTAATCACCCGGATTGCAAATTGTTCGAGACCACGATGATTCAGCTTCAATTCCTGGCCAAAGGGGCCACTGAATATAAGTGCATCAGTGCATTGAGAAGAGCCAGCTGAGCAGTGATGTTGAACTTGAACTAAACGAATATTCAAACTTGCATTAAGACTGTATTTTCCCTCGCGGCAAATTGATTTAGGCGTGTAATTATGGGCAAGGTTCACGAAGGTCGATGTCCGTGGGTACCCCGGTAACCCCACCAACCCAAACTCGACCGATATATTAACAACTAGTGCAGAGGCCTCATACACGTAAAATTGTGACTGTTATTGGTATTCATTGGAGCATTTATTAGCCCCAAGTATAGGCTTGATCGTTCCATGTGTGGTTGAACTATTGCGTCAAACAAGTGACCTCAAATGACCTTTGACATGACCTCCAAAACAATAGGGATTATGTATTAGCCATGTGGAACCCAAATATGAAGTATGAGCTCGATCCACCCAGGTGGAGTGGAGGTAGTTGATGGGTTGTGTACACCAAGCTAAACTTGGAAAAATATCAGTGGTTGCACCCATGAAAATTAAGATCTTGGTACTGTCATCCCCTAAGAAGCAGGGTGCCACTATGCCAAATTTGAGCTTGATCGGGCCAAGCGATCTGGACTTTTCTTGTCAATGAGGTTCTTAGACTTCGACCTTTCCTGACCTCAGATGACTTTTGAAAATGATCCAACAACATAGGAACGTGAATACTCATAAGTTTGAGCTCAATCCATTCGGGTGGAGTTGAGTTTTGTGTCTACACAGGCTTAATAGCCAAAATATCAGTTTTTCACAAATTTACACATTTTCTACGGAATTGACTCTGACTTCACACCAGAACCAATTGGGTCTGTATTATCCATATGGAAAAATATGCCACAATTTCAGATTGATTGGACCAGAGTTTTCAGACTTTTGCTGACGTCAGATGGCCTGATCCCGAAACAATAGATGTGGACGAAGAGAGCTATTTTTTAAACAAGATTCTGTCCCATAGGCGTGGATCGCGGGGGGTGGGGGATACAATATTTGATGTTGGCGGATGGCCTATGTGATCACTCCCCCATTTATCCAAGGCATTATATCTCCCAAAATAATTGAATAAAAATGAGGGTATCTACAAAGGTAGAGTACGCCATAACACAAGGCCTATCACATATTTCTAATCAGATTGCTTAAATTTCATGTTGAGGAGGCCAACATGCTACAAAAAAAAAAATCGCGCTGCGCTGCGATTATAATATTAGTCGTCCCATGCACAATAACTTCGTCACAAATATGTTTCTCCTCCATACGTGTCATCTACAAGTGCGGTGAACTTAGGAAAGGCCACAAGGAGAATTTGGTTTGGGACACGATTAATGCTGCCCCAATGCTGGGAGAACAACTAGCATATCCTAACCGGCTAGCACTGCACATAACTATTGGCTAGAGTTTGTTCAACTTTCTAATCCTTATTGTTTATAACAGAATGGCTTTGCCAGCCTGACGTGCTGTTTCTCAATTATATCCCTGCAACACTGGAAGTGTCCGGGGATAATTTGTCCGGGGATATTATGGTTTTGGAGGTGTAGCCGCCGCCGGAAACTATATAGCCGTTAGCGCAATAACTCTCCAACACAATTTCCGATTGACACGAAACTTGGTACACATGTCAGTCCTAGTGAAATCTCGGGTCTTTTTTGCGGGTTTACACGAAAGGAAATACAGAGTTAATCGCGATTTACACGGAACTCGGTGGGTTGCAACAAAAGTTGGTCCCGAAAAACATGACTGTGATTTCAGGTGAAAATTGTGTCTTTTTTCACGAATTTTTCTAACTTCTTCGGATTTGAACGATTGGTGGATGTGGAACTGTTGTTAATCCCAAACAACATGAAGATTATTTCATGGTCCGGGAGGTCGAATGTGCATAATATTGCAATTTTTTCTATAAATAGAGAGTGTGGACTACAGTTGGTCCTGAACAACAGGTAGAGCATTTCTCGGGTCGCGGAGGTCTAATGGATATAATTTAATGTGCTTTCTCTAAACGAATTCCACAATGGCTATTTATGGCGGGGGTATACACGTCGGCGGTTCACCCGCCTGTCATATCTAGTTGATAAAAGCAATTATGCCGAAGGACAACTGGCAGGTGATCGTGGCAACATCAGTATTAGCTTGATGATCATATTGCTTGATGGCCAGGACGAGACGTGCGCTACCACTATTTCGTACCACTCTTCAAAAACCTTCCAGGTCAAGCATCCTTTCTGGTGCCAGTATGGTCCAGTCCAGATCAGAGAATCAACGTGCAATCGTGTCTGTGCAAGTAAAAAGTTTTTTTCAATACACCTGCAACTTTAACGCCGGCCATTTCACAAAAACAGTAATGTCCTCAAATAGGTTTTATGAATATTCATCACCTTTTACCCAATGGTAGACCAGCTCCAAGCTTTGCTATATGGATCCCCCCCCCTTGGAATCATTTTAGGTTTTTGCTTTGAATGAAACATTTTTTAAGCTACCAATACTGATTATGAAGTATGCATACCCGGGTTAATATATTAGTAAAGATAGAGTTGATAAAGTTGGAGGCGTGTAGCAGTATTTTTAAGAATACCTCTGGAAGTCATTTTAGTGTTTTTTGCTTTGAATGAAGACATTTTTAAATGCTACAATACGGATTATGATATGCATACCCGGTATAATTAATTCTTAAAAGATGAGTTGATAAAGTTGAGGCGGTGTAGCGTAATTTATTGCGAATACCATTAGTTTCATTTCGACATTCCAAGTATGAATATGATAAGTTGGGGAGGCGATTGGGGTTGAGTTAATGTTACCTGATAAAAAAAATGTATTACTGTGTATCTTGTACCGCGCCCCCTAATTCAACATCAGACTGGATTAAATTAAACCACTTTCACACGAAATGGTACCTGCCACGTGTAATATATAATCTAAAACAAGTTGTGAAGGTCCCAACCAGGGTACCCAATTCTATCATGTTCTTTATTTATCAATACTTATACAACAAGATTAAGTCAACCTTGGAAGCTGTTGAGGTGCGAATTAGCCAGAATGACGACTTACCCTATTTATTTCAAGTGGACATGTTTTCTAACTCATTGTCGAGCTCCAAGAAGAAATTTGTCATGAAGTTATGAATTATCGCGTGCAATGGCCATAAATGAATAAATATAGATGCGTGTAAGTGTGGCCTGAGAAATTGCGATTGGAATCAGTTCGTATGAAACGACAACGAACCAAGGCGTTAACAAACTGGATTTAACGTAATTTGTCGATATTGTACAAACATTGGCCCCACTTACAGAAAAAAAGGGCAAAAGAACAACACAACCAATGTGTTTTAACGAGGAGAAATTATACAGCCTATCAAAGGAGAGAATCATTACAAAGAATTGATCATCATTTATACTCGCTTCTGGCGTAACAAAGTGTGGACTTTACTTAAATTCTGTGCTAAACATAGTTATTTTAGGATTCTATATGCAAGGGCATGGGTGATTCGGAGGCTATCTGGAAGCTGCTTAGAAACGCCCAATCCAATGACAATACCAACATGCAATGCCAACAAGAAATTAATACATACAGTTAGTGATGATAATATTCTTTTGTCTAGTCCTGTTACGATGCTGAGCTTTTAATGAATCTTTATACGGTTCGTATCGCGTCAAAATATGCTGTTGATGACAATTCGAACATCGAAAGGAATATCTGGAAAGTGTTAAAGCATTTGCATCCACTAAATTATGTGATGGTGCCAGTTTGCCAACTTCGAGAACAGCCGTTTTCCAACGATTTTGTATTGAAATCCCTTGTTAAATTAGACACTATAAGGCCACTGGCCTAGAGATGAAATAAGCGCTTATGTTTTATATTCAGCTGCTGAAATAGCTTGAGAGCATCACTCATATATTAAACAGCAGGATCAGGAATTCAATCTTTCCCACCCTGTGAAGAGGGCAAGATTGTCCCCTATTTTTAAAAGTGGGTCCCATCTTGATGTTTCGAATTATCGACCCATCTTCAATCCTCCAGTGTTATAAATGCTTTTAGAAAAAAAAAAACATGTACATGGTGCCTTAATTAAGTTCTTAAATGACTATGAGCTTATACGGCAGCGCAGTCTTGATTTTAGAAAAGGCACTCTTGCGAGACGGCTTTAATTGAATAGACGCTATGACTGGTACAAAGCTATTGACAATGGGAAACTTATATGATCGGTTATTTTTAGATCCTGAGAAAAAGCCTTCGACTCAGTTAATCATAGGATTTTTAATTGAAAGCTTCAATGTATGGATTGGTCAAAAACACTGTGACTGGACGAAAATCCCGGAAATCCACCGTACGGTGCAACACACACGAAAGCTTTGATGGAACCCTTCTAAGTTGTTTAGTAGCCTGATCGACAGTAATGGTTTGGAAACGCCAGTTTATCTTTGTTACAGCCGCCCTGATGGCGTTGAACGCATGGAATACCTTTTGCCTATAAATATTTTAGGGACTAAGAAATAAATGAACTATTTGGGCAGGCGTTATGTTGGCCAAAATTAGGATTTTTCGGCGATTACGGTATCGTTCTGACGTCATTATAACCTTGACCGGATTTTCGGGCGATACGTAATCGTTCTGACGTCGTTATAACCGATGAACCCCGAGGTCATATTTGACGAAAACCAACAACAACAACATACAACAACAACAATAACAGTAAACAACACAACAACAATAACAACAACAATACAACAACAAACAGCACAATTGCCCCCGATTTGCCACAGTCGTTAGGCTTGCCACGCACATCGTACGTGGGCGCTTGCTATGGGCATGCATGACTGCGCTTGTGGTATGTAAGTGCGGGAGTCGAAGGCATTACCAACTGTGCGTTATACTACCGCACGCGTCAACCAGACGTGGACTTGCCTTTTCTTGCTAGTTCTCGGACTTATGAATCGGTAATTGTGTAGACGTTAGATTACGGTGGTCACCTGACCCACAGTTTTCGGAACCAGAATTTAGAACCTTCATTGCGGGGTGGTTAATGGCGAGTTATATTGCTGATTTAAATAGACAGATAGTGTACGTTTTGTAGGAAGGACCTATCCGCTGTCTCCAACAAAACTACCTGTCATCGCTGGGTTGGAGAAAAGGCGCGAATAACGGTTGGCATACTGTCATGAACTTCTCCTCTTGCTGATGAGCATCTTTGTTATAATTAGAGTTGGGGGGTAGGAGACAATAAGTGTGACGAGGAATTCCATCCCATGCTACTAACGACAGGGAGTTAATGGGCATGTTGTAGAGTGACTCTTAGTTGTAATAGTTATAACTTGGACCTTTTACTGCAACCATAATTTTATCCCCACCGAGTTTGCCCTCCCCAACTCTTCAAGTGTGGTTAAAGGCCTGCCTCTTCACAGGATGCCTTTTGTCTGGAGGGCAATTCAGTTTGCTTAATAATACAAAGAATATTTCGCTGTAAGCTTTGCAATGGGAGAATCTGCTTAAGATGTTTGGTGGGGAGAGCTTATTACCCTAAAGGGAATGCATCCTCTCACCTAATGATAGGGTTCTATTTCATTTCCATAAATACCATATTGTTGTGATGTTAAGAACGAACTTAATCATTATATCATTAAAATATTTTCTTAGGTTTTAAAAGCAACCAATCAAAATTTGGGGATTTTCTCACGTGGAAAGTAAATGTTACGCTGATGTTACATTGTCAGCCGAAAAATTCATTAGAGTTATAAAAAACAGAACTAAAATCAGCTTTGTTGTGATTTTATTACATGTACCTGTAAAGTACTTGCAAGACAAGCTACAATATGTTCACTGGTGCGCGCCACATGAAAGTTTGTTCAGCCTTAGGTGACCTCCACAACCAAAGATTAATAGTCGTGGCATAGACTGTATGTAGGCTTTCAACTTGGTCACTCATTTGACTGACGTGCCACACCCTACATCCGGTTTCCACAATGGCCAGTGATGTAAGAACATTATTGCCATAACAAGCCTATGCAAGTTACACGCTACCTATTCCTTTAGCTCACAACTGCATATTCTACTACAACATTACAGTAATATAGTCCTAAGTAGGCTTCGCGAATGAGATTGGGCTGGATAGTGTTTAGGTCTATTTTATTCTTGCAGCGACTGTGTGACGGTAATTTGTAGATTTGTAATGTGAATTTTTTTATTAGTTTATATTTAGTTTAGTAATTATTACTGTTGTTTTCGAACGTACGCCGCACATACAACCAATATGTGCCATAAACGTTTTTCTCGCAGACTCACACTGTCGTTTTTTCCCATATGCTGATTGCTTAATCATGTTAGAGCACAATGATTTGTAACTTTCTTTGTGATGTCAGAAAGAAGGCGAAACTGACATCAGTTAACTGAAATGTTCTCAGCTGTTACTCAAAGCAGTAGATTTCTAGAGTTCGTACCGTCTAACTAGATAGTATTACGGTATCCTGAGATCTGATTTCACCGCATCCGCCTGGTGTCAAATAAATTGCCACCAGACGGGCAGATCAATGGCTGTATCTCGACGGTACTACTCAGTCATGGTGGATTAGTGTTAGGCCCTCGCTGTCTATTCTGGGTTCAAGACGCCGCTTACTGTGACTCAATTTTTGCGCTTCTCACATCTAGGTCCCCTAACAGCCCTTGAACAGTACGGTCCGAGAAATATTTTTCCGCCACGGACGTCTTGTATGACTGTCGTGAAGGTGCCTATGCAGTGGCGTATGATTGTTTGTTTGAAGTGGGGGTTGGGGGATGGATTTTGCTAGATGACTATCTAAGCGAGCGCCAACAATAGGTTTGGCGCGCGGATCGTACACGAATTGTGATGCTTTTCCGAATCCTCCCAGACCCCGGAACTGCACGTTGGTTTTTTTCAGCTGTGTTTAATCACCTTCAAGAAGAATATATTATCAACGATGTGTTGGATGTGCCTAAAAGAATTGTTGTGCTCTTTGAAAGCTTTATAACATTTGATCAGTTTTAAAATGACGCAAGACAGTGAATGTGGTAACCTGTTATGTTAAATGAGGCAGACCCACCGACAGTCCAAAGCTCACAGGCACTCATCCAATTAAGTGATAGGAGGATCAGTTACATGCGCAGGGGCGTGTGTGATGGAGCTCTGGTTTTAAAATCGTCCAAACACATTTCGTCTCGTTTCCGAGCCCGATATAAATGTTTCGCCAGTTAGAATAGAGTTTCCGTTTACCTGCCGTACACTGTGCCCGTAAAAGCCGGGATTCATTAGATGCGTATGCGTATTGTAAATCGCCATTTCACGTGAACTGAGGCGGGGGCTAGTGATTTTAATATGTTCTATGTTAGCAGTTTTAGTTTCAAGATAGAGATATTGGTTCCACCAAAGCTAAAAATAATTAATTAAGGCAACCACACCGAATAAGCGAAAAAACTCGTAACACGGCGAATGGAATTATGTGCTGACATATTTTTCCCCTCAAAAACACAAGCCCGATCTATGCATGGCTGCTGCCTTTATTAATGGGTCTTTTTGCATGACAGTTTATAGTGTTTTTCTCTTCTGACAAACATTCATTTCCGGTATATGGATCGATTTTCACAGTCGGAGCCTGGATACGATCTCTTCTATGAATCCCGGGCCTAAGACGCTAACATAATGTCCATATTATAATGGAGCGTGAAAGAGCAATTACGAACTGTTTTAACAACGACCAAGCCGCGGCACTTAACTACATGCACGGCAATGCGCGGAACCAGGCAACGCGCCCAGCCGGCTCGCGCTCAGGAAGATCGAATTCGATTGGGTAGTTTGGGACTGTCAGGTAAGACAGTCATTATTGCTGTTTGGGTACTGATCATTCCTGAGCTCAGCCGGTCTTCAGTTGTGGTCGCCTCAACGTATCAATATTTCTTGTAATAAAAGTGGAGAATTTTCTAATAATGACAAATCAGTGTCAAAATAATATTGGGACTTACCATACCTGGCGGGGATGTTTGTACAGGCCATCCCCCCTACCTCAACGTGGGGGGGTGGGATACTCCCCCGCACCCCCCCCCCGCGATTTACGCTCCCGTGCCTAATGCTTGCATTAGCTGTATGAACGTGCATCAATGCATGCATCAGTACCACGCCTACTATGATAGGAGGCTAAGTGACACATCCAGTTCTAACCTTCCTTCGAGGTCCTCCTCACTAACGGATGCTCTTCGACAAGTTTTATATTCGCATATTCATGACTCACAGTTTCAGTGTATACTCACAGGGAAGACACAATAGAGCAGCTCCCCCTGGCCATCGCGTAAGCAGCTTATAACCACGACCCAAAGAGTAGACTCTCCACCACCGGTGTTTTCAATGCTGAACAAGGGATATACTGGCTTACTAATTGATTTCTTCTGACAGATATAAAACCATGGTGGTCCTCTATGCCAGCTTCTAAAGTCGTGAGGATTGCCAACATGATGATACCGCCTATAACCATTAATGAGAGACAGCAATACCACTGTCATTTTTGAGAACCTATGCCTGTAATTCTTCGAATAGTTGAAAATAAAGATAAGCAGCCTAAAAAAAATGTCTCTCCTTGCCCCAGGAACCGGGTACATATGACACTTGCTGCAATCATTTGTTCATGTCCTTCCATAAAATCAATTTCATGGTTCTCAACAACCTACTACTGTTAAAATATGTTATTTTACGAACCTTTTATTCAATGTTCCCGCATAACCTCTGACTTTCAGTGGAACCAAGACTAATATACCTTGGACGTCCATTCGTACAGATGATAGCCCTTGGCAGCCATTGGCGATGGGCTCTTGAGCTTGGAATGCCCTGTTTCCCTGTGTTTTGTTTTCAAGGTGACCCAGCTTGGCAGCTGTTCGGCCGGCGTATTTTTAGCCAGATTTATCCGTACCTAGAATTGACTGGACTTCCAACTCTCCACACTTCAATAGAACTCAATAGGAACACTAGTTTGGTCCAGTCAGTCTCGGTTGGGTCAATCACATTGTTTCCTAATTTAACAGTTTAGATCATTGTTGTTATATTTGATTTGGTGCTGTCTCGGCATGATTAGAGTTCCCCTAGGCTAGGTGCAACCACAATCCGAAAGTTAATGCGTTCAAAGCCAGTGAGAACGATATTTTTGTGTGTGCCAAAAACAACCCACCTGCTGGAATTCTACATACAGACACACCTGTGGTGGTGGCAACACACGGCTCCCATACCCTGCCTTTTGGTAGGAGTTTCGTGTTAACAAAGGCTAGGCGTCACACACCCTACTCACACAACGCACACCTACACACACTGTCATGACTGCATAGCTTCTCGGACTTCAAGGAATCTCGATTCTGTTTTTAATACGGCGTTGTCTCAATATGGCGATGGTTGTGCTTTGTTTAGTTTCAACCACTGCGCCATGGGTGACAAAACTTGACAATGAAGACAGACTCCTGGGTTAAACTTTCTTATGAGTTTCCGGCTGCAGTAGAGTTGACCACACTCCATTTAGAGACTGCATTCTGACTCAGTTTTAGGAATAAAACATCATTCGAACAAAAATTTGGCGCAACCTTCAAATTGTTCCAATAGCATTTGAATAATGAGAAGCATGTTCTTAGTTGAGAGGCTAAATATTGAAGGTTTGTCTCTATTTTTATTCGTGACATGGTAATAGTATTTTTTTTCATACTACAGAACATTAAAGGGTTGAACGCCACGCTATTCCTTCCTCGAGGCTCCAGTTCACTAAAACGGAAACCTAAATTAACGCAAAAACAAGACAAATAGTCTAAAATCATAGTGGACTAAGAATGATGAATACGACGCGAATATGAAATAAAGTAATAAAGTGTATTGACGCTACCGGCGCCTACAAACAAGTATTCACTTGCTACGAAGGAATAATAACTATATTTTCAGTATTGAAAAACAAAATTTGAGGTCATACGAGGTGTATATCTATACACCGTCCTGTGCCTGTTTCTGTCAATCTTTGGTCCATGTAGGCCTATATAATTGCGTATCGTAGTGGCCCTATTTTTCCCCTACTAAAGGTGGCACAGACTGGACAACTCAAAGGAAAACGAGTTTACGCCCAAATTGTCAGTAACCGTCGTGTGACGGTATGTGGTAGATACCGTAATAGAGGCATGGCGATATGCGCAATGCTTACGTCTTTGCGTCCGCGAACACGTATGCTTAGGGTATACACTCGAACAGCACGAGGCCGTCCTATTCTCGGACCAAGCGGATCCCTGTTAATGCGCGCATGCGCAGGGAACCCACTTCACATCTCTCTCGCTCATCCAAGGACGGTCGGTTGCGCCCATTTCGTTCCGGCGCCCTGTTTAGTCGAACGATGACGGAGGAAAAGCAAAGGAAACAATTCTCAGACCAACAAACCACACACACCTTTGGAGGGCTTCCCTCCTTGTTAGTTCAGATCCAACATCCTAAGCGACCTCAAGGTCCATTTTCTTCGATTTTGTTGTCAGGGATGTTAAAGAGGTGTTATTATCAGTTGTGTGTGACTCTGTCTTAAAACGCTCCACCGCTCCTCAACGGAATGCACTTCCAGGAGCTAGCCCGGGTAAACATCGGTAGAAAGTCAGCCGAGTAAACTAGTACTAGGGCAAGGGCATGGAAATCTCCAACAACACCGAGGGAGCTAAGTATTTTTATGACCACCTATTGGCCCCATTGGCTCCTCTGACCATTGCCCTCATTACCCTCTGTCTCATTCTCATCAATCTAACATCCTATATGCAAGCTCCCCGCCACAGCAGATAAACTCTGGAACTCTACTCCAAAGCTGACGGGTTTTGGTCTTCTGGGATTTTTTTTAGTCTCCCTTGGGATAGAAACACCTTGCTCAGATGACCCTCTACAACTCTGCTTCTGCTATTTCGGAAAGTATTCTTTTAGGAATGAACGCTTTTATTCCCTACATTTAAGATCAGGGCCCCTTCATCCACCTTATGGTTCAACCATCACTGTACTACTGCTGCCGTCCAGAGAAGAACCTGACTTTATCGAAGCTTGCTACCTTCTCCTTCACCTGATTCCCGTCAACCCTATTTACTGGCTCGTAATGTGTGCTCTGCGACTATCGATTTAGGCAAACTCTTTCATTTCACGTGTGGCTAATGGGCTTTCATCCTGCCCTTCTGTAGTCGTTCATTTTGTGTCGCTGGCCAAATCTGTGTGCAGAACTTCTGTGACTTCCACACTTCCCTCCGCTGGTCAAACTGAGGCTCTTTTTGGCTAGTGATTCCACCTCAAAAGCTAATACTTTTGCGAGCTAATCTCTCCTCTCCACTATTAACACATGATGCTCATCTCTCTCTCCTCCATCTTGGCCAGCTTTGTGTGAACCGAGTCTTGGATTTTGTTTTCACTACTCGTATGGTCCGCCAAACACTCACTAGTTTTAGACATTAATAACGCATCTGGTCCTGATGGCATTCCTCCTATAGTCCTCCTGAAGTGTGCCCCCGACTTGCGCCTATCCATTAGCAAGCTTTACCGCCTTTGGTTATTCCTATGGGATCTAACCCTTTGTGTGGAAGACATGCTCACCATGTCTGCCCAGTCTCCCTAAAAAGGGTGACAAATCCAACCCCGCCAATTACAGGCCGATTGCCATCACATCGGTCCTCTCCAAATTTATGGAAACTATAATTAACAAGCATGTTTTGACTTTCTTCTGAGTTTTACTCTCTCATCAGTGACCACCAGTAGGTTTTCGGCAGGGCCGATCCTACTGGGGACCTACTATCCTTTTGTCACCAATCAGTGGGCCCAACCCATTGAGTTTTTTTTTCGTCGGTGAAAGTCGGGCTATTGCCCTTGATATCTCTAAGACCTTTGACCGTGTTTGGCACGCCGGACTCCTTCCAAATTAACTTCATTTGGTTTCAGCCCCCGTTCTAACCTCTTGGACCCAGTTGTTTTCTTACCGTGTGGTCGCTCTCTCTTCTGTTAGGGTTGATTGGTGCCTCTCCGAACCGTTCCTTATCTATGCTGGTGTGCCTCAAGGTTGTGTTTTCTCTCCTACACTCTTTCTCATTGTCTGATCATGTCTCTTAGCTCTACCTCCTGTAGTATTCACTCATTTGCTGATGATTCTTCCCTTCAACACCTCTCTGTGCTTTCCTCGCCCTCCGGAAAAGTCGACGGATTTTAATCTACAGACCGTTCCCAGTTGTTGCCATCAGCTGAACAATGATCTTCATATCTATTTTGAACTGGGGGGCACTGCTATCTGGTTACCTCAAACCAATCTAAAACTCAGAAACTTGCTTATTTCTGGTCGGCGGTGTTTCTGATGCCCCAGCTATTTTCATGGCTGACCAGATCCTCCCTCAGTCTACCTCTCTTAATATTCTTGGTATTGAAATCAGCAACAATCTGTCCTAGAACTCCCATATCAAGTCCCCATCGCTCTAATCTTCTAGAAAGGTGGGCTTCTTATTCCGCAAGGAAATACTTCACCCACAACAGCTCCTTCTGCTTTATCAAAGCCCAAATCGCTCCCTAATGGAATATGTGCTTTGCCATATTGGTGGGGGCTGCGCCATCCTCTCTCAGTGTCCTTGATCGTATCCATAGAAAGTCCATCCGTCTCATCAAACGATTATCATCTTACCATCCTCACTTGAATCTCTCTCCCATCGCAGAATCGTTATCATCTCTCTGCCCTCCTTTAACCGTTACTTTATGGTCAATGCTCTTCTGAGCTGCGGGCTGCTGTTCCTCCTTTTCTCTCGAGGTTTATCTCGCCATAACTCGGACTCTTCTCTTCCACCACCCTTTTCGGTTGCATCTTCCTACTTCCACGTCATCGGCCCCGAAACCTATGCCTCCGCTCGCTCTTTTTTTCCCTCGCACTCGCGTGCCTGGAATAGGCTTCCTCGGGATGTATTTCCTCCTGATTGTGATCAGCCTCCGCGTTCAGAGTAGAATCAACAAGGGCTGTTCTCTCCCTTTCTTTAGTTCCTTGTGCTTGGGGGTTGCCTTTTTGTTTATGAAATTATGGGTTCGCCCCTTCCTCATGTCACTTTTGTTTAAAAAAATAAAATAAAAAAAACAAACCCATGGGTTTTCTTATTTGGCGTTCAGGTCAATGCAGCCCAGACCTTTGACGTGCAAGCGCCTACAAATTGAGTCTACGAACCTCAACTGTGTCTTGGAACCCAAGGAATAGGATACATTTCACCGTGGGACCAGAATAACTTGAACTTGAAGTTGAACTGTTAATTCTAGAGATCAAATTTTGATACCGTTGTGGAGTATCGAGGCCTAACTATTTCGTATATTTCCTGGAATTTTGTTTTTTTTGTTGAAGGAACGTCAGTGTGATGGTAATAGATAGTGGAACTAGTAAGTCTATTCCCTCTCTTCATAATAATAATAACATGATAATAATATTAATAATAACGAATAAGATAAAAAAGTAAAATTGATGATACTTTTGCAACTGGTCCTGACCTCCCGTGGTTATGCTTTCCAACTCGTGGGCAGGTGCAGCGGCGATGAGTGCCATGTCACCAAACGCGATCGGGGTCGGGCAACTGCCTGGTAGAGTTAAACCCGAAAGCCAAAAGGCTAGTGATGTCTTGACAATTTCTGATAATTTATAGCTCCCATAAGGACAAATGGGAGATTTCACCAGCTCATTATGTGGCAACATAAATCTGACAAATTTTCCCATTCATCCAACCAACAATATGGTTCGCTATCCTCTTGATTAAGATAGGCACAAAATGAATTTCAAGATTTTCAAAACCTTGCCCTATTGTGACCTCAGATGCTCTGACCTGACCCCAAAAATAGGATTGAATGTACGCATTGTGGAGACCACACATACAAGTATGGGCCTCATCCATCCAAGTTAGTTAGTTATCATGTTTTACAAACTCAAAATTGGGCCAAATATTGACTATTTAAAATTCAAATGTTTGACCAACATTCACCATCAGCCTAAATAAAAAACAATAGGGTTCCTTTACTTCCCCTAAAAAGCTGGCCACACCATTTTTCACCTGATAGACACCGACCAACCCGTCTCGACTCATCATGTTTACAAGGTGTTCCATACTATGACCTCTGGTGACCTCTTCTGACGACCTCTGAACCTGACCCCACAACAAAGGGTCATTTACCCAATCAACGCGCATACCAAATATGAATTTGATCCATCCAAGTGGGGCAGAGTTATCGTGCTTAACGAGCTCATTTGCCAAATTCTCATTTTTCACAATTTCTAATCTTTCCCGAAAATCTGACCCCCCCGATTCACACCACAACATAGTGGGTTTCCTGTACTCCTCATAAAAAAGCTCTACCGGTTTTCCACTTGCTCGGACCATGCCTTCCTGATCTCTAATCGTGTTAACAAAGATTTTTCAAGTTTTGACCTCTCTTGACCTCAGATGACCTTTGACCTGACCCCAAAACAATAGGGATCAATGTACTCATTATGGGGAACCCAGAAACCAAATATTAACTTTATCCTCCAGTAGGGTCGAGTTTACGTGTTAATGAGCTAAAATGCCAACTTATCATTTTACAACATTTCCCCATTTTTTTCCCAAATCCGACGCCCGATTACACCGAAACAATAGGGTTCCTGTACTTCTCATAGGGAAGGCTGCATAACAAATTTTACCCTAGGACCATAGAACTCATTCTGAGAACCATAACAAGTTTGCACTTGATCCCACCAGGTCGAGTTCTCGTGTAACAAGGCTGGCGTCACCCACAGCACACACACACACACCAACAGGCCACCCCACACCCACACACACACACACACACATACACACGCACCTACACACCACACACGCACGACACACCTATACCACACCACACACGCATACTTCCTTACTGCATATATTCCTCTGACTTCGTCAAGGAAAAAAAAGATGGTAGAGATGCTGAGGGCTAATCATTAGGCGCAAGTGTACGTAAGTAACACACCTGTGAAAGGTGCTGTCTCTCTACCGACAACCGACGATGTTCATGTGACCAGTCAACAGACGCTCTGCCAGCATTTCGTACAAGGTTGAGTTTGTGTAGCGTATTTTAGGGCTTGATGATCCAGACTGCAGAGATCGCTATAGAGCCCAAGCGCGATGTTATGATAAAAGTGAAATGCATCGAGCTTTTTCTTCGATTGAATAAAATTTCGGGATTCTGGCAATGTTTCGAGGATGGTAGAAGACCGCTTTGCAAACCATGCTGACCATGTTTGCCTCTCATCGAGAGGGTGATTTGATATATGGCTGTACAGATTACGTACCTTACTCCTAAATGTGGCTATAGCCACATGGCAGCTTGAGCCCGAGCTATATGGTCTGTAACACACCTTGTTCGTGATATATATTTTCCTGACCAAAACGACTAATAATTACGATTTTACTTTCATTCCATCTGGAGCTTAAATTGACTCATCTATATGAGGCCTCCCTGTCTACGAGACTCCCTTCCCAGCAGTCCAGGGTAGTCATAGGGATGTCGGATTTATTTTTGGTAGAATAGTGAAACATACAGTTCAGTCTCATCGGCGGCCAAAAATGTAGAAAGAATTAGTCCAGTTCTGGCCCTCGAGGAACCCCATGTTGTCAAGCGGCGCCTGATTGTAGTGCAGAAATAGTCGATGACGGCATGGACGTAAAACTGGTCTGTTGGTCAATCGTACTGTTGGCCGTACGATGTGTTTAGCGAAGGTCCTATGTATAAACTCCTCGTGTTATGCTTCCAATCCACCCGAAGTGCTTCAGCTGTACTAAGGAATCCTTAGTCCGGAAAATTGTAAGGCTCCAGTTTTTGGATGTGGAAGGACACTGGCGAATGTCGCCTACTCCTTTCGAAGAGTGGCCCTGAGTAACGAGGCAGGGGTGAGAATTCCTGCTTCCTGCTTCCCGGGATCTGCCATTTATCGTCCCCATCCGACAGACGAGCAGTATAGCTTCACATTGCGCAGCCCTTTCCTAACGAGAAGAGCGGGGTGAAAGATGGTGGTCTGTTACAGACAACCGGGGGTCTGAACCAGGGACCTCAGCATTGCAGGCGGACACGCTACCGTTCCTGCCACCTCAACCCTCAAGCAAAGGTCCTTCGAGTGAGAGTTACACTAACACTGCTTTGACCATGATCGTTTGGTGTTGACAGACCCTGGAGGTCACACCGACTCCAGCCTCGACAATGGGGCTGACGTTTGCTGTTCCGATTAAGGCGGCCTATTTGATTTGGCCACCTTCTTCTTGCTTGTGTTAGCTCTTACAAGACTTCTATTGAGAGCGTGTAACTCAATTGGGTGTCTTATTCACGAGTTCTAACTGACCCGTTGCGGAACCGCTTGCACACGTCCACAAAGCCCTTCTGCCGGTCTCGAGAACATATCGGGTGGGGTTTGGTTATTTATTCTGGAATCCCAGACATACACAAGTATTCCCGCGTTGTCCCTTATGCGTAGGTATGGTGGATTAGTGTTAGACCTCCTGTCTAACCCAAGACTACCATTAAAGTAGAGGCTGTCATGGATCAATATTTGCATTGCACAAATTCCGGTATCCTGGTCATTTTCGATCAGCTGGCTGCGTAGTTGTTATTTAGTGTCCTTGAGCAACTGAGTAAAGATATTCCAACTTGACCCCAAATTCCACTTGATAATTTTGATTATTGATCTGATAGCATGGGTGAAAGATCTCTTAAGTTTTCTTATATTGTTTATACAATCTTCAGGGCAACTTACAACTCTATAAATACCGAAAAGTTGAATTTTTTCAAGATGGGGAGCTAACCTTATGTACAGAATTAGGCAAAATCGCGCTGCAAGGCTGAGTGAGAACATCACCACTTACGTTCGAAAAAAATCGATGGCTTGAAATTGGAAATAACGGTCAAGAATTATTTCGATTCAGTTAATATTTAGCTCGAAGGTTCACACTAGACATCATGAGGATCCTCATTCCCGAAAAGGAGAACTGCTTCGATTGCGCACTATTTTAACGTTCCTCAAGCGTGTTCACGGTTGCAGTATAGGGATATGATAATGATATGGGGACAAAGGTTAGTAATTGAACGGAATGCACTCACACGCAGGCCAAACAGTAGGCAGTGGGATCTTTCGAAACTCCTCTAGCTCAAACCATCACGAAACTTTGCAAATTCTCCCCCAATCGCCCCCCCCCCACTCACTTACACAATAACATACAAAAACGTGGGATGATTTGTATCGTTTTCGAAAAGTAATCACAGTTTAAAATAGATCCATAATGAATAATAGCAACCGGCGACAATCTCGTCTGCACCCGACTACTGCTGAGCTGCGGCATGCGCACTTGGAACCGTGACAGGCTAATTTGGGCAGAGGAATCTTCCCTTCGTGGTATTCGAGTGAATATCATTTCATTGTTGATCAGTGTGTTCCCCTATAATGACCTCCTGAATCTGGCTTACAGGGGTCAGCTAAAGTTCACACGTTATCGGTTACCCCGCGTACTTCAGCTAGTGCATCCAGTGACCACTTTTGATAATATTCAGGTCATTGGCAAATCACACAAACACTTGCCTTAATTCGGCGGTCGCTGAGATGATTCAGCCAATCAGGGGGGAGAATTTACGGCACGTATAAGAACATCATATAATTTCTGCTCCCCATCATAGGGCAGTCGGAAATGACACACCCGACCCGTGTTAACCAACTCGATTCGGCTTGATGAAAACAAAACTCATCGTTCGACCGGTGGTGACTCATATTATTAGGAAAATGATTCGCAACCCTTGGTGGGAATCAACTTGTGAAAGGATTTTAATGGTACGTTCTTTCGAACTGTGTATATCCCCGTAATATACGCGAGATAACACACGTCTTTCCGTACACAGTGGTGACTTTAAAAGTGGTGACTTTGGGAATAATCAGATGAACTCCTCCACTTCCACGACTTGTAATCAAAATGGCGACGATTCTCTAATTTAGAAATCGCAGAATCATCCCGGATGTTCCCATCATGAATAGGTAATTCCTGGGAATAAATTTGTAGATAGAGGTTAAATGACCTAATTCATGCAATTGAATGGAAAATTATCGTACGGTATGGGAGGCATTTCAGTCAAGAGTGCAGAGTCGAACGTCGAAAGCGAGGGCTTCTCGCGTCCCCACTACTCTGTGCATCGCAATGATACAGTGGAGTTTTGATTTGGCCGCTAAACTGCCCGCTGTATTGGAAAAGTGTTGTTGTCGAAAGAACGCATTTCCCCAGTTGGGAAACTCGTATACGGTATCTACGAGTTCGAACACCCGCGTAGAGCTCGTAATGATTCCATGCGGAAATGCCCTAGTGACCCCTTTCCGACAATAGGGTTTGTACATTGATATGTACCCTCTTCATGACGTGGCAGGCTTGACTTGGTTCTTGTTAGCCTACGTATAGAGCGTTAGTATACACAATCGTGCAAAATAAAGGTCAATTGTACCGAATATTACTTGCCTACATTATGGCAGCCAAACTCTTCGGTAGGCCAACAAACCAGCTAATCGCAAAATGCGCTAATACATTATTGATGTGAACATGTAGGCCTACTTTTGTAATATATGTTCAAAAACGTAAAGATTGATGGTTCCCGATCCGAATAAAAAGCACAAAATCCTTCACAAAATATTGAAGAATATTTTTCATTCCGACGTGATACCTATTTCTGCCCTCCGTTTACCGAAGGCACAGAAACCTATATCATACAGCTGTGTAGAATCCATGGGAGGCCTTTGCATCGTTTCCCTCCATATCCCTCCCCGTGACGGTTACTTTCTCAAATACTCGAAAGTAAATTGGAATTCTCCAACAATAGCAACTTCTAGAACTCAAAAATTGTGGTGGGTGTTTTTGATATGGCCGACTTCCCAGTTTCCACACGTGCTATTTTAAAAAGGAACCCGATAGAAAACCCGGGTAACACGCCGATTAAGCTGTCCACGAGGTTGTCAGTCTCAACCATATCAATCCAGCTCCAATGCGCTTGCGCCGACTCAGAGAATGCCACGAGTTCGAATGGGGACTTCCAGATCGAATAACTATACGCTACTCGCTAGTACTCAGTCGAGATCATATTCACCACAAAAACTAACGAGAGGGCACTCCCCGGTTTAGCTGGATATTATCATACCTGCTATCTACTACTTCGCGAGTTGCAAATAGACAAAATCTATCAAAATATGTTGAAAATCAGACGTTTTTTCCCTTCCCCCCCAAAAATATTCATATTTATAGAAATTTCAGGAACTTTACAGCACAATGCTTGGAAATCTTTTCGTTGATACTTTGTACTTCGTTCGAAAAGTTGGAACAATTCAGTCCTTCTTCCAATCTAATAACTGAAAACGGAACCGATTTTCCAAAGTCCAATTCGGTCGGCCGGCCAAAAATCTAATTTCTTTCTTCCCTCTAAAATCTACATTTTATTTTGTAGTTTTCGGCTGATTGGCAGCGGGAAGAGTTGTCATTTGTGGCTGTTTACAAACATTGCTACAAATTGAATCATTCAGCCATTGAATCAACAGCGAATAACTTGAAAATGTGAAAATTTGTCAAAATGAGAAATTCACTCTTTTTTTGTTGCCAATATTGATAGTGTTTTTTCTGCTATTCTTGAGAGCAATATTGTGTGTGACTATTTCAGGGCGTGTTCACAAACTTTACTAAGTTCAAGCCCACTCCAGAATTAAGATATGCGCGAAGACACTAAAAAATCCGAAGACACACACCCATATACCCACACACACGCAAACGGACACTTCCGCAGCGCACCTCATCTGGCTCACCCTAGAAACCCCTACAACATTCAAAAGTCTTGCAAGGTAATAGTAATGTTAGAATAACATCGGGTTTGATACCTACATTCGTAATGTGTCTATCACCTCATTATGGCGCGAGTAACCCGGGAATTTCGATTCTTTCTTCCACCCTTGTCATGTTTCTCTTTTGTTTTTCTTGTCGACGGATCCGTTGTCCCAAGTCCATGGTGATCGGGAGATGTACTCTACTCGGGAACCTTCCCCAAAACGACTTCTGTGAAGGAGAGTTGAGTCATCACATGGTTGCAAAGTGCAAACAACTGTGGGATACTGCACTGCACTCTTGTTGACAATATATATAATATATATATATATAATATATATATATATATATATATATTATATATATATATATATAATAATATTATTAAATATATGCGCCAGTCCCCCATGGCTGTTACGCAGGAGAACCCTTAACCCGACCTTCCAGCAACACGGACTTAGCGTACAGTGCTACCCACAGCAGTCTGCCCCCTTCCGGATGTGTCACTCGACCTCACCGCGTAACCACAACCCACAAACCCTACAGAAAACCCGATGACAGCCTGTGTACCTCGACAGCCGCTCCAACCACCCTTCAAGCATAATTGACACTTAACCCGGCATCGAAAACTGCTCTCATCGCTGGCCATCGGAGGATCTATATTTGACACTGCCATCCCACCCTAAACGCCCAACGCGCTCACAGTAGACAAAACATTAACCTGGAATCCAAGGAGGGCGGAAGTGATAAACCGGGCAACCCAGGAAAAAACGCAACTAGCAAGCCAATTTTGCTTTAACCCCCATTCAGTAAGGACGTCAGACCATGTTGGGGCGTATTTTATCAAATTAATATCCAAGCCAATCCCACTTCCCACGGGGTCACAACCTCAACACCATTTTTAACAGAAATACCTCAAGATTTCGTACAGCTGTACCAGCAACGTAAGCCAGCTCACTTAATCGCACACCCAGCGTTCTTAGAAGGAAATCCGCATACCCACCCTCCCCGCCCCCAAACGCGCGCTCATGCATTGCCGCGTAAAATCAGATGTCCACTGACAATGAATGCTTATCCAGTCGCTCGGTACAAAGCCACAGTGCATGCGAGGTGATGCGGTCTTATAATTGTCTTGTGGGAGGGAATTTTTAGGGCTAGGTACAATTAAACAAACACACAAATCCTTTCGCCACAGACCGCTACTCACTGGATACTGAAGCTGTCCAAGTGTGTCTGGGAGCTTTAAGACAGGAGGCAGCCTACTGCATTAGCTGGGAAATTGTAAAAAACTCGAACACCCAGAATCGAGCAACAGGGCTATGTAACTGTGCCCTGGATACAAACTCGCCATTCTCTCAGGCCGAACAATAATCAATAAACGCTCAGAGCTCATATCGACCTGCCGTCACGGTAGACGACCCCCAGATAGGACTAGGAAGAATCGGGCTATGTGTCGTCAGTTCCTGACGATCGTCGTTGTCTACACGGGGTGAAACACGTGTCCGGCAAGCGTGGTGTAGTATCACGTTATATATATATATATATATAGATATATATATATATATATATATATATATATATATATATATATATATATATATATATATATATGATATATATAATATATATCTATTCTCAGCATGCAACAACTGTAAAACAACAATGCGACTTAAATGATAGGCTGGACGCAAGTTTCCCCGGAAATCCCCCGTAGGGTGGCAACACCCACGAAAGCTTTGAAAAATGGAACACTTCTCTAATTGTTTAGTAGCCTGATCGACGGTAATGGTTTGAAACGCGAATTTAGCTTTTGTTACAGCCCCCCTGATGGCGTTGAACGCATGGAATCCTTGCTATATTTGTAAGGGGGCCTAAGAATCATTGAAGATTTCGGCCGGCGCGTTTTTGGTCCCGAAATTGAGATTTTCGGGGCGATACGTAATCGTTCTGACTTCATTTTAACCTATTACCCCGGTTTTCGGGCGATTACGTAATCGTTCGACGTCATTATAACCTATGCCCCGAGGTCATATTGACGAAAACAACAACACAACAACAATAAAACAACAACATAACAATAACAACAACAACAACAATAATAACCCCCATAACAACAACAACAAGTCGGAACAGCACATTGCCCCGACTTGCCACAGTCCGTTAGGCTTGCACGCACATCGTTCGTGGGCGCATCTATGCATGCATGACTGCGCTTGTGGTATTTACAGTGCGGGAGTCGAAGGCATTGAATTGAATTGAATTACCAGACTAGTTCGTTACAATCGCACGCGTCAACAGGACGAAGTTCTCGGACTTATGAGGCGGTAATACGCGTAGGCGTTAGATTCCGGTGGTTACCTGACCAAGTAGGCTGGAGGAAAGGCTCAGACCTAGGCTTATTTTAGCCTAACGTTATGGCCCTCACTTGGCCGCGAGCCTAGGCGACATTAAAATTCACTTTACAAATCTACAAATTCGGTTAAACAGTCGCCCCGCAAGAATACGTAGGGCTAAACACTATCCAGCCCAACTCATTCGCGAAGCCTTACTTAGAACTATATTATTGTAATGTGGTGTAGTAGAATATGAATTTGTGAGAAAGGAATAGGCTATGCTTGTACTTTGCATAAGGTTGTTACTGGCCCTAATGTTCTCACATCACTGTCCATTGTGAAAACAGGATAGTAGGGGGTGGGCACCGTCAGTCAAATGAGTGACGAATTTGAAAGCCTACATACAGTCTATATGCCTACGCTATAAATCTTTGTGTGGAGTCCCACCTAAGCTGAAAACCTTTCCATTGTGGCGCCCCAGTAAAAAAAATGTAGCTTTTCTTTCAATTACTTTACAGTACAAAATGTAAGAAAATCACAACAAGCTGAGTTAGGTTCTGTTTTTTTTTTAACTCTAATGATTTTTTTGGCTGACAATGTAACGTCAGCGAAACATTTACTTTCCACGTAAGAAAATCTCCAACTTTGATTGTATGTTTTAACACCTCAGAAAAAGATTTTAATGATATGATGATTTAAGTTGGTTCTTAACATCACAAATATGGTATTTATAAAATGGCATAGAACCCTATCATTAGTGAGAGATGCCTTCCCTTTAGGGGTAAGGCATCCCTCACCACCAAACATCTTAGCAGATTCTCCCATTGCAAAGCTTACAGCGAAATATTCTTTGTATTATTAAGCAAACTGAAATTGCCCTCCAGACCAAAAGGCATCGTGTGAAGGGCATGCCTTTTAACCACACTTGAAGAGTTGGGGAGGGCCAAACATTCGGTGGGATTAATTATGGCTGCATTAAAGGTCGCAAGTTATAACTATTATAATATAGTCACTCTACAACCATGCCATTAATCCCTGGTCGTTTAGTAACATGGGAATGGACTGCGCCGTCCACACTTATGTTTCACAACTTATCAATATCACAAGAGCTCATCACAAGGCGAATTCCATGACATGTATGCACCATTCATTTCGCGCCTTTTCCTTTTTCTCGCAACCCAGCAATGACGTGGCAGTTTGCGTTGAAGATGAGCACAGCGGATATGAGGTTCCTTCCTACATAACGTACACTATCTGTCATCTTTAAATCACCCATATCTCAAACTCGCCATTGACCACCCGCAGTGAAGGCTTTAAGTTCTGGTTCCGAAAACTCAGGCTCTGGATCTCGAACGAGATGCGAATAGTGATCGAGCTAGAAAAAATGTGATTAAAACAGCCGATATATTTTGGATGCCGACTTTCCGACAATACTAGTCCTCGTCAGTGCAGTGACCACTAAGTGATAACTCGAGAGAAGACGGCTGAGACTTTTAGAGGCCGTGTCATTAATAATGGTGGGGGTGAGGCTAATTAGTGTTTCGCTATGACAGGGGATAATCCTTGTGGGGATTATACTGGGGAAGGCCAAGTTGCGCCTTGGTGATTGACAGTAGTTAATCTTTCAACAGGATTATACTAATGAAGGCCAATCTGCGCCTTAGTGATTGACAATAGGTAAAATAGGGAGGGGGTTCCGAGTGGTTACCATTATATCTTTTGTGATGGTAGTCGTTCCGAATGTTCAGACCAAATAGGTAGTCGCTTTTCAGGTTCATTCCATAAGTTTCTTTCGCTTTGGCGGGCTTTAGTGACCCATTTGGGTTCATTGTCGTTGCCAATCACTGACCATGTTGAAATGATTAGCAACCGGCTGCTCAGTTTTTGGGGTCTGAGGGCTGAACCGTTTGGGTCTTCGCTCCCTTAGGGTGTTTTCTGTTTCCCTGATGTACTGACCTCCGCATAGGTTCAGTAAATTAGGTCCGAGCACTTCTTCGAGACGCAATCCATATCCTGTTGAATCGGAATATGCGGATGTCTGGAAACTTTCGAACCAGTTGTGCGATCTACAAGTTTGCACGTTTGCAGTTGAATTGGCAGGGGCGGCTGCCGCCGTGTCTGTTTGCGGCTCGGTTGCTCCGCAAATCTTGCGTTGACTAGAATGTCACGCAGATTCCGATGTCTGCTGTAGGCAACAACCGGGTTCCGGCACAGGATTTTAGGCGTTCCTGACTTTGAAGGATGGCAAATGCTTGTGGATGAGAGTGGTTAATGGTGGGAGGGCAGGACGGTATTCACAGACAAGTGGTACTCTGGAGTTTGATTGACGAGTTTTTGGTATCGTCAGAGTTTGCATTCTCCGGAGTCTTTCTAGCCTTTTCAAATGGCCCTTCATGGGAAAACCTGGAAATCTGCCTCTTGTTGGAGATGGTTTACAGTTTCGTTGGCACGAGACTCAAAATCAGCATCAGAGGAGCAATTGCGTTTCAGACGAAGAGCTTGACTGTAGGAATGTTCTTCGTGCAAGTGTAGTGGGTGACAACTGCTAGGGAGTAATAAATTGTGCTGTCCTGTGGTTTTTGTCAACAAGTCTGTTTTGAGTGACCCGTTTTCTAACGGCACAGTGGTGTCAAGGAATTGGACTCTGGGCGTGAATTTGATAGATGGGTGTAATGCGTTGATTTGTTCGATGACCGAGGTAAGTTTTCTCCCCTGGTCATATCATGAAATGTCATCAATATCACGGAGCCACACAAGTGGCCGTAGGGCGCTTGTCAGAACGTTTTCCATGAAGAGGTTGGCAACGAAGGAGGCCATTTTAGTGCCCATTGCTTCCGTGGATCTGCAGGTAATGTTTGAGCACCAAATAACAAAATTGTTGCAAGTTAGGAGGAGGTGCATTAGTTCCGCAAGAACGGCTGGCGGTTGGTGTCTGCCATGAATCGGTTTGAAAGCCGAAGTACCGGCTTCTATACCCTTTCGTTGAGGGATATTGGTAGCCAAAGAAGACACGTCAGGTTGCCAGCATGTGCCAGGGGGAGACTTGATCTTCCCGATGTTATTGAGAGTTGTGGTGGTCCTTGACGTGAGACGGAGGGACCGGGACCGAGGGCGATCAGGATGTCCACGAATTTGGGAACTTCCTCTGTGCAGTGCGTTGCAAAATGAATGGTCTGCCAGGGTTTGCCATCATTTTGGAGGATTAGAACCGCCTGCTTGAGTTCCGATTGAAGGAGGTTGGGCCGACTTTGGGGGTAATGGAGCCCTTGGATACCAATTTCTCTATGGGTGTTTTAATCTGGGCAGCCATTTGCTGGTTTGGGTCGGAGTCAATGGCTGATAATGTACAGTTGCCCAAGAGACTTTTTTGCTTCCGAATCGTATAATCCGGTGCTCATAACCACCACGGCAGAGCCTTTGTCAGCGCTTGATGACGATATCGTTGCTATGTTTCAGAAGGGCATGATTGTCTCTCAGTTTTGGCTGAAGATTTCCTGAATTCATGGGCGGTGTAGCTTTGACATCTTCTTTCGATTGCGAAATGTAGGCTTCCACTGTGGGGGAATGCCCTTTTTTGGTTGTTCCAGTGCTTTGCCTTGAATTTTGTTGATATTCCTCCACAGGAGGGTAGGGCTACTGGTGGCCATATTCATCGGCAAAGAATTCGCGTATTCGTAGGCGTCGGAAGAATGCCTCGAGATCCAGGGACATTTTTTGTGCGTCATCTGTTTTGGCTCAGGTCAGAGATCAGCCCTTTAGACAGAATTTTGGGTTTTCTGCGTCAGATAGCTCGCAAGAGATGGCAACAACATAAAGAGTTGCTTCACCGGTTCCACATGTTTTGCGGCTATGAAACGCCTAACCGGCTCTTGGTTCGGAGGCCGACAATTTGATTTGCGCATCACCAGATTTGTCCGTTAGGTTGTCTCGTACAACTTGTCCTGTTGCCGAGAGGGGGGAAGACTGAGTTTTTGTACAGTCCTATGGAATGACCAGAAGTTTATTTTGAACTCCTGTTTGGACTATTCCCTGTTTCGACTTTTGGTTTTGATTGATTTGGCTGGGTGAGATCGTGACTGACTTTTGGCCATTCCGATTGGGATAGCCATTCATTGCAGCGAAGCTTTTTTGAGAATTCCCTTCCATTTAAGACGAGTGTCTTGTTCCGATAGGGGAATACCAGGGCTGTGATTTTCAGTCCTTTGGTACCTGCGTTATTTTTACGGTGGCCTTGGAGTTGTAGTAGTAATATATATACTATATTATATATTTAAATTATATATATATATATACTATTTATATATAAATATATATATATATATATATATATATATTATATATATATATATATATACGAACGCGACGGCCGTCCCCTAACGCAGTGATAACCACTACCGGTAGTTGGTGTTTTTTTCATAGTAAGACGACAAGAACCCGATTAGTCGATGAGGACACACTTCCAGATCACGAATGATCACAATGGCAGAAGAAGCTGGTGGCGGGGGCAGTCTGTCATCTCCCGTGACGGGTCAACCCGCCCACCCCACCCCCGACGACTCCCTCTGGACAACTACTCTCGGATGATTCCCCACGGCAATAGCTCCTGGACAAGTCCACCCGGACAACCCCCCCCCCCCCCACCCCCCACCGACAAGTGCGCCCCGAGGACAACTACAACCGGACAGTTCCCCCCCGGATTAATACCCTCCGGACAATAATTCTGTGGACAATTGTTTGTTTGTTGTATTTAATTCATGGACGACAAACAGAAAATAGAATAACACATAAAAGAGCACCTACACACCAGTATTCGTGAATTCATACTCGCGATGAAATTAATTTCGATTGTGTGAAACGATCTAACATTAAATTTGAAGAAGTGGAAATGGGTTACGTTGTCATTGATTTATGGGCCTTATATACCTTTTTTCAGTAGTTATTCCCTATTTACAAGGTGTTCAGACTTTGACCTCTGCTTTTAGGCTACCTATGTACAAAGTATGGACCAACACCTTTTCGTTTACTAGTTATCATGTTCACAAGGTGTGAGTTCTCATGTTTGAAATGGCATGAGACACATACATACACATACATGCACACCGGTGCACATCACATCGATTCCTAAATTGAATGTGGGGGGGGGGGGGGGGATGTAAATAGCAAACATGGAGGAAGGACCTTTGTTGTTGTAAGAATAGCATTTCTCCCCTGTCTATGAGTTACTTCTCCAAAATTTCTACCTTTGGAACCACATTGATAACAGAATATTGCTAAATGTTACAATACAAACATATGTGGGGGGTGAATGTGCACATGTTACAGTAGAAGGGAACATACGCCTAATTTTATTAGGGTCTGCTCTAATGTTCTGTATTGGCAACAGAGGTCATTCAAAGTGGACTGTCATAATATGTTCTAACATCAGAGGTCATCAGAGGGGGGAACAACAGTTAACAAGACATGTGCAGGTGGGTAACTGCTGACATGTATATCTCCGCAGAAATGGCTTTCATTGACCTCGTTTTAATAAAGCACATTAAAATTATGTTTATTTGACCTTCGGTTACTTTGAATTGCCCCATCTGTAGTTCAGTGTAGTCCATATTCTCCAAGTTTTTTATAAATATGACTAGGTTAAAGAAAATGGCATGATGTATGCAATTTGACCTCCAAATTTGACCTCTGAAATCACCGTCATGTTTTTCAGGATCAATTTTTGTCCCCATCCACCATGCTTCGTGTAAATGGACCAACTCTGTGTTTTGGCCAAAATCGCACGAATGTGACCGCGGTGACCTTGAAATTAACGTCCTGATCTCCGGGACCAACTTTTTCCCACCCACCAAGTTTCGTGTGAATCTGCGAAATAGAGGGCAGCAGACATGCAGTGATGCTCACTTTCGAACTCATCCGAGTTTCCACTGGGGCGAACATGTGTACCAAGTTTGAGATCAATCTGATGAGGGTTATTGCGCTAATGCCTTCAGTTCTGGCGGCGGCGGAGACGACCCAAAACCATAATACCCCGAACACTTGAAATGTTGCGGGGATATAGTTTATATCATTTGATTGCAGACCACGTTTTGTGTATGTGGCAGGGCGTGGTCTCACAACTTAGAGAGTACTGGGTTCACAGCACTATTAGTCATACCAAAGATTTTAATCTGGAGTTGCACTGGGGTATACAGTACTCAATCGGTGGATGGAGTGGGAAAGGGGTTGCTAGGGAATTTAGGAAATTTCAAATTTCAAAATTCTGTTGATCCTCAGAAGAACTTGGATCAGACCTAAAACAGTAGGAATCACCAAATCGATATGACCAGTTCCCATCCCTACCAAGTTATAGATTCACGAAGTTTTCAGATTTTGACTTCTACTGACCTCAGATGGCCTTGGACTAGAACCGAAAACTACAGCACAAATGGTGCTGTAGCTCAAACCGCACGAATGTACCAAGACGAATGTACAATTACGTGATAAATGTTCAAGATCATGAGGCAAGAAGCAGTTTCAACAATGGCCTATTGTGCCCCTGTAACAACTTTTGACCTTGATTTTCATATAGCCAAAGATGTTTTAAGCAGTCAATCACATGGCACTGATTGGCCCCCCCTGTGCCAACCCATGTAATGGGCCTTAAATTCCCGAACACCCCCAATAGCTCTCTACCCAGAGACCATTCATGTAACTTTGTGGCACTGTCCTATTCGGCCCAAGTGGTAACCTTGAACCAAAATTTCCTGAGCACCCCGAAGGTACGGCTGCTAGACTATTGTTATGACCGAATATCAGCACTGTGCACCAAAATTCGTAAGGGGAGAAGCATTTTTGAAATAATTCACAAAACTCACTGGTTTGTGAATCTGTGAACTACGAGTACTTACCCCATATTGCACTTTGCACCCCACCGCGCGCCATTGAACATCTGGCAATTTTTACGTAGTCCGGGGGCTGCACACCCTATCGTCCCTTCCTTATTTTTTCAGGCGAAGGCGTCCTAGAAATGGGGGCGAAGGCCCGCAATCTGACGAAGGAGGACGCCCCGTGACGGCCCGGAATTGGGACGGTAGGATGGGAACTTCCAATATGGGGTACGTATTCGTATTCAACAGATCACAAACCCTGAGTGTTTGAATCTATTTCCTTACTCACTTACCCCTATTTCACTATCTGCACTAGACTACACCGGGCCACTGGAGGCGGGTCCGTGCCGTCACGATCAGTGGTTATGGTCACTAGTAGATGTGCAGAGCAGCCCTCGCGTTGGCTGGGCCGAGACTGTGTTGGAGAGGCCGCATGAAACGAACGTCCGTGGGGTCAAACCTACAGACGCTCGCATACCGTCTCGCAGCGGAATCCCGTGAAACCAGGCTCGCGAGAAGCGTAGCTCGGGGGAACGTGAAGGGCCGACCCTCGACTCGCGAGAACCAGGCTCGTGGTGCAATGGGCCAGTGCACATTGTGAACCCGAGCGACATCTTGTTCAGAGATCTATCCCAGAGATCTATCCCACGGAATGAAAATGCCTTCGATGCCGGAGAGAAGGCTGACTACATAGGCAGAAGAGTTGAGTGCGGTGACGAAGAACTCGTTTTCACCCCATACCAGCGCAGTGCCCGCATCGGACACCCGCGTTTGACCTCTTCAACCGCGGATAAAATTCCGACGGTAAAGAGGTAAGTACCCCGACGTGTGAACCCGACCCACGGACCCGGAGAGCCTGCCCGCCGGGCGGGCTTGATTTAGAGTCGGTCCACGGCTCGGGAGAGCCGACAGACTCAGGTGGCATAAGGGTCAAGCGCGGCCCGGAAGAGCCGACCACGGCCCGGGGGAGGAGAGAGCCGACCCACGACCCGGGGGGTCGGGACAGGAAGGCTGCGGCTCCTGGGAGCCGGCCGCTGGCTCCGGAAGGCCTGGAGAGTCGGACCATGGCCCTGGACTGCCAGGGGTCGACCCACGGCTTCGAAGAGCTGACTGGCTTCGGAAGGGTTCAGTCCACCGGCTCTGGAGATCCTACCCACGGCTGGGGGAGCCGACCTGGCTCCGGGGGGTCGAAAGAGAAGGTCCGCGGCTCCGGAGAGCCGATCTGGCTCCGGAGGGCCCAAAAAGTCGGATCACGGCTCTGGACAGCCGGAAGGGGCCGACCTCGGCTCGAAGGAGCCGATCTGGCACAGGAGTAGGACCGCGGCTCCGGAAAGCCGCCCCCTCGGGAGAGCCGACTTGGCTCTGGAGGGCTGAAGATGGGAAACACGGACTCTGGACAGCGGAAGGCCAGACCCTCGACTCGGGAGAGCCGATCTAGCACCGATGGCAGGAAGAGTTAGACCACGGCTATGGAAGATTGATAGATAGATAGAATGGCATGGGCATCGCAATAGCTCAACCAGCATAGCTGCGTTTGAGCTAACAAAAAACTGTCCCTCATAATAAATTTATCCGAATCAATGAACATCAACTAATTACAGATTTTTCTCGATTGAATATCAACTGAATGTTATGTTTTGATTGCCGTTGTACATTGCCATTGCCACCGTCCGACTGCAACAAGACTACCAAAATCTTCGACGCTCTCCTATGCAAGCGATTTTCATCGCTCGCCAAAAATGAAGAGAAATCTTTTCCTTTACGAATTTCCAGAGGGGACCTCTTTAACCCGACAGGTACTGACATACTTCCCCGTCGTCAAATTGTAAACCGACATTTACCACTGTGGCAAGTACCCGTGGAGGTATCCGGACCGCACCGTAATGTTCCAAGAGGGTCTAGGATTCCTGTGCAGTGGCGCGCCACGGGTCTAACCCATCATCAACCGACCAATCAAGTAAGGTGCTGGGCTAATTGTGTCACACACTGTATTAGCACTGTGTAACGTCCCCATAGAACTAACAACCCATGTGTCACCAGAAGGGGTGGGTGGGAGGACAAAGTTGACGAGTCTAAGCGGAGCGCACCATCGTTAGCCCGGACGTACGCCTGTCCTCCCCTAGATTGCAGAAATGGCACCTTCCGTGCCTTTTGAAACAGTATATAATTAACATTCGAAAAATAGAGAATAGTCTCAACATGCTATGATGATTTCCCTTTTAGGAAGAGTCTTCCGAGGATCGTGAGTCGTTCACTCACCACTGAAAGGTATATCATTGATCAGAAAGAAGACGGGGTTTCTCATTTCAGTATACTCGACGAATCAAGGAGCATAGCTATTCGCCATTCTCGCATGGGTGCGATCGAAGAACCCCTGGTCAGCTGTGGATAGAACCACTCTCTTTAATAATTATGATAACTCAAATTGGAGGTCAACTTTTCTCGCCTTATAGTCCACATCATGTACTGTTAAACTATCATATAATCAGTATACATGTGGATAGTAAGGAACAATGATCGGCTGAATTCCTCATAACATTTTTTAATTCATTACTATTGCCATTCGTCTGAACATCTGGTCAGAAACGGAGTACTGCCCAACCACGCTTTCCCATGAAAAACAGTAGTCCTTTGTGACCGTAGGCCTACCTTTTTGTCCAAGTGCGGATTCAGACCGATACTGAAGGGGAGGGGGCGGGGATGTGCCACGTGGGCATCAGATTCTAAAATGCGACGAGTTAAAAACTAGATTGGAACACGCACAGTGGAAAAGCAGAATTATTGCTGCAGTGGGGGTGTAATAGTTTAGAGGAGGGGCCGCGAATCGACAAACCGGAGCGTCACCATTGGTCGGCGCGGATCGTACTCTGACCCTTTGAGCTGTCCTCATTGGGTTATTATTTCCAATTAAACCGACGGCGACGGGCCGTCACATTGTGCTAATTTTTGCCGACGTTCCATTCTCTTGCTGACGCTGAATTGGTCAATTAGATGAAGAGCAAACTCGAAATAGCCGATAATAAGTCTGGCTTCCGTTGTTTTTCTTTAATTCCACTTCCTTGCCCGGTCTTCCCCTTCACTCCCTTACTTCCCTTTTCTCTTCCCCCTCCTTCTCTTTCCTCCTCTTCTCTTTTCCTCTATCTCTCCTCCTCTCTCTTTTTCCTCTTCTTTCCTTCCTCTTTCTCCTTTTTGCCGACAGCCCGTAAATTTGCCGACGGCACAGAATTATTAGGAAGGGGTGACCCCCCCACACCAGCCCCGCTCGTCTACCGGCCCTGGTACATCCGTTGACATCTGCGACGCTATACTTACAGCAACAGCACACTCCCTGCCCCCCCCCCCCTCCTGTGGCGCCGCCCCTGGTTGAAGTTAGTTGCGCCGGGGCCATGTTCATGTTGTAATACAGGCGCATGAGACCAACTCCCAATCTTGGAGTTTGCCGCGGATGAGCCTAACCGAAGAAGCGATGGGGGGGGGGGGTGCGCGTTAGGCTACTGTGGGTGAATCCAGGTATTTGGGCACAAATTCAGGCGGTTCAAGTCTTTTGTCCCCATTAAACTAGTCCAGTTTTTCGCCTATCCGGTCGCTTTTCTCGTCTCTCATTTCCCTGGAACAGATTCGCTCCTCGTTTGCGCTCCGCCTGCCTACCTAACTGACCATTTTCCACGATGTTTGTAATAAACCAGTGGCGTTAACCACATTCATTGGAATCACCTACTCTACTGCCCCCAACAAACCCAAAACAAACTGCAACAGTGCACTGCTTTTGTACCAAGTTGGAATCGTTGCGTCCTGGATTATTCACCGATAATACACTGACAATTTCAGGTCAGTTCCATTTTTTTCGCAGTTATTACTTATGAAGACACCGTAAAGGACAAAAAACCAAACAAAAACTTAAAAAATGCGTCATTCGTGCGGTGGCGCGAGATTTTCCTCATAAATACTGAGGATGACTACATCAAAACTCCCCCTCTCTGTGTCCACACTTTGCGCACATATATCTCAACTTCCCCCGGAGTAAAAGGCAAGCGTAAGGGGCGCGATTTCCTGGATGAGTGGGCGCGAACCACCGTAAATCGCTGAAGTAGAGAGGCACCGCCCTTAGTTCCCCCTCCTTAGTGGGGATCCCGCCCTCAGTTGCCGTACCCCCCTGTAATCCGCCCTTGTTGTTTTCAATTGTGCCTATCCCCCATGCATGAAATCAATACAGATGCAGCCATACCAATTACAGGTCTACACATCCATGTCATCTCACATTTTCTTCCACAATGATGAGCGAGCTCGAATTCCCACAATTAAATACAAACTCCTAAATTACAATAGTGCAGTTTTTTGACTAGTAGAGATACAGACACCTGTTGTAAAAAAGGAATATCACAGAGATTAATGGCACTTCACTGATTATAAGAAAATTTCGTGATATTATGGATACGGGGCAGGAGGGAAGAATGTAAAGGAATGTTCGTTTGCACTTCTGGTACGGACACACATACAACAACGCCGTCTGCAGACAATGTGGATTTCAGTTCCAAAATCGATTTTCATTACCCTGCTCAGGCAGACTTCAGAGAGATTCGAGGTCTGAGCTATCTGGGTTATCTCATTGACCTGGGGCATTTGCTCAGGGGGTCGTCCGGGGATTAGTTGTCCCGGGTAGTGGTAAAGTAGTTATCATGGGGTGGTACTTGACCTCGGAGGCATTGTCATGCGAGGTAACTGTTCGGTTGGTAGATGCCCCCGGGGGTATTTGTCCTCGGGGAGGGTAATTTTCTGGGTAGTGTCCTCGGGGGTGGTCATTGTCGTGTAAGTAATTGTTTGGGTGGTAGTTGTCCTCAGGGGTATTTGTCCTCGAGGATAATTGTCAGGAGGTAATAGTCCAGAGAGCAATTGTCCGAGGGGAGAAGGACCGGGGGGTTGTTGTCCTCTGGGGTAGTTGACCGAGAGGTTATTGGTCCGAGAGGTTATTGTCCGGGGGGGGGGTAGTTGCCCTAGCACCGTCATTTTCATGACAGTGGACCTCGTATAGCAGAGCATACTGGGGTAATGTGCAAACCCATAAGCGTGGATCTGCTTGATTTTGTTTAACAGAGATCCACAGGACATTGTCGCATACCTGGTGGTCATCTAACACAGCAATACCAAACGGTATGATTTGTAGCGATACGCAGGGGAGGTTGTACAGGAGGTCCAAGAAGCCGTCCCATAATAATTAGCAACAAGAAGATTTTGGGGAGGACAATTTATTGGGATCTGAGGGCCGTTTTTCAGCAAATAAATTGTCAGACGAAACGCCCTTGAGGCAAACCGTAGTTGGAGCTCCACTATATAGTGACTGAACGAAGAACAAGGGTACACTCCGCCCACTCATTGTCAGCCGTCACACGAGGTATGGAACGCAAAACCAGTGCTGGTCACTTTTCGTGTGTTATAGAAAACCAGTTCACAGCCTCAATTCCTGTTCGACAAAAACCCTGACGATCGTGGTGCTACGGGCTGAAAAAAAAGGTGTTAGCAATTAAGGTCCATGCCGCCGCTTCTGCACGAAGTGAGAGCGACGTCCTGGGGCACCTTCCCTCAGAACATCTTCCTGGTATGATATCTCATGATAGGATTGATCTATATTGCCCAAAGGCTCGAGACGTGCCGTTTTCTACTATCTGGGATCCGTTTGGCATGCACAGGCTATAGTCAATACACACAAACAGACCCTTTGAAACATACATTATTTCACTTCACATAGTTACTTTTTAACCAGCTTTAATGACTTGATGACCAGGTAGAACAAATCACCACCATTAACCGAATGTTATTTTGTCGGAGAATAATCCTTTTGTAGATGGTACAAGTTCCAGTTTCGGGTTTACTCCGTTGGATAATAGCAAGGTTTATAGGTCAGACAGACAGGTAGATAGATAGATTAGATAGATAGATAGATAGATTAGATAGATAGATAGATAGATGATAGATAGATAGATAATAGATAGATAGATAGATACGACAGACAGACAGATAGATAGATAGAAGATAGATAGATAGAAGATAGATAGATAGATAGATAGATTAGATAGATAGATAGATAGATACGACAGACAGACAGACAGACAGACAGACAGACAGATAGATAGATAGATAGATAGGATAGATAGATAGATAGATAGATATAGCGGTAGGTGGGTACTTGACTGATATGCGCCGATGGAGTAGTCCAACGATTTTCCGGGCATCCAGAAACAACGTACGCATGTCTTCTCCACATTCATCGCTCCATTCGTTCTTTGTCAGAAGAAGGACTTTACGCTCAACCTCCAACATCTGGCGACGAATTTTTACCAAAAGTTTATATTCACGGTTAACATCCTCGGTGGCAGGCGTATCGTATTCAAGCGACTCTCAATCATGCTGCTGATGAGTCCTCGTCTTTCACTATCGGACAGCAATTGATTTTCTCTCTCAAATTTTGAAGATGGTGTGAATGTTTTGTAAGCGTTGGTCATGAGCAAAGTGATTCTCGCTAAAAGATGCGGTATGCGCAACTCTACGTCGAAGTACCTACCTGAGTGACCTTCTATCGAATCTAGGAAACGGTAGCAAGCTTCCAAACTTCCACATTCAATAGCTTCCTGAATATTCTTACGAATACTTCATTGTCCACACACTGCACGAGATTCAGGACCCATAGCGTCCAGAGCCTTAGCAAGCATAGACCACCTCGCAACTCATCACGTCTGTAGAGCATGTTATTGTTAATCGGCTTCTTCTCAACAACAGTCCAGTCATCGTTGTTTGTCCGGCTCGTGAATTCATCTTGATTTCCTGGTGATTGGCTGACTACTTTCCTTCTTTTCTGTTCATACATTTCCCATTCTTTATCAAGCTCTTCGTACGTCTGTCTTGCACTCTTATAGTCATTGAAGTTACGAAAGAGCTCAGCGATTTTCAACTTCGCGTATGATCTCTGGACTCTTGTCAAGTCGCCGCAATACTTGCGGAATAAACGAAAAGACTCCTCTCTCTTGGGAATATCAGTTATCAGTGTCAAGTGTGTATATTTTATGTCAACAATTGTCCTTTTGTCGAATATTTTCTGTAAAGTTTTAGTCCCTAAATACACAGCATGTTCATAGACCTGCAATGATGACCAACAGAGAATTCACTGACTCGGTCAAATAAGGTGGTGAAGAGCTTTCCAGCCGCTTCAGTTTTCCCAAGCCTTGCTGTCATTTCTGCTTCCCCTGCCAGACAGAGGCTGTGGCATGCATGTAGGTTTTTGCCATCAACAAAGTGTTCCAATTATCGTTCTCTTAATTCAGTAGTGTCTCTAGCGACCCACCCCTTATGGCTTGCCGCTCGATTTCGATGATTACACCCCAATTGGTAATGACATTCGGCAGTGTTGCATGTAGTTAATAATTTTCTAAATATTCTCTCTGCATTGTTCAAGTTTCCTGACTTCCTGTAAGCACTTCCGGCTATCATTGCAATCTTCGCATTCAGGGGATCATTTCTATAAGCTTGGTTGATACACTCTAAAGCATACTGTTCACGGTTTTGATCAGTAAATAGAAGTGTGTGACCAAGGTGTGCTCTTGCAAGATTACAATCAGGCTTTAGTTCCAATACTTCATTCAATATGCTCTTCTCCTCATTTAGAAAATCTGCATTGCATTCAATCGATTCTTGTGTATGGCCATGACTTGCCATGTTTAGACGAGCTTGTCGACCAAGCATCATGGCTTTACCAAGTAACCATTGCCAGCGGCACTCATTCTGGTAATATCCGCATAAAGCCTCATCATAGAGATTAATAGCTTCCCGAAGCCAATTTGGTCCTAATCGAGATAGTATGTAAGCGTGCACTATAGTTTGTACCTTTTACGATTCGGATATCCCGCAGTTTCTTCAATTAATTTTTCGAGATCACTTTTATGTTGTTCCTCCTTTGTTAACCAAACGCGCATTGCATTGATTACAACTCCGTTCCGACTCAGCATCTTTGGGCGTTGAGTTCTTCGCAATGTAATTATCCGCTTTATTCAGGTATCAAGTGCTCCCGCCTTATTTTCTCCTTTTGCTTTAAGGTATCGCCCAAGAGGTTTCTCTAAAAACGCTAAGTAGATAAAATTCTCCACAATCATTGAATCGTCGGTTTCACTTCCAGATTCAGCTTTTCGGGTCAAGTGAGTATGATCATGACCAGTTATCGTGTCCAGTTTCCAGGAAGGATGGTAGGGACACTGAATACTTTTCCACCAATCAGATGCCATATTTGGGCAGTCCAACGGAAGAAAGAACTGGATAGCCTAATAAAAATGGTATATCGTAGAACAACAATGATAACATATAGCCCGACACAGTGCCTATGTGTACCTAGCCGGTAGACCTGAACAAACGGCTTACTAGTTGTCCCGTAGTCAATAAGCCATAACATAGGTAGCTGGCACTATATGGGCAACTTCCATCGTTCTAATACCGACGGATTCCATACTTGAATAATGATAATCCCAACGGACGTGAATGATGACTATGCTTAATATTAGCTACACGTTACACCCTCGTTTCAATTGAGAGTCCCGTACGACAATGATATGTCGATACGTACACTACCGTAACACTACGTCGATGAAAAACGAATACGACATCGTGTACGTACCCTGCGTGAATCATGGCTAGTGTATATACATCCACTCGCAGCTATCTAAGCTGTTAGATTGTTTCTAACCCACGAAGTTCCGCTTGAGCAATCCCCATGCATTTGATTGGCCGTAGGTGTCCAAGTCCTTTTTGAGGTCTCTTAAAATACTCGGTATATTTTATTTGAAAGGGGAGTTTTAGGATGTTGGAGTGGAATCTCTAGGACTCCGTACTTATCAAAAGGTCATTCGAGGCGGTCATCACATCAGTTAGTCGAACGTCCTTTGTAGGAGAGATTACGGGGAGTGGGCGAGGGGGGATTTTGGGTGTGTTGTTTGTTGGCGGTATTCGTACTATTCAAAATTACGTAATAGTGTAAGGCAGTGTCGGGACAGCTGGTTATGTATGGGACTGGTCTTCACGCTTTCTGAGGCGACCACACCTATTTGGGGGTCCGTATAAAGTTTGGCCCAGGGCAAATTCATGCCGGGAGTGGCTATAGTTATGACGGCCCATGGGTATTGGTGTACAAGCTGGTGCAAAATTCTGGCACGGGATCACGGCAGAATCGTCGTGAGTGGGTGTCTCATCGAGTCTGGCTGGAGATGGAAAGCTTGGGCAGCCAAAGTCGGGTGTGCCGGGTCCTTCATTTATTAATTCCACGTAAGTTCCATGTTTCACTTATTCATATTCTGAGAAAGTGAGGCATTTGGGTGAAATACAAAAGTAAATGGAAAATACGCTAGAACACGTTTAGAGCTCGGATTGGAGTAGAGGATAGTTGTTCTCATGTGGTGGAATAGGAACAGGTAGTAGGCACCGTGGAAGGGCTAGAATTGAGATAGATACCGCGAGGGTAAAATCGCCGGACACAGGAGAGGAAAGGTCATCTAGATTTGACTCGCTGAGTTTTTGCCGGCGGGATAGTGAAAAATTTGAGATATGGTTTCATGCATGTGAGCGTGGGATAATTGGGAGTTCACAATAATGTTGCATGTAGGCCAACTATAGGAAAGCCAATAATTCGTTGAGAAAGTTTTGTTAAAAAGCCTAAATGAAAGAGAATTAGAATAGTGGGATGGTGTATAAATTAACGAGTTGCAAGGTTCTGGAAACTAGTCGGGTTTGTCAAGGTGGAAGGGATATTAATTGAATTATTATATTAGCAACTATAATTGGCATAGTTTGGGCATGTATAAAAGTGATTACTATGAAGGTTGGGTTTTATCGGCGGATGGTTGTACCAGTGCAACAACCTTAAAAACTCAGGCCGTGCGTCGGCTGGGCGGATGGGAGTTAGACTGGTATTCAATATGATTAGAAAAATGATTGGTCATTTCTCCAACAGCGTCGGTTACGTTGTTGAGTTGGTGCATCGGGCTCTTGGTATACGATGGCGAGAGTGACGACTTCTTCCTTTTCCGTTAATTTATGGGCGCGGACTCGCCGAGGTCCGAAATGGAGCGTGTGGTGTACGGTAGAGTGACTGGACAGCCTCCCAGTAATATGTTTTATTGATCGTCGGAAAGCGAAAGGAGGGAATCAGACTTTTATGTCGCGGGCATAGAGAGCAATAGGCGTTTGAAGGATGAGAAGTACAATAATCAATGTTATATTTTCCACGATATTTTATTTCTGCGTTTGATACTTGATGAGAAGATAAAGTTAATTCTTCACATATGACTGACAACTGTATGAATGTTCTCAGTTTCACAATGTGGACGAACTCGGAATGATGTGGTTTTACCAAGGAGTACCTCACAGTAGGAGTGGCTATTTTTTAGATTGAACTTTGTATCGTAGGCGTTCCTATTACCACAAGAACTTTGTTCTTCGATTCAGGGAAATCGGAATGGTAGCACATATAAATAACAGGGGCGTCGATCCGTTATGAAAGGTGGGGGACTCATCGAATGCAAATGACCATATAAGCGGATCGCCACCATCGGTGGCGCGAATGCGTACACGAAAAATTTCAGATTTTCGCACCCTCCAGATCGACGGAAACGACATTACCAGGCTCAATAGCACAAATCTTCAAAGGGGACAGTCAGCAAGCATTCCTACACATTGAGAACAAATTTTTATTTCAAGAAAGGTGCTCCAAAAACGTATCGCCTTAGGGATCAATTTCAAGGTTTTGCTTTGGGGGATGCCTGTGACATTCTGAAATACGATGCAAGTGAGGTTTCAGTCAAGGATCAATCGAAATGGGCAATGTCACAACCATTCACTACGTTCGCGCGAAGCGCGAAATTTTGCAGGATCCAATTGGACTAACGACATTGCATGACCGATAGGGCAGGCCTGAGTTTTTACTCAAGATTACGGGCCCCCGTTTTTATTACTTTGCGGACCACAGGCGCTAGGAGGTACATTTCTAGTGAGCAAGACGTGTGGCCAAATGAGTAAACACAGAATAAAACGCAACTGCGCGCGAAGCGCCGTCGCGGAAATTTACACTTTTGGACATTCCATCTAAAAGACAGGCAATCTTGGATATAAAACTTGTCTTCACCCAAAAATTTTTAATAATGTCTTTGCACGAAACTGGGGTTTCCTGGAGAATCTTCCGATGGCTAATTTTATGCGGTTTCCCCGCACCGTGTGCCCCCCCCCTTAGTATGTGGCACCGGCACGCAAAACAAACTTTAAAAAAAGAGTCGACCCATACATTGAATGCCGAATACTCTATTCAAATTTGCAGATAGACATATTTGCCAAAACAAACACAGGTCCCGTTAGGTGTAGACTTAGCCCCGTCGCCCAGCATTCGTCCCTTCAAAGACAACAATGTTTACACTTCTGGCGTTCCATCAAATATTCAGCAAATTTGGACCTCACTTTTGGACAGCCTTTTCTTCACTTGAATGTTGAATCATTACTTTTTGACAACGCAATTTGTGCAGTTCCCTGGTGTATTTCGATGCGCCAGTGTGCCCTCATAGTGATAGTAGTGCACGTGCACTCAACTTTCAACAAGTGGTCGAACCATATAAATAAAAAATCACAGATTTTGTTCCCGCTAGGTGGTAGACCTGACCCCGTTCGTCTCAACCCCTTCACCTCAGTAGCAATTTGTGACAACGTCCAATGAAGGAGAACACACCAAGCTGGTAAACCATTCTTATGTAAACGATAGGATTGGAGGAGAACCCTTCTTTCATTGATAATAAGAACAACCCAAGAGTAAATCCCGGCATTTTTTGTTAAGGAACATCACATGTCTGCAGAAGGCACAGCTGTCTGAAAACCACAGACACATGAAAATACCCGCGCGCAGCGAGCAAAAAATTTCGAAAATGGCGCAGTCAGGAATGCCCACTCAACTTGAGCATTAGGTAATCACGCATTTTTTTTAAACATGGGTGCTGATGGATAGGCGTATACAGGTCAGCGAAATTGCCGTCGGGCTCAAATATGTGGGGGGGGGGGACAAAATGCATTGCGTCCCCCAACCAAATAAGATTGTGGGGGGGGAAGCCGTCCCCCCCCCCGACCCGTCCCCCCATGATCGCCGCCCTGGTTCACATCTACATGATTGGTGTGATTTGACTAAAAGACAGACAAAGAAAAGGTGTCATTGACGACTTACATAAGATGATTTACCGAATACACACATGGTATTTTTGTATTCCCTTTTATACTCTGGCTTTGATTGCGGGGATCCCAGGGGTATACTGAAAGGTCCTCATCTTATCGGTTGGAGACTCCAATGCGCCCTTCAGGCCATTTGATGGAGGTAGTTGGTGTGCAGAAAAGAAATTATTGATGATTAGCCAAGTGTCGACTGCCATCTTGAAAGCATTCTCGTCATCCAGGAAGAGGGCAATTGTATGGGGGAGTTTCGTCCATTTAGTTAGTTCCTCGGGAAGTAGGAGCCCTTGCGGCATCTACACGGCAAGATATTTTGAAAGATTGTGTGTTTCAGCGAGTGTCACTGGGGTGGGGATCAAAATGCCCGGGTGGGGAAAACCAACTACTATGGAGAATTCTTGATGGCAGGTACTAACATCGACAAAATCTCTCCTGTGTTCCAGAGAGTCCCATTTGAGATGAGGAGCAGAATACGTGTATGCTATCGGTCCGTCTGTAGCGGCCTGTGACAAATCTAGCAGCCTAACAATGGATTCTTTCGATTTGTCTTTTACGGTACCAGTACCGTGGACGGAGACCAAACTTGGGCAGGCATATTCGCAGGTTTGGGGACGCACATAGACATTAAAGCAAGCTTCGAAAGCTTTAAGCAGCTTCTCTGACATGCTTGGGACAGCCTTGAAAATTTTCTAGAAAGAAAGTAAGGGAACTTAGTGGCTTTGTTGGCTGTCATGTAGGTCAATAATGGCGGAGTCCAGGAAGGCTTAGAGTCCATGATAACACCGGGGGGGGAGTAAGGGTGGGACTTGACGGGGTCAAGAGAGTGGCCTGAAAGACGATAGGTAAATTTGTGGGGCTTTGTTTTAAGTGTGGTGGTAAGAACAAAGCATTTCGTAAGAGTTGAAACACATACACCAGTCTTTAGAGCACTTGTCAAGGGAGTCCAAGTCCGCCTGTAAGGCGCGTGGTCGTCCAAGGGAGTCAATTTGTCTGTAAAGAAAGGCGTCGTCAGCAAAAAGACGACCTTAGAGGACACACAGTCGGGGAGATCGTTAATAAAACAAAGGAAGAATAGCGGCGGGCGCGGGCGGGCCTAACACAGTGCCCTGGGGAACCCCAGACAGAACATTGCTATAAGAGGAAGTTTTGTCATCAATTAGTGTTCTTTGGGATCGGTTTGTAAGAAAAGATTTTCCCAGTTGAGATAATTTCCCCCGAGGCCATAGAAATTTCATTTGTAGATGAGGTGATTATGTGAGACTTTATCGAAAGCCTTAGAGAAGTCCAGTAGGATCCCCTACGCCTGAAGAACGATTATTGATAGAGTTGGCTAGATCTTTAGAGGCGAGTGAGGCAAGTTGGTAACTTAATCTCTGTTTACGAAGCCATGTTGTTGGGGGGTGAGAATATCATTATTTTCAAGGGATCATGAGATGACTAGAAAGATATGTTCCAGGAGCTTCCCTACTATGCTAGTAATGGAAATAGAGCGATAATTTTCTACGTTTAGATTTTGGGCCCTTCTTGTGGATTGAGGTGACATTGCCTTTTTGCATATGTCAGGGAAAAATTCCAGTGTCAAATGACTGTTGGAATAGGGAAAATAGTAGAAAAATCACCGGGGTAAATTTCCTTGGCGATTGTTTTTAAAAGTTTAGCAGGAATAAGATCAGGGCCAGTAGCTTTCTTGCTCTGGAGGTTAGAAAGGAGTTTTTAAACTCCGTAAAGGAAACAGTGATACCAGACATAGAAGGGTGGGGGATGGGCCTTTGTCATGAAGGGTATGGATCATTGACATTAAGACGGAAGTGAAATAGCTGTTCATTAAGCTAGCTTTGGCTTTGGCGTCGATGATGGTGTGTTGCCCTGTTGTTTAAGAGGGGAGTGCCACACTGGTCTTTCTACTTTCTCTCTGACTTTTTGAACAAATTTGAACAGGTTTTTCGCTATTTCTTATTTTCCAGTCGGAGCCTTGATGTCAAAGAGGTTATTTATGTATTCCAGTAGGAATCCTTGATCAAGTTGTCAACAAGTTTGCAAAAAGCGAGTATACTGCGGGTTGTCGCTTGGCCTGTTACCATTCTTAAGTAAAGCGTCAAAAAGCCGACGACGTTTGCAAATTTGTCTTTTGAGAATCGGTGCCCGGGGAAACGATATTACCAAGAGATGTTTCTTTGGATGTGATGAATCACTTTGAGCTTCCAGGAGGAAGGATTGAATGTCTGATAAATTTTTTGTTCACAGACCTAGAGAGGGATATTAGTGATAAGCCTCCTGGCAAAATTTGGTAGTAGCCCAGTTTTCATCAGACCCTTAAGGTCGGTCTTGCTCCATATAAAAACTTTTCTTGGGGGTTTCCGGTTAGTAGGAATGGAGCAGATGATGTCAGTGAGAATGATGCTGTGATCATTAACAAAACTAATCCCAGGGACAATGTTGATGTTGGATATAGAGTCAGGTTTTGTTAGTAGGATGATGTCAGGATGGCATCGCCCCTAGTGGGCAAGGTGACCATCTGGTCCAATGCAAAATCGGCAGTAATCTTGTGGAGCTTTCTACAGGACGCCGAGTGAACAAAACCGCTCTGGGTTTCAGCGATAGGGAGGTCCAGTTGACATCCCTCAAGTTGAAATCCCCGCCGAGGTAAATGGGGTGTTCTGACCATATTTCTGGTTAATATTGTCAACATCTGCCTGAGGATGTCAATGTCAGAGGCAGGGGAACTCGGCGGCCTGTAGTAAACTCCACATATTAACGACCATTGTGGGTGGCGGAAATGTGGGCCCATTTTATTTCGCAGTCCGAGTCGTCGGTAATTTCAGTGGCTTTGGATGAGATAGGAGGATCTAAAGGCTAAGAGAACACCACCACCCCCGCGAATACGGTCTTTCCTGAATAGTAGGCAGGCAGTCAGGGAGGGGAAGATTTCCCTGGGCGGGGATGCTGCTGAGAATTTGGTCTCGCAACCGAAACAATATCGGGGGCCCACAGTCACTCAAAAAGTGTGAAGTCTCGCCCCCGCTTGTTCACGGGGACGAGGCTGTTAAAGTTAAGAAACAGCAAGCAGTGATTATTATTCCTTTTAGTAGGGATGACTTTGACCTAGTCTGAGTCTACGGTAAGGTCGTTCTGGGGGAGGAGTAGTGGTTAGATTAGAAGGACCTGTTTCGTTCATGATGAAAGAGGGAGTAAGGAGAGGTCCCATTCGTGGGGGGAGGAAAGCGAGTCAAGTAAGTCGAAGGAGGGGTCAAGTCCTAGGATTGGTTGAAGTAAGGGGGGGGGGGTTATGTTTGGGTAATCACAGAGGTGACAAAACCCAGGCAAAACTCTCATTAAGATTGGTGTGGGCCATCGTAGGAGGTCTAATTCATGCGTAGGAACAGGCAAGATGGTAAAATTGCCTGCATGAGTCACAATCGGACACATTTGTCAGACCAAGGACAGTTTTCCCCACACCCAAACACATGGCCAGGTTTCAGGGCCAGGAGGATTCTCATTACCAAGTTGGCGCTAGAAACAAAGGCTTACGCTCAGAACACGTAAGAGGCATACTTTCTAGTCTATAAATAGAGGGGGTATACAGAAAGTCGCGACTTAGACATAAGACGGGGAAGGGACAAGGAGATGTGTAATAATTGTACAGGGGCAAATAATTCACAAGGCCAGAATCAGGAATGGGTACCGAAATTGCCATGTGTACCCTACCTTGTGTGGGGAGATATGATGATAGTGAGAATACAGTAGCTCAGACGAGGTAGAAGAGCTATCGGGGGGAAACATAATGACTGCCGTGAAGACCGCGGACGAGTACCACCATGCTCCCTAAGGCTACAAACACGTGGAAAGCCTAGCTAACAATAAACGACCACACAATAAGGAAACGTACTCACCGGACCCCGGAAAAGCAAAGCCGAAGGAGAGGATTTGAAAACACCACAAGTGTAAAATGGGCAGAAATAACGAGTTGGCTAATGTGAGAAAAAGACATCACTGTAAGAGAAAGGGCTATTGGGTGAACCACCATAGTATGTGTAAAACAGAGTGAAAACTATAACGAAATCCAGGGGCGGAAGGAGGCCGTCTGTCTCACGACGGCTGGGTCTCACTTGCAACGTACCAACTTCGGTGGATCGAAGGGAAAAGGCATAGGCGTCGGTACGGGCTCATTCCAATTGGGAGCCGAATTGTTGTTTACATGTTTTCCGGGCAATTTTTTTCCATCCCAATTTTTCCACGATTTTCGCCGAATTTCAGAAGTTTTTTTTTTTGGGGGGGGTGGGGGGGCAGTGCCCGCCCCGCAAGGCTTCTGAAATCATTCGAGGGAGTGAACCCAAAATGATTCGAAGCAGTACATCGCATATTTAGCCTACAACGCCTGGAAGAAAAACGCCCATATTGCGGCGCGAAACACCTGGGGTCAGCAATGGAAATAGATGACTTAAGACACATTCCAACGCGATTATTTTTTGGTGAGAAAACAAAGTGCAAGTCGAACGTCTTGGTAGCGGCGGCGCAAATTTCCCCGTGGCGAATACACCGCATGTTTTTCGCCATTTCCCATTATGTTCGGTACATTAATGACCCTACTACATATGTCATAACATGGAAAGACTTGGCAAACATGATACCACATTGGCATAATATTTGCTTATCAGTGCTCATTCCTAAGCCCTGTGGCAGTGAAACAGTGGAAACACACTTCCACAGAAATTGATATCTGACATTGTGACACTCATAGTTATAGTTGAACACTCCACAAGTTTACCATAAACAGCATTTAGGTGGGGGGGGGGGGAGGGCCGCAAGCCCCCATTTCTAGGTTCCCAGTGAGAAAGTGCGGACGAGATGATGAAACAAAGCCTGTGGAGCAGGGACTAATGTTAAATCTAGGGCGAGATGTGATGAAAGACAAATCATCACCCCCTGGAAAATATGGTTATTTTCCAAACTATTCTGCAGAACTGGGACCCTTCTGACAGATAAGGTAAAAACACTGCTCCAGCAGAGGAGGTTGGAGACTGGTAACAATTGTCTGGCAGTAGGGAGGAGCTCAGAATAAGTTGGAAATTGGGGTTAATTAATTGGATTCAAATTAAATCTAATAACACTATGCGAACTATAAATTGTAGCTAAGGCAGCCAGTAGCAAGTTCATCCACCCCACCCAAGGTTTCAACCTGCTCGCATGTATGGTTTAGCAGTATGAATGAACGTGACGAACAGAAGGGGAGAAACTAACGAACGAACGGACGAAGACGAAAGAACGAAACGGACGGAGGAAGAGACATGATAGGGACTGTAGAGCTGCTCTCCCGCAGCATAAAAATTGAATTAGTTTAGAGTGTTACAAAAGCGGGGCATGTGCCTATTAATTTTATTACGGTCCGGAAAAGTGGGGGGGGGGGGGAACGAAACGAAATGATATCCCCCCACTTTTGAAAGGGGGTGGACGGGGGGGGGACGGGAAATGTCCTCACCGCCTCCCACATGTTGCCGCCATGATAAATAATATATTTGTCGTGAGAAAGTGAATAAACTCTATTACCACATAATCATAGGACCATTGACCCAATGGCATTGACAACCACAACCAGTCCAAATGACCGCTTCGGCCATAATTGCCACTGGTGACATTGCATTGGGATCTCGAAGCAATCAGGCAGGGCTTATAGGGGACTGTTGACTTCATCATAAATACCATCATCATCTGGACCTGATCTGTAGGAGAAAGCTAGTGCCCATGCCGGGCAACTCATGATTCGACCGCACGAACAGTATATCCTATAGGAAAACAATTTTGACTTTGAGAATGACAATATTGCCCACTATCAGGGGTGTCGGGATGACTATCCCTGCAGCTAGGCGCTTTTCAACAACGTAATGCTCCTAAATTCTGCTGCTTTTGTGTGAAATCTTCAATTATGGTAAATTCTGAAGATGACACCATGCAACAAGCAACCATTAATTGTGACTAAACCCAAAATGTTGGGAACGCTCTTCTTCTGAATTAACCCGTTTTCATAGCAACAGAAAACTAGAACCGTGATGTTGACAGACACATCACTAGGCCCTCAGTCAGGAATGGGACAAGCATTTCATTGCAATCATTACGCCAACATAATCAGATAACACATTCTAGGTAATAACAATGGCTTAAGAAACTGCCGGGAGATGTGTTGACAGATGATTGAACGACTCTGCCACTAGTCTAGTCTGTGGTTGTGAATAACAACCTCTCACCAAGAGACTCAATAGGAGAACTGGGCTTGTGGGAAGTGAAGATAATTGGCAGTAATTATTTGGATATAATTGAAATCTAATCACCTAGTGCAAATAAACTCAGCTAGCCAATGGCATGCTTCGTCCACCCACCAAGTTTTAACTGGATCGCAATGTACGTTAGACGTTATGAGTGATTGTGACTTAACAGAACAAAACAAACCAAAACGAACGGACGGAGAGACATGATGACTAGTGGAGCTGCTTATCCGCAATGAAAACCGCCTTTGCAGTTTTCAGAGTGGCAGTGGCGCCCAAAATTGACCACAGGATTACCTCTAACCTCAACCTGACCAGGAGGACTATCCTACACGTATCACGTTCATCAGGACAGGAAAATCGAACCTTCCACACAAGAGGTTCGGTAGGAGACTCATGTGATCCTTGACACTCACGGAACAAGTGATAGACAAGGAACAATAATACCAATGGTACTTTATTCATTATACACGAAAGGCACTAACCGCTGATAGAATACCACGTTAAGGTTTTTAACGAGGGGGGTCCAATCTTCATTTCAACACGTGTGCAATCTGGAGTTATTGGTAATTCAGTTATTGATGTTCCATTATGAGAATTAGGGGGTGAGTCCCTATTGCCACAATAATGCATGACGCCACAATTGGAACACATAGATTAATTTCTGGTTTTTTATGTTTTGTTGGTAAATGAACTCAACATTCTGCAGTGGTTCCCTCGGAGTCCTTAGCCGCAGTGCTTTCTTCAGCCACGGTGTGAAATTGAATCCCCTCCAACCCCCAGCAATTATTGTCTGGAAAATTATCAATGGACTACCATAATACAGCAATATGTGAAAAAGAGGAGGGCTTTGTTAATAATGAAATCAGCCCTATAGCTCTTCGACAACAAGAATACAGTAACCGGTACGCAACATGCGACATAGGAGGGCCCCTGTAATAATCAACACTATACATTGACTGAGTAACGGGTGTGGAATGCACCTACTTAATGGGGTCAGCAAGTGTTGATAGATTCATGGTCAAATGCCACGAAAGCCAAAGGCGCCAACCCCCCCCCCCCCCCCCACACATAACACACAAATTTTCCTGGCCCCTGCTCAAGATTGAAGAAGAAAGAATTGAAGAAGGAGGGAAGTGGAGTGAAGGTAGAGAGGTTTTGTGAAATAAGTGTTGATTGATTGATACTATAGAATAAATAATCTCTGCTTATATGAAAGTTGTGTTAGTATTGTGAAGACACATGTACCCCTTCACATGATCAGTATTCAACTTGCACGTGAAATGGGGATATCTTGAATATTCAGCCTCAGTTAGGGGGGTAATATAATGCGTTTTAGTTCATACAGGCTGCATACAACCAGAGGTTATAGTGTGGAGAATGGAAAACTGTTATCTAAGGTCAAACCCTATTTCAATACATTGTTCAAGTCGGGAGTTATTGGCCTCCAAAAAATTTGGGGCCATAGGATGAGAAATGGGCTAATCCCCAAGTTGCGCAATAACGTCAGGACGTCACTCATGGACAAACACAGAATAATTATGTTATGTATTTATTGTTTCATTTCGTAGAATAAGTCAACATTTAGCGAAGTTCTGTTTCCTCTTTTTCACCACGTAACCATCAGCACACCCCAACCCACTACAGCAATTCTCTGGCCATAGAATAAATGTACTTTTAAAGTTGAATTTCAATAGAAACAAGATTGTTTGCAAGGTTTGTGCAATATGACATCATTTAATTTGCATGATGGGATGCATTCGAACTTGCGCAATACACATGCTCCACCATACACAAACTTCAAATGATCATCCTCCGTAATGGAAATCTATTAACTTCCGTTGGACTGATGCAATCCCTTATTATTATCACAAGTATTGATTAGCAGTGTTGGAGTCGAGTCAGACCAATCCGAGTCAAGACCGAGTTCCCTCGCATTCGAGTCCAGTCCAAGACGGTCTCACATCCGAGTCCGGAGTCAAGTCCGAGTCCTTTTGTCCGAGTCCCGAGTCCGAGTCCTCGAGTCCCCATTAAAATTTGGCATTTAGCAGAATGAAAATAGGCCTCAGTGTCAAAAGCAAGTTAGTGCAGTAGATGTTGCGTCCGAAAACACTGTATGTGGCCATATTGCACAATGACCCGATGCAGAAATTATATAAAGTTTCCACCCATTCCTATTCAAGTGCTGAACGCTCATCAGAAAGTTCATGTATCATGCCAAAACCACAAATAATAGATCTAAACATTTCATATAACCCTACTATTAGACTTCCCACTTGCCTAATCCACTATTGGAGACCATAATAATTCCAGACAGCAGTTAGGCATATCGGCAAGCGACCCACCACTTTGCGCTATGCATATACATACATTGTTTTTTTTTCCAAGGCAGATAGCACATGAGCAGCTTGCCTCCAATTCCCCCCAACATTGGAAAAATGTTAGGAAGGACGCATACGCATGCTTAGAACAACTAGATATTACAGAGATTATATAAATTTGTTTATTATCCCCACACCTTTTTCTCCGCAACATGTGGTATGGTAAATGTACCCACTGTTCCTAAGGTCAGTCTTCTGTCCTTGACCTTGAAAAATTGGACCTAAGTTCTTGCAATGGAAAGCAATGCAATAGGAAGTAGTAGACAACCACTGTACGCCGCAGTGACTGATTTCGCGATGAAGGTACCCATGCCTCCAGCCTCTTCCACTTGACAGGGGGGATCGGGGGGTGGTAGTGCCGCGACCAGTCGCTCTCAATTGGAAGTAGGCCCTCCTACATTGCAGAGACTCCGTTTGGGCTCGTCTCGGTGGGTGGTTCCCTTCATACTTCATTACATCAATTTCCGCGTAGAGGGCACCTGGTTGGTTTACTCCAGTTGCATGCCCTCTCTCTGGGTGCGGTTTCCGCTTTCCCCTTCATAATTTTCCGAGTTGCGAGAGATTTTTATGATTTGTGGATTTTTTTCATTCGCTGTAGCTTAATCTTCAGTGTTGATCTGTTGAAGATTTTATGTAGCTTAGGGTCTTTGAGAAGTGTCAGTGTCAATTTGCCAATGGGTTTCATGAAGCCGATTGCGCCAACGTTGGGTGGTTGTGTTTGAACCACCCCCCAAACATCATCAAGAACCTACACTCAGCTTCAGCCCACGGAGAGGATGTCGGAATTGTCGACCCCTCAAGCACCTTCCCCAAGGCCACCATTTACAACCACGCTCTTAAGGCCTGCAGGATATACCAGGCATCGATCCCCAACAACGTAAGCAAACAACACCACACACGAAAGAAATGCTGACAAGGGAAAGTCACATGGGAAAATCCCCCTTACGCAAAGAACTTGAAGAGGAACAGGGACGTAAATGGCGGTCCGGGAGCAGGTTGGGACCGTGGGGTCCAACAACCCCTGCCGTCTATGGTTCACCACCTCGGTAGTCCGAGAGAATGTGAGTTATCGTCGGTGCTCATCCACGATCATATGGCCTGCAGGGTTCCTTGTTGAGCTTTGCTGGCTTCCTGAACCCTAATTCAAATCAAATTAAATCATATCAATTAAGACATGTCACTAACAGGTAGCGAACCTTCTGAACGATACAACAGTCGCCCCGTACAACGGTTTCTCAGATCAAACATGCGTCTCGGTGGAAACCTATAGCCTATGGTCCTACCTGCGGAAGCGTTAAACGGCGACCCCAGTCTTCCCGAGCACATGGTGATGTTCTGGTTCGATTGCAAGTTTGGGTATGGGTGCAACGCATTCACGGTCCACGCAAGGCGATCGCCGAAAAGTGTCTCGCCTGGATGCGCGATTGGTGGTTTGTATATTCACTACACAAACAACCACTAGCGCATGCAGACCATAGTCCCATGTCAAACGAACATCACTAGTTTCACATCCTAACGACAAAGAGTCCTAAAATGAACTGAACCAATAAGTTTTACTCTTAGTACAAGTCTCTTGATTGCTTGTTTTTTTGCTTCTCATGCCCCCCCCCCCCCCCAGCTTCTCTCCATGAATCATACCCAATGACATGTATAGCAACACATTCACAGACCATCTCCAAGTAGCCAGCCTGGGTCCTTGAAAAACGAACATAGGTGATTACAGATTGATAGCTATCTCTTGTGGCAGCAGCCCCTATAAAGATACCTGTGATGGGTTTGTCAGGAAAGAGAGATCTTACACTCTCGTCTGTCGGATGGGGCTGTTAAAAAGGCGATCCCGTGCCTGAAGCAAGGACTTCTCACCCTTGCCTCGTTACTCAGGGCAATCATCGAGGAAAGTAGGCGAGATTCGCCGGTGTCCCTTCCACACCCAAAATTGCAGCCTACTAAGGAATTTTCCTTAGTCCAGCGGAACACATTCGGGTGGATCATAACACTAGGCGTCCACGTCCCCGGGTATAAGAGGAAAGAAGAGAAGAGGAAAGAAAAATGTTACAAGTTTTTTAAGATAAGATCTGACCAACCTAATCAAATTGGTGGTTAAGGGAGGTTTGTTTTTGTGGGCAGCTCATAACGCAGTGAATTGTCACATAGCATTGTTACTCGTTCCTTTTGCAGGGGGGCTTGTATTTCTACCAGGGGAGCTATTGTATGATGGAATCAAATCAATCCAATTCATGAACCTCAAACACATCAGATCCAGAAAATGTTAACAGACCATACCTCCTGAGTTTGCGAATTCTTACCAAGTTTGGGAATTGGAATAAATTTCAAATTAGGCACATACAATGCCTTCTACGACCCCATCTGTACCTTTCAAATTGATCAGGATGAAATGTGGATCAACATCTACCAAGTTTGTGGAAATCCAAAAACATTCAAAAATTGCATAAATATGTAAACTTAGACATATTAAATGACTCTCCATGGACCCCGACTTCACTTTTAAATTTCTCGGAACCATGTAGACCACATCCCCAAGTTCCGTGAAAATCCCTACAATTCCGAAAAACTTCACATAACTTATGCAAATAACAACAAAAAACAACAAACCGCTTGAGTTGTATTTTTATTTAGGCTGAAATCTCATCAGTTCATCTACCTGTCATCCAGGTCCTACTCCCCAAACTACAATCACTGTACCAGCACTTCCGGTCTTGCGTAATCTTGCTAACGAGTTTAAACAATATTTTAATCTAATCCGATCGTGCACACCCCAAACCCGGCCCGTGCTACACACAAATTTCGGCATTCGGCCTCACGGTTAGTGAGAAATCCTGCTAACAAGAAAGTGTGACATATACATACACACACGCCATAGTGACCACTAAGTCTCTCCTGCATTTCATTCAGGCGAGACAAAATGTCACTCAGGTATGAAAAAAAAATCTTTCGCAATTGCGAAACACTGGACAGGGTTGGAGCACCTTCTGTTCGTCCGTAACCTAGCTAACAAGCATAAACAATAAATGACATAAGTTAGGCTAATTATCCTACCTAATCAGTGACTTTCGTCCAAATCAGATCGTGGTTCCACCCAACCCCTGTATGCTACAACGTTTCAATCAAAATTGGTCCAACCGTTCAGAGAAACCCCTGCTGACTGCTAACGAGGGAATGTCACACACACACACACCACACATGCCAAGTTGAAATGGTGACAATACAAGGAAACGAAGTTAGGAAAGTACCCGATATTTTGGCTGACTAGCCCCAATTTTTTGGATCAAATTCCCCATGAACGATATTTCGCACGTTTTTCACGCTCAGTGATATTCTCAGTTTACGACAGGGTAATTCGCCCGACATTTGGATTTTGGCACAAAAAGAACCTGCTCCGCGAAACTAGAAGGGCCCCCTACACCTCTGCCTGTCCGTTTGTCTTCATTGGGAACTAGACATGTGTAGGTGGGTAAACCGCCCACGTGTATATCCTCGCTTTTGAGCAATCAATCGGGAAGAAGTATCTAACCCCAAAAAGACCCCCATTTTGGTCAGAAACAAAGATAAAAGATAAGATAAACTTCATCCACCAAGTTTGTTGTAATCCATGGAAGTTAATAAGCACATGAATTATGTCAAAAATTGACTCAGATAGCTTTGAAAATTGACTTCTAACTTCGTGAGGAACAAATGTACCTCCCATCCACCAATTTTAATCAAATCTGACAAGTTTGGAAAATCGAATAAATTTTGTAAATTTGACCTCCGATGACCTTGAAATGACCTCCACATTTTTCAGGATCAACTATAGTCCCTACCCACCAATTTTCGTTCAAATCTGACAAAGTTTGGAAAATCGAATAAATTTTGTAAATTTGACCTCCGATGACCTTGAAATACCTCCACATTTTTCAGGATCAACTATAGTCCCTACCCACCAAATTTCGTTCAAATCCGACTAACTTTAACATTTCGCGTAAATTATGCAAATCAGCGGCCCCCAGCATTGCAGTGATGCCCACTTTCGAACTCATCCGAGATTCCACTAGGGCGGACATTAAACCAGTTTCGGATCAATCGGATAAAGCATTAAAGAGGTATCAGAGGTGGGGACTCGAGTCATGACTTGGACTCGAGTCCGACTCGAGTCCCGATTTTCGTGACTTGCGTACTTGACTTGCGATTAACGTAATTGACTTGTGACTTGACTTGGACTTGCAACCGTCTGACTTGTGACTTGACTTGGACTTGCAATAACTGACTTGTCGCCATCGCAAGTCAACAGCCAAAAATGTTACGATTTTTTCACCGTGACAGAAATCACAGAATTTGCAGAACCGTCGGCAAGAGCGAGACGGCCGACACCATTTTTTGGATATACCGTGCGGTATACGTACGTCGTCCCCGGTCAGCGCGGAGCGCGAATTGTACAACACTTGAAGGCCTTGCCCTAGCATGCCCAGACATGCCGTACCGTATGTGGCAGAGAAAGTCAGCGTAACTGCATTTATAGCTTAAGCTAGTCATGTCTCGGATACAAGTACACGTGTAGAGAATCGATACAGCTACAGCGGGTTTGCCCAAAATTGTCTAGATATTTGCTTTATATAAATATCCAAATGTCCCAAATTCACTTTCTAACACAGATTACACAGGGGTTCCCTAACTGGGGTACATGAACCCCCAGGGGGTGCGTGGGCCCCTTCCAGGGGGTTCGTGAAACATTTCTGAAATTGGAATTTTTAGGAGCATGTTGCAAATGATATATCTATCATCTCTTGTCGTCATTCGATTACAATCAGTTTTATTAAGCATTAATGTTTCACTTGAATTGCTTTTCATTACAAATCACAGTAATTGTACTATGCCATGGACTTGATCTTTTACAAGGCACCGTTAAGCGTAATTTATTTATATCACTCAGATATGTCTTGAAAACTGGGGGTTCGTGGACAGGCTGGCCTCCACAGGGGGGTTCGTGGGGGGATGAAGTTAGGGAACCCCTGTTCTAACAGCTGGCGGCAATGACATCTTTGCAGCATTAATATAGTTTCAAACAATTGAATTTGTCATCTTAAAATTTGCATACAAGGCCGTCAAGACGCACCTTACCTGCGCAAGGTAATTGGCTTTGTCACTAACAAGATCATTTCACTACCTTACATCATCCATACAAAATTTAGCGATGAAACCATATCAAGAGCTAGCAACCCCGGATACGATCATGTGAATCCCTAAGTCACGGTCTGTTGCCCGTAATTACTTAGTACATTATCCCATTTCTCGTGTCTGGTCATATGTTATCAGCAATCAGTCATGGATCATAAGCCTTTGGCTTATTGGTTTTCAAGAGCAGATCCAGATCTTAAAACAGTGTTCTCAAAGTAGTCCCTACCGCCCTTTTGGGGCGCTGGGAAGTTTTAGGTGACGCTATAGAATCAATGTGGAATGGGCGGTGGGGGGGGGGGGGCATTGAGACTGGTTTGGGGGTCCCTGATGAACTACGGATTTATGGCGTCTTCTACCTCCTACCTCGTTGAAAGAGGATTCAGCACGGTCATGGTGTTGCTGTCCAAGTATCGGAACCCCCTTGACATTACTAGGAGCCATGTAGGAGGGCGATCTGTGTCTCTTCCTTACTAAGATGCAGCCAGACATTCGGAATCTGACAGTGTTGCACCAAGCTCACCCTTCACACTGACTGAACTTTGAGCCCCATTTCAGAGTTGTGGTAATAGCCTATGTTATCGTTTCCACATATTTGTATACTGTAATCATATTAGGATCAAACAACAATTCCTGAAACTTGAGTCCATTTTTTAATGGTTGACCGGACTCACTGGAAAAAAAGGTGGGAAGGGAGGGGGGGGGGGGGTTGAAATCGTTCAAATGGTGGAAGAGGGCGGCAGTCTGAAAAATTTTGAGAACCACTGCTTTTGAAACATCTATTACAGTCTCAATAATGTAAGCTCCGTGTGACCATGGATTAAGGACGGGACCATAATTTTTTTAGCTGCGGGGAGATCAGCTCTACAAGTCATCATGTCTCACCTTCCGTTCGTTCTTTCGTGTTCGTTTCGTTCGTCCCTTCTGTTCGTCACGTTCATTCATAACTTCTAAACCATACATGCGATCAGGTTGAAACTTGGTGGGTGGATGAAGCTTGCTACTAGCTAGCCTTAGCTACATTTATGTTTGATAGTGTTATTAGATTTTAATTAAATCCAATTCATTACCCCAATTTCCAACTTTATTTTGAGCTCTCCTACTGCCAGACGTTTGTTTACATGACTCCACAACCTCTGCTGAGCAGTGTTTACCTTATCTGTCAGAAGGTCCTGTTTTTCAAAATAGATGACAATAAAACCTATTGTCCAGGGGGAGAGGATTTGGCTTTCATCACATCTTGCCCTAGTTTACATTAGCCCCTGCCTCCACAGGATTTGTTTACATTACATCTCGGTCCAAGTTCTAAGTGATGACCAACACTAGAAATGGGGGCTTGCGCCCTCCCCCCTCCTAAATGCCGTTTAATGGTAACTTTGGAGTGGTTCAACTATAACTATGAGTGTCAACAATGTCAGATATTCATTTCTGTGGGAAGTGTGTTTCCACGGTTCACTGCCACAGGGCTAGGAAGTGGGCAATGAAGACAAAATATTAGGCCAATGTGGTAGACATGTTCCAAGTCATTCCATGGTTATGACAGATGTCAGTAGAGGTCAGTTAAATGTGAACGAACAATAAATATGAAATGGCGAAAAAAAACATGCAGTGTCTTCGCCACGGATTTGCTGTCCGCAGCTACCAAGACGTTCCGACTTGCACTTGTTTCTGAATTTTGCATATGGATGGACTAGAAGGATTGTTATAGATTTTTAGTTTTCAAGAACAAAGTGACTGTTAATGGGTTTTTTGTTGTCCTACAATAGTACAAGTAGTTACACCATATATGTAGTTGTTTGTTGATGAATGAAGTTTGACTAGCCTTTAAGGTGAGAGCTAAAAACGGCACTGGGAAGTTGTCATTCACTATACCCAACTTCCTAGGTTTCCGACTTCCTCCTAATTCAACATATTGGCCTTTAGACAGACAGCCATGTACACCCACGATTTGTTAATCCTGAAATATAATAATATTAAAGTGCCTGTCACATTGCTGATTAAATTTCATGATATAACAGGGTTTTGATAATTATGGACCATTTTTCCGCATTCTGAGCTTGAATTTTGATGTGATTAGATGGTAAAAGCTTGACAACCCCTAAATAAACCCAATTGGCAACCCAAGCTGTCACCAGTGGGTGGAGCATCAGCCTCACCGCCAGAAGGCCCATGTCGTATGCTTAGTGAATGGATACATGATAAAATGAGTTTCTGAGGTAGAGGTCATGGTCAAATAATCAGATGCCCCACAACTGTGAGTGCTGCCAGTTGAACTGAAAGGATAAAAGGTATCTAAATTTGACATGCAAGCTTCTCATTAATTACCAGGAAGGGCAGCAGTGGGCCTTGATGAAATACCTTGCCCCGGTACGGCATATGGAGTGAAAATCTGAAATTAGTATCTGGCATGAATTACTAGAATGTATGTACTATGTAAGGGTTTAAAATAGGAAAACACCAGAATTCAATTCAACAAGAAGGAACTTGACGAATTGCTCTGCATTTTAGGAGTTCAGTATTCAAGCACAATGTTTCTAGAGAGCTTCAAGTTGAATGTCGTTTAAAGAAAAATGTTACTATTCACTGAAATCACCGTTAATAATAACATTATTTTTCAGAGTTTCAGAAAGCTCTAGAGTGCAAAAATTACCATAGAGCTCTACTCATAACCATACTGGCACTGCTTCAATTGCAATGTGGGCTTCAATTGAGCAGCACAACATGTTGGACCCTGGGCAACCAACTAAGCAAGTAAATCATAGATGGGCGATTTAAGGCACTTCATTCAATGAACTATTTGCATCTATCAATGAAGACAGCAAACAAACCATTCCCAAAAAAGAAAAAAAATATCCATCTAGTTCTTGACCCTCAATTTGGAGACTGCTAATTATGTGAATATTTTACAGCTTTATGGGTTCAATACATCGTTTGTATTAATTACAATCATGACTCGTTTTTCATGATCTAGCCATGTGCTGTGATACGCAACACTCAAAGCGCTTGAGTACTTATATTAGTCTAGGCATGCCAACTGTCAATCCCACACAGTTGTGAACTTCCTGATCTTTATCGTCACACCATACCGTAGATGACAGTGTGGCGCTATACCATGCCCCTCTGAGACTTCACTGACTTGTGACTTGGACTTGAACTTGCATCAGATGACTGCGACTTGACTTGGACTTGCATTTTTCCAATTGACTTGTGACTTGACTTGGACTTGCATTTTTCCAATGGACTTGTGACTTGACTTGGACTTGCATTTTTCCAATTGACTTGTGACTTGACTTGGACTTGAAGAAAGTGACTTGTCACCACCTCTGAGAGGTTTTCGGCGGCGGCGGCGGAGCCTGGGACGACGGCGGCTACACACCCAAAACCATACTATCCCCGGACACTTTCCAGTGTGCGGGGAGTAATAAATGTATCAGTGCACCTTTTCGTTCATCGGATAAGTTTTGCCAGACAAATAACTATTCTGTACCATCGATTGCAAAGTCTGGCAAGTTTGCGCGCACCTTACAATTTTCAAATACGGGTGCGCATGCTCGAGTGACGCATGTTCTTTATACTGTCGATCACGTCAGTGCCTGGGTGATCTTATGCTTGCTCCGACCATGGTCTGCCTCCAGTTTTGAATAATTTTACTCCTATAAACGGTCCTTGAAGGAATTTGCACATTGAGCATTCCTTGATTTATGGAACAATGGAGGGCATCATGGCTGATCAGAGAGGACTGTGTAGAACGAAGGAATACGTAGGCTGGACCCCAGCTCACCTAAGCAAAAAACGTCTTTGTCTTGGCAGAAATAAATGAAATCTGGTGTTACAGGTCCCCACAGGACATTATAATCTTCAGAAACACTGTAAACCATGGTTCAAGCAAGGACATCAACTTGCCCGAAATGTGGGAATGAAGAGGAAACCTCTGACCACTATGTAGACGGGTGTTCCTTTGATAAGGGTATTTGGAACAAGTGTCTGAAAGTTACAACTACCACAATCCGGAATGTGGTAGAGCTATCTAATATAAATAAACTGGCCTCCTACTTGCAGACAGGACGTCTCAGAGAGTATGATGACTTGTAAGGCTTGCAGCTTCAAAGGTGTCATTAACAATGGGCCCATTTTGTGGCCTAGGCAATGTGTCAAATATGGTTGAATGTCTGACACCACCTTTCCTCCAATAACATTCCTTGATTTAGAAGTCATTAACACAACAACAGCAGCCAAAAGAAAGGAGACAATATTCCACTTTTTTGTTATCTTCTTATCTTCTGATTTAGCTAGCAACAAGCAGTCTATTTTTCTCAAATCTGAGGCCTCATACTATATGATTCCTACGTGCAGTACATCCCTGCACACAAACAACATCCTCAAACCTGGGATTCCGTGTAAATTAATTCAGTCTCATTCCAAACTCATTTTGCCAGTACATACTGGCCTCAGCTGATCTATCTCTAACATAAAATATCCAACCATAGGAGTCAACCATTTAAATTGTAGTTCTTGTGGTATTACACTTTCTGCTGTCTGATATAATACATATCGCACAAGTTCTCAGTATGAGTTACTCAAATGTAATAAATGTTGCTGGCTCTGTGATGAAAAAAATTGATCAGGCTAAAGGGATTCGTCTACTCCGATGAAAGCAGAACTATTGCCTCAGGTTTTTGAGACTATTCAGCTAATATATGAAGGCAACAATATACATTTTAAATTCATTTGCACTTGTTTGTCATCCAGCCGTCGGGCGAGGGGGGTTGGTGGGGGGAGAAGCAGTGGGGGAGGGGGGGGGGGAGCCAGGACCTAGCTGGAACTTTACTGTGGATGTGCAGAAAATGTATTCCTGCTAGGAGAGCTGCTCTGACCTATCGGTCCTCTTATGGGTTTAGCTAGGACTTGGCAGGGGATGTGCTATTTCAAAAAGGCACTTCTTTCCGTATCTGGCTATCCCGGGAACACCCCTGGCAGAGATGACAACAGACCAATGCATTACAATAAAAAACACATGCAAGGTATCTAACTGATGGCAAGGTTGTGGCAGAGAATTGAGTCAATTCACCCCCTGGGAAAGACCTGGAAATAGTATCCCTAAAACAGGTAAGAGGGAATTGATGGTTCTATGAATACAAACAGGATAAGGTGACATTTTCAAGGTGTGAGTGAGGTTAGCATTCACATTACAAGGAGGTATCACTAATTATGAATTGCAGTAGCCTAAAATGAAAGTTAATATAACACAAGCATATATACATTTGCGCTATGTAACACCTTGATGGCTTCAGGTTGAGTCAATCTGGTCTGCACACACACAGGGCCAATTTATTCCAAAAGTTATCGTGCAGAGGATATATGAGGTTGAGGGACCACCTGTCATGTTACATAATAATTATCACACAATAGAATTGAAGGAGCAAACAATGTTGGGAAAAAAATAAGTATGTTCAGGCAGATGCCATACAATGGACTATTGCACAAGGGAGGCACGGTTCATCATTTTCAATATGATATCCCTCTATTCTGTAGCCTCTGTGCATCACTAGCCAGAGGACATGTTGTTCAGTGGCTGCGTTGAGGTCCTCTCAATCCGAGTACGAGTCACAGACCTTGAGTCCTTATGCAAATTTGACCTGTACTATTTTACAGATTCAAGGCATAACTGAACAACCGTTGTATTGCTTGCTACCTTTAAAATAGAGGACTGGGCTGGTCCTACCCCATTGACAGGTGCAAATATGGAGGTCTGTAGGTATTTTAATCAATAGCCGCGATGCGACGGGCAAATCAATGAACTATAATTTGGGTGCAACACAAATGGGAGTTGTCTTGTAGGCCTGGTGGGGCATACAGGCAATTCCCAATGAAAGAAGATATATATTATGTATAGCGATATGCCATGCATTTATCTAGCATTGAAAAGAATAGCGAAAGTGCTCTTCTTCCACATCATCTCCTTCTTGATCCTGACAAGTCAGAGGAATCTAGCAGGCATGACAGTGTGTGGGTGGTGTGTGTGTGTGTGTGGTGTGTTGTGTGGTGTGTGTGTGTGTGGGTGTGTGTGTGGTGTGTGGTGTGTGCGTTTAATGTACTATGCGTGAGAGGACCATAACCTGTTAACACACCAGACTTGCGAGGACATTTTTTTTCCGAGGACCTGAAAATAGGGGTACTCGATAGAAATGCGTTTTTTTTTAAAAAGATTCGACATACCCCCCTCTATCCTCCAAAGGCATTAGAAACATGTCCTCGGATATACTCTATAGTGTGATGCAAGATTTTTAGTGTGTGGATGTTGAGAGTTGATGTGTACCATGCTTCGAAGGACATGTTACCGTGCATGCGAGGACTTAAACACACTTAGCAAAAAACAACACACATTTCGGATTAGTTTTTTTTCGTTTCGCAAAATGGAGTCCTCGCAAAACTGTAAAGTCATGTATGTGTGTGTGGTGTGTGTGTGTGTGTGTGTGTGTGTGTGCTGTGTGTGTGTTGTGGTGTTGTGTGTGGTGTGTGGGGGTGTGTGGTGTGGGTGTGTGTGTGTGTGTGTGTGTGTGCGTTACGTGTACTATCCGTGCGAGGACCATAACATGTTAACACACCCGACTTGCGAGGACATTTTTTTCAGTTACACGAGGCCACCCCTGAAATCGGTCCTCGGAAGAAAATGCGTTTTTAAACGATTTTACATACCCCCCTCTATCTCCAAAGGGCATTAGAAGCATTGTCCTCGCATATACTTTAGAGTGTGAGCAAGATTTTTAATGGTGTGTGATGAGAGTTGAGTGTTAGCATTCTTCGAAGGACAAGATACCGGCATGCGAGCGACTTAAAACACACCTCGCAACAACAAACATTTCGGGACTTAGTTTTTTTCGCAAAAGGACGTTCCTTCAAAATATGTGACGTATGTAGTGTGGTGTGTGTGTGTGTGTGTGTGTGTGTGTGTGTGGTGTGTGGTGTGACGATAGCTTGTTACATGATAACTCAACCCCTTCTGGATGGATTAAGTTTCATACTTGTATATGGGTTCCCATTAATGAGTACATGATCCCTATGGTTTTGGGGTCCGGCAAGGTCGTATGAAGGTCAAGACAGGTCAAAGTTTGATGAAAATCTGTAACACGCTAAAGTCCAGAATGCATGTCGAGCAGGTTGAAACTTGGTGTGCAGCTTGCTTTGAGGAGAGCAGAAAAACCTATCGTTATGATGTAATTCGGGGTCAGATTCGGGAAAAAAATTGGGAAAATTGTGAAAAATTGATAATTTGGCAAATTTGATCGTTAACACGATAAAAACTCCCCCCCACTTGGATGGATGAAGTTCATACTTGGTATATGGGTTCCATAATGAGTACATGATTCCTACTGTTTTGGGGTCAGGTCCAAGGTTAATCTGAGGTTAAGAGGGGTCAAAAGTCTGAAGAAAATTCTTGTGAACACGATAAGTCAAGAATGCCAGGTCGATTTCACATAGAAATTTGGTATGTATTTTCCTTATGAGAGTACGGACCCCTATGTTTTTGGCGTAAGATTAAATCGAGGGTGCAGAGTGGGAACAAATTGGTAAATTGGGAAACAAACTGATTAATTGGCAAATTTTAGCCTCGTCAACATATGCACGATAACTTGACGCTCCTTGAATGGATAATTCATACTTGGTGGTATATGGGTTCCCCTGAATGAGTGCTATGATTCTATATTGTTCATGGGTCAGGCTCAAGGTCATCTGAGGTTCAAAGTTGAAAAAACCTCTGTTAACAAGATCACTCCAGAATGCTGGAAGATTGTGGAAAAATTGTAAATAGTCAATATTTTGCCCAATTTGCTTATTGTGAACATGATAACTCAACTGATTTTGATGGATGAGGCCCCATACATGGTAGTGTTCCCCACAATGAGTACATAAATCCTATTATTTTGGGGTCAAGCTCAGCAGGTCATCTGAGGTCATCATAGGTCCAAGTCCGAAAAATCCTGAAGACTCAGTGTGAAGCCTTTCTTATCAAGAGTATTTAGGAACCTAACGGTGGTTGGTTGGGATGAATTGGAAATTTTCAGATGTTAGGTTGCCCATAATGAGAGCATGGTGCAATTCCCATTCGTCCTTGTGGTCTAGCTATAGGTTCATAAAGAGTCAAGGAATCACTACGCCTTTTGGCTGTTGGTTTATGGAAGCTTTCTCCCTCATTAAACCCATCTCTCCTCCTGTGAATCCTTCTTCAAATTCCACTTACATTATCTTATTCACTGCCACATGGATTTAAAACGAGCTGAGTATAATCGTCAAGAAAATATCAGAAGTGTTACTGAAAATTGTCGCAGGGCAAAAGCCAAGTGCACTCCAATAAATAATAAAATAAGAGACTACTACCACCAGCCAACTACCCCATGATCTGTTCACTTTGATTACAATGTACGCAGAAAAGTGGAGTACCCACTGCCAGTTCGATTCAATCCATTGAAAGCACAGGTCAGAAACGTATCCTCACGCAAGTCTCATTATAAATAGCAATCATGTTGTGAGGTGTCGTTAGGTAAGGAAAACATGTATTTGGATTTTGCTAAAACAATTTATAGATAGTATTTGTCCCTGGTGATTTATATGCAAAACAATTTTCTGTAAAACTTTTTGGCACAATGAGTCCAAGACCGAAGTTCATTGAAGTCCAGACGAGTCTGAGTCACGACTTGAGTCCTCCAGCACTGATGGTTAGACCATTGTGTCGGGAGGGACAGAAGTTTGGCAGCCTCTTCATTCCCAGGAACTCTCCTCTAAATCTCCTCTTCCCACTGTTCACTAGTCTCATCATCTTTAAAAAACCTGAAACCAAGTCTAACAGTTCTTCCCTCATGGTTATTCCAGAGGGATTTCTGGGCTTCAAGTGTATCTTATCTGCATCACCTTCCAAAGGGCACAGTGTTGGAACTTGGTCTGAATGGGTCGGGCTGACGGGTTTGGTGTTCCGGAGCCTCTTTTGTTCCCGTGCCTTCCTCCTCTCCATCTCCTCCTCCCATTGTTTGTAAGCTTTCTCACCATTCTCCTCCACTTCCATGTACCTAATCTCTCCCCCGTATACTGAAGCTCTCTCTCTCTCTCACGCTTAGCGCGGGCCTCGCCTTCAGTCTCTTCTCTTTGTCACCCATTCCTGCATCGGAATAGAATGGAAAAACACATTTTTATTTTTATTCACGAGTTAGTTGCCAAACATCCCCTGGAAGATTGGGTTGTAGGGCAAGCTGGAGGAGATACCCTATCTGTTGTGAAGAGGGGACTAAAAAGGGAGGCCTTGGACTAAGAGGGAGATACTCTGAGGACACCACATAACATGCATGTGAAGACTGTACATACATACATGTTGGGCGGCAGAGCACCACTTTGTTACATTTATTTATGTTGGTATGTTTACTGAACTTTCTGGAGGATTTTCCGAATCAGGCTCTGTTTGTCAAATCTTCTCTTAGCCGTTACTTTTGCCTATCACACATGTATTTCTTGATAATACCATGGCTGGTTGGGCAATTATACCATGGCTGTTGCCATTTTCGCTCATTTTAGACAGCCACTTCGTATCGCTGCCACCGGATTTATCGATTATGGATATCCTAATGCTCACACTTTTCGTTCAAGGTATATATCAAGTGATGACTTTGTTGGGAAATTTAAACCGCCCTATGGAGCGACTGTGGCCCAGTTCATTTGAAGCAAACGCTACGGTTAAATGGGATATGTTCTGTCAACCCACCCGGGCGTGGCACTAGCTGGCCGGAAGTCCAACTCAAACACAGAGGCTTATACCTGACAATGATCCACTGAGAACATCGCTGATAACACTCCGACTGAATATCCATCAGATTATTCCGCTACATTCGAGCTAAATTCAGAGTCAACCTGCTGTAGTTGATTCCTATTCTTCAACCCGCATCAGAATACCCGAACGAGTAGAGATATCTATATATCCAGATCTATATCTTTGTAAACAGTAAATAAGCTGCTAGGGTAATATGGCGTTAGTTTCGCTCAAAGTCAATTGATTGCGTACCATACACAAAAGATTGGCCTTGCGTGCTGTGCGTACTTTCACGAGACGCATACAACCATGCATGCCGAACCGAGGGTTTTTGGGCATGTTGAACAGTGGCCTCCACCAATGCACACGAGCGACCTTCGTTTTGCCTATTTGTATTCCGTTGGAGCTCGGAAGCGTGCGTATACTGAAGCCGGATCTGCGCGTTTAAACATAAACTCCAAAGGCACACGCAACCGTACATTCGCGTTTAAAAAGTAACTGCATTTAAGACTTAAGACGCCTCAAATTGAGGAGGTATTCGATTGTTGTGTTACTGCTGACCAGCTGACTGTATTGTCACAAACAGACTGTTATGGTCAAAAATAACAGTCAGGCTACTGATTTTGGTTTAGCCAAGTCAGAATCCTGTATTCGCACTAACGGATATTTTGGGGGTGTAGAATCTACGGGATAATTTGCAACTGGGAGACTTTCACTTGAATTTAGCTTAATTTAGCTGAATAACGGACGAGGCGCAGCCAGTTTGTTACCAAGCAATTGCGAGTCGAACTGTTTATGAACCATTAAAGTCAGCTGCTGTAGTTTATTCCTATTCTACTACAACGCACAAACTAAGAATTACCCAATGAGGATGGGATATCTGTATCTCTAGAGCTATAAGCTTTTTACTCTGAACAGTGAAAAAGCAGCTAGGGTAAGAATTGCGTTAGTTTGATCGCAGTAAATTGCATTGCGTACCCTAACAACACACAGATTAGCAATGCGTGCTGTGCATATTTCCTTCCAATTTCCCCGGAGACCAATACAGGTGTGCAAACCGGAGGATTCTGCGGCGTGTGAACATGATGGTCACGAATGCAACAAGCAAACCGTAGTTTCGCCTAGTTCCTATTCTGTTATAAAGCAGTACTCCCTCTTGAGCGCGCATATCTGAGAGCCAGATCTGGCGCGTGTGAACATAAACTTCCAAGGGTCAGGCAAACCTTACATTTGCGTTAGAAAGTTCTGCTACTATACTTATACTCTGCGTTTACTACTTAGACACAGCAAATCAAGCAAGTCTTTGTTGTTTAATACCGTCTGACCAGCTGCCTGTTATAGAAAAAAACTGCCTATTGTTGGCATAAATAACGGATGGTCCAGGTGATTGGGATTAGCCAATCAGAATGCCGTATTCGCAATAGCAAATAGCTTTGGGGTTGTTAGAATTAACCAGTAAGCCTTAACCACGACATTACCTCTGAGGGTAACCTTCCCCCACCCTGAACAGCAGGATGACATACCTTACATTCCATTGAAGCTGTGATTGATAGGGAGGTGCAAAAAGATAACAAATACTTGGTGTGTCACTCCTGGGAGGTCACTTCCCTGCTGTCTCACACACTACCGGTATCCAATAAGCGCCTTTCCTGCAGACCGGTGTTAAACATGAAACCCTGTTGGCCCATAGCTTTTCCCCAACAGTGATTCTGCTAGTAGCTATACATAGATTGTGTGATGATCTATAGGGGTATTCCACTAAAGATAAAATAAACATTAATGAAGGGGTTAAAAATTGTAAAACTCCAAATATATATAGTATATGTATTAGAGATCTAGGTCTGCAAACATCTTGTTATTAATTGCATGCTCTATTAATAGTGATGCTGAGCTTGGAGTTGCCTAAAACTATACCATTCTTGGATAGAGCTGGTAGTGACATTTGGATGGATATAGTCATTAAAATGTATGGAGTTTTGTAGGGCTGTTTTACTCATTTCAATACTTTTCACAACTAGACACCGCCCTGGCGGTAGACCACCAACTTGTATCTCCCCACTTTGCCAAAAACCAGTTTCATTTTTTGCCCCTGTTAACTCTTAATAAGCACATTATTCAGACTCAACCTTTAACCACATGACAACCCGGACAGAGGTCAAAATTGAGGGAGAGGTCACACACATGCAGGTCAACAATTATATCACAATGGTGAACTCCAGCCTTCGCAGATATTAATTCTCCGATTACGGCCAGAAAACAGTTTTTGACCCCTAAGTGACCTTGAATGACCTTTAATGACATTGGCAGGTTTCATGTGAAAATTGTAACTCTCCATGTGTACATCCACTCCATAAGCGCATTTGCATTATGATAACACGCCCAGTGCTAATTGCCCAAAAGTACTAAAATCCGTTTTTTACCCCTACGTGACCATTTATGACCTTCAATGACATGGAGGTTTTTTTAAAAATTGTTACTCTCCATGAGACTGCATCCACTCTTAGAAGCAAATTGCATTCCAATGAACACGACTAATGTTATTGCCAAAACGCATTAAATTGAACTTGACCCCTTGTAACTACCAAAGTAGCGTCTCCGTCAAAAGCGGGGTCGGTTTCCTCCATAAAGCACCAGGTTATCACAATCAAAAATAACCAGTTTCAATTTTTTTTGCCCATAATCCTTAAATAAGCACATTTATTCAAGACTCAACCTTTAACCCAATTACCAACCCACAGAGGTCAAATTGAGGTCAAGAGGTAACACACAGCAGTCAACAATTATATCACAATGGTGAACCTTCCAGCATTCACAGTAGTAAATTTTCCGATATGGCCAGAAAACAGTTTGACCCCTACGTGACCTGATGACCTTCAATGCCAGGGCAGTTTTTATGAAAACTGATAACGTCTCCATGGATTACAGCCACTCTGGGCATTTTTGCATTCTGATGAACAGGGCCCAGTGCTATTGCCAAAAAGTCTAAAATCGTTGTTGACCCCCTACGGGACCTTTGAGACCTTCAATGACCATGGCGTGTTATAAAAATGTAATTCTCCATGTGATGCATCCAATCCTAGAAGCATTTTGCATTCAATGAACACCTATGTTATGCGAAAAAGCTATTAAATTAAACTTACACCTTGAACTACCAAAGTATGTAACCGATCGAAGCGGGAGTTGGTCTCCTCCATTAAAGCACACAAAGGTCTATCACAGACCAAAATACCCAGTTTCAATTTTTTTTGCCCGCACTCCTTAAATAAGCACATTATTCAAGACTCAACCTTTAACCACATGACCACAGACAGAGGTCAAAAGTTGAGGGCAGAGGTCACAACCATGCAAGGGTCAACATAGATCACAATGGTGAACCTTCCAGCCTTACAGCATATTCAATTCTTCGATTAGGGCCAGAAAACCGTTTTTAACCCCTACGTGACCATTGATGACCTTCAATGACATGAAGTTTTTGGAAAATGTAACTCTCAGTGATACATCCATCCTAGGAGCATTTTGCATTTGATGAACACGTCCAGTGCTTATGCCGAAAAAGTACCAAAATCCAGTTTTTACCCCCTTACATGACCTTTAAGCAAAAATTACACAAAGTTGACCTCGGATATGACCTTGAAAAATGCCGCCATGTTTGGGGACCAACTGTTACCCCCTAGTAACCAAGTTTCGTCAAAATCCGAACAGTTGCAAAAAATCACAAATTACACATATTTGACCCTCGGATGACCGTGAAATGCCACCATGTTTCGGGACCAATGGTCACCCCTGAGTACCACTTTTGTGTTGTTAGATGGACCAAACTTGGAAATTTTGCGTAAAATCACAAGCAGAGGCAGCGACTTTGTAATACCAGTTTTCGAGAGCAGTTTTCAAAAGATCCGAGATCTCTATGGGTCAACCGTTGTGCCAAGTTTCGGCTCTAACTGAGTAAAGCGTGAGAGTTATCGCGCTAACGCGAAATCTTCCGGCGGCGGTCGCGGCGGACGCGGCGGGAAACGACGAAAGGCAAAACCATAATATCCCGAGTGGGAAGAATTAAGATTCAGATAATTGGCCTCAAATGACCTTTGAAGTTAGCAGTTTTATAAAAATAAGCCACAAATAGCACCATGTCTCAAAACTCAGCCATATCGCATATAGTCATGGAAGGCTGTTGCAGGGAAATGTTATATTTGGCAAGTTTTTGTCCATAAGGGACCTGAATGACCTGTGATGACATAAAGTTTTTTTATTAAACCAACGTTACCCTTGATTAATATGCAGCAGTCCCAATATTTCACACTATCGCAACAACAGTCACTAGAAATTGTTCAGAAAATGTTAATATTTGGCAGGTGCTGACCTTGATTGGCCTTGGTTTAGCGAAATGAAGCTTGGCCTCCATGTGATTGCACCAAGCCTAAAGCATTTGTATCAGATACACAAAAATCCTATGCTACCTCCCGAAAGGTATCAAAACCAACTTTGACCCCTCGTAAAATTGGAGCAGACCAGGTGTCCAGAGTGAAGAGGGAGTTGGTTTGTTATGTAGCACACAGGCTCTATAACACATCAAAAAAAATTGACAGATTTATTTCTTTGTCCTGTAACTCATAAGCACATTGTTAAAGACTTCCACCTTGACCTTTTGACTCGTCATTAAATGGGTTGAGCCACCGAATCAAAAAATTAACTGACACATCTTACGAACACACTAACTGCACTCATTTGTCGTTATTGTTCGTTTTGACGAAAACTTCAAAAAAATGCATAATTTCTGCAAATTGTCACATTAAAGACCTTCAGGGACCTTGACCACTGTTGTTAAATTGATCAGAATTGAAGGTGTACCATCCCACCCAACGTTTCATGGAAATTCAACCAAACTTCAAAATTGCATATTTTTTTTATTTTTTTTAAAAAAATCCAATTAGTCACATTAAATGACCTCTGGTGACCTCGTTCCCACTGCTAAATTGATTGGGGACTATAAATTGAGGCGATCGCCAAAAAGTGGTCTAGTGGTGCACGATCGGTGGTGCTATTATTCACTACGAAAAACAACCAACTAGTTCATGCCGACCATTGGCATGTCAAAAGAACATCACACATTTCCACATACACATAAAATTCCTAAAAGAATGATCCAAGAGTTATCTTGAATTACAAAAGTTCCTTAATTGCTTTTCTCTTCTGCCCCCCCCCACTCTACTCTTCTCTCCATAATCCCCAAATTTGAATGAGTTTTATCGCACAGTCAACTCAATTCTTTGTCCCAAAATCCAACTTGGAATGTTCTAAATTTCTTAGCAGACCTGGGCTCTTTGCTTCTAAACTGAAAATTTTTCTTCATTATTTAGTGCCTTTTATTTCCAACAGAAACAGGACATCATGCCATGCCAGCCCCCTGCCAGGCAGGCAAACAACCTTGCCCCCCCCCCCTCCACCACACACCACACAACCAATCCCCATGCAGCAGGGCAGGGATTGTCCCCAAAAATATCTTTAGGAAACCTCCACATTTGTCTATCTATTAATCGCCTATTTCGACATATAATTGACATTTAGCGCAACCCAGCCACCATCAGTTCCAAGTACCAGCTTTGGTTGGGGTAAAGAGGGTTTGCTTGTCGGCAGTGCTTTAACAGCTAACATTGTCACAGGAGCTATGGTTTACTTACTCGTTCCTCCAAGGCTTTATATGCAAAAGAATCTATTATATAGAATTTCAATCAACAAAATTCAATGAACATCAAACACATCAATTTCATAAAATGTTAATGTCCTTACCTACTGAGTTTTGCAAAATTTCTTACCACGTTTGTAACTTGGAATAAATTATGCAAATTAGGCACAACATGAAGCTTATAACAGCAGTAAAATTGTAACAGGAGCTATGGTTTACTCGTTCCTCAGATGCTTTATTCTAACAGAAGCTATTATATAGAATTCAATCAAATTCATGAACATCACCCCGCAGATTCAGAAATGTTTAAGGGTCCCTTACCTACTGGAGTTGGCAAAAATTCTTACCAATTGGAAATTGAATAAATTATGCAAATTAGGCACATAAAAAGAGCTTATAACAGCAGTTAAAATTGTCACAGGAGCTAGGTTTCTCGTCCTAGTGCTTTATTCTACAGAAGCGATGATATGATGAAATTCAATCAAAGTAATGAACATCAAACACATCAGATCCAGAAAATGTAACGGACCATACCTACTTAATTTGGCGAAAAAAATTCTTAACAAGTTGGAAAATTGGAATAAATTAGGCAAAATTAGGCAACATACAAGGACCTCTACTGACCCCCCTACTGTGCTGTTACCTTTAAAATGATCAGGATTCAAAGGTGGATTCAATTACTATGTTTTGTGGAAAAAATCCAACAAACTTTCAAAAGTACATAAATTATGCCAAATTAGACACATTAAATGCCTTCAAGGTGACCCCGACTTCAATTTAAATTTCTCGGAACCACGGTAAGACCACATTTCACCAGTTTCATGGAAAATCTGCACAAACTTTGGAAAATTCGCAGAAAAATATGAAGTAAGTTAGACCACTTAATTAGAATATTTAGCAAACAACATACATCCAGCTGCTGAACTAGATGAGAGTGTTCAAGTCATGTGATGGGTGAAGTAACTGAAGTAACAGCCGGGCATCACTACCCAGTGGTGACTTCATAAAAATAGCTCCCCAGCCCGAGGGATCTTCCAACCTCGAGGCTTTGCACACATACAGACAGAACCATCACTGTGATGTGGTCAGAGGAAAGAAAGACTCAGTGACATTCCTCTCCCACCCAATACTGAGGACCAGCTTGATGGTAAGAGAGCAAAATGGGTAATTCAGCTCGTTTGCAACATGATATGTAGTAGAGCTCTGTAATATCTATACGTAGTTCACCTGAAATGTTCAATTATGAAGTGCATTTATTTTAAGTTGCCAAAAATGTGACTTCCAAAGGGGACCTAGCCTCATTATACACAGAGATAGAACCCAATTACCAGCTAGTGAATGCGTGGAGCATCGACCTGTTTTTCCTCGTCCTTTTCCTGGAGGACTATCGTTTTCTCTCGCTCCATCCTTCTTTCTTTTTCTCTCCTTTTGAGTCTTCTCTCATCTTTTCCTTCTTCCACTACTCAGAGGCCTAGCAGGAACAACCAATTGAAATATATATGTACACAGTAACCAATAAGACAGACAGTTTTGTATTGGCAAAGGAGGGTGGGGGGGGGGGGGAAGGGGGAGGGGTGGTAATTAAAAAAAAATCCTCCCCCCTTTTCCGCATTGTTCTCTCACCTTTATCCTCCTTCCTTGCTTCTGGGTTTGGCAGATCACTTCTGCTATAAATTGGCTTACAATGGGCAAGTGAGATACCACTTAAGATGTTTAATCAGTTTGTAGCAGTGCCTGAAAAAACAGGAATCTGTGGGTGAGAAAGGGGGAGGGATATTTCTGACAACAGAGGCAAAACCCTTTGTCATTTTTCATTGACAAAACAAACTCATGGTAGGAAATGGAAAGTTATTTTGTGTGTTCCAACTTCTCCTATATAAATGCTAACACTGGGGAAAGTGAGATACCACTCAAATGCATGATCAGTTTGTAGCGTGCCTGAAACCACAGGGTGAATTTGTGGGAGAAGTTGTGGAAATAAAGCCTTCTTTTGGGCCAAATTTTGAGGATTCCAATTTGTACTTGTAAAGATATTTGGTAATGGAATGGCTGACTATGTCAATTTATGTGACAATTGGCAGGAAGTCGCAAAACACAGATTCTCACATGAATTCTGATGAAATTCACTGGAAGAATATGGATTTGGTGAATAGTGACTTCATTTTGGGCCTATTTATGGGGTTTCTCCACTATCTTTGAGATATTTCGAGATTAAAATGCCTGAATAGTTTCCAAAATTGGAAACAAGGCAAAAAAAAAAGTCACAAAACATTGGATTCCAGTTGAAAACTTGCCGAAGTTACTAATCAAATGGACATGAACGAATTAATTTCACTAGGGATTGTCAATGAGATATTGTCACTCCCAAGATTACCCACTCGATATGGTGAAAACAGCATGATGTATTGTTGAACACTGATGTATTGATGAACACTGATGTATTGATAAACAACTGATGTATTAATTATAATAACAATTTAAATTGATCACCTTTCATTTGGGCACAAGGGTCACGCGTGAACTTACCCAACAAATTGTTGGGCATGGGCAGTCTTAAATGCTAAAATCAGAATTGAGGGACAAACTTGGGGGTGGATGATGAGAAGCTTGTGATTTGGTTGCAAAAACTAAGGCTGGTCTGATATACATGACTTCATCCGCGATGATCATAGGCTCAATTTTCAAAATATGAAGGAGAGTTTCAATTTCCATCACAAACAGTCCGACTTGTGAGACTTAAAACTGGCATTCATAGCTTTCTCTCTTTGACAGAAAAAAAGGAGAGTCTCACTTACCAGTTGAATGAATGCACTCGGTACAAAAAAAAAAAAGGCAAATAACAGCCGTCGGAATTAGTAGTATAGTTAACAATAACTTTAATACCGATTAATCCCACCACAGGCAAGGAGTTGTATGGAAAATCCACTGCACTCAACTAGACTACTCGAGCAAGTCTAGTTCCCTGAACTATGGCCCTCTTGAAGAACAACTGCAGGATGATTAAAACACAGAGGCTAATTAATAGCTGGATAAAATCTGAAGGCATCAGTCCACCGAACTCATAGGACTCTCGCTAACGGAGGTATAGTCATTTGAAGTTTGTGTAATCTGAAGCATGTGGATGCGAAAGATCGCAAATGAAATCCCCATCATGCCAATAATACTGATTGTAATACTGGCACAACCCTGCAAACATTTTTTTTTTATTTGAATTCAAACATTAATTTACTTCGAAAAGCATTCAGTCTATGGGCGAGGATTGCTTTGTAGTGGGGTGACAGGTGTTGATGGTTACTTTGGTGAGAGAAGACAACAGAACTTCTGCTAAATGTTGACTTATTCAACAAAATGAAACAATCCAAGACATAAATTAATTTCCGGGTGTCCATGTGTGGACGTCATGCGTTATTGCGCAATAGGATTCTCCCCAAATTTTCTGCCCAATGGCCCAAAATTTGAAGGCCAATAACTCCACATAGGAACATCGTATTGAAATGGGGTTTGAACCTATAGATACACTTTTCTTCTTCAAATATAACCTTAGTGTAGCCAAGCATGCAGTGTCTTTAACTATATGTTTGTAACTCGCACCAGCCAATGGGCTACTGCAAGATTACTGCGAGTGCAAAAATTAGAACGTGCCCATTGGCCAGCGTACATGGACAGGAGCATGCACATTTTTCTATAGCGCTACTGTTTTGTGTGAGATACAATGTGAATGTTCGGCAACACACCATGCAGCTGTGTTTACATTCTGAATTCTGACATCGTTGTTGATTGGGTAAGTTTTGGGAGAATGAATATGATAAAATAGTAGGAGAAGGTCTTTTACCTTGATGTTCTATTAAAATTGGTTAAATTCCTGGATACACTGACCTTGTTTGCAAATATCTTCTGATTTGGTTTTTCCTCCTCTCCTTTTTTGCTTCTTCTTACTCTGCTCTGCCCTGTTTCTTAGCAACCAGGGTGGACTTCTTGCTGTCCTTCCAAGCATTCAAAAGAAAGATTTCCGGATCTTGCTCGTTTCTCTCACTTCCTAAAAACGTGATGCAATTCAACAACAGCCAATTAATCTGGATAGGTACAGACAGCCAATACCAGTTAAATCAGTCACCATACTGACCAATACCAGTCAGACCAGTCACCATGGCTGACTGATATCAGTCAGACCTGTCACCATACCCAGGGATGTGCCCACACTGGGCGGCACTGAGTGGTGGAACCTGCATTCATGCATTTTACCCGCATTCAAGAAAAAAAGCCAAATTACCGGCACTATTTAGTGCTGTACTGATGTAGTTTACTATCATATTGACACTTTACTGCTCCCCAAATACTGTTAATCAATTTCCACCCGGCACTCAAAATTGCCTGGGCCCATCCCTCTGCAATACCGACCCAATATCAGTCAGATCAGTCACTATACCACCCACACCAGTCAGACCAGTCACCATACCGACCCAATATCAGTCAGATTAGTCACCATATTGACTGATACCAGTCAGACCAAGCACCAAAGTGACCAAACCAAACCAATACCAGTCACTATATCAATCAATACCAGTCACCATACTGATCGATACCAGTCACCATACTGACCAATACCAGTCAGACCAGTCACCTTATGGACAAACTATACCAGTCACCATATCAACCAAATACCAGTCAGGACCAGTCTAAACCAACCAATATCAGTAAGACCAGTCACCATACACTGATCGATACCGTCACCTACCAACCAATAGCCGTTAGACCAGCACCATACTAACCAATACCAGTCAACCAACCAACCTAATACCAGTCAGAGCAGTTCACAATACGTGACCAATTATACAAGTCGCCATACCAACCAATAACAGTCAGACCAGTCACCATACCAACCAATACTGTCAAACAATCCAACCGGTCATATTATTTGTGTATTAGCTACACACCAAGGGGCATATAACAAAACTACCTTTTCCTCGTTTCTTCAGCCCCGATCTTCTTCTTCTCCAGTCTCTCTTTCTTTTTCAACTCCTCCAGTCTTCCGTTCCCCACGTCTCGTACATTGCCTCCCGTATCGAGGTGTAGAGTCAAGAGTGTTCATGTTATCCATTGAGAGCGTTCCGGTGGACACAAAGAACCTCGACCACTACTGGGTCGACTAGCCTGTGGCTTGATGTGAGATGGTTCACAAGCTTTAATGAAACAAAATAAAAGAATTCTCATAAGCTACTTTTTCCTCTGCTCTTCACAGCAAGCAGTTACATCTCAAAAGTATAAAGGATGTTGTTCATAGCTCTCCAGACTGCGCGTCACTGGATTCTCTGATCAGGATGATATCTCTTTAAAGGAATTCTAAACACTCATATGGAAAATAGTTAAACAAATGCAAGCACTCAGATGTGGTGTGGAGTCAACGCCAACCAACCCGAGCCTGAACCCAAGGCCAAGTCTCACACAAGTCAAGAGGTCCAAATCTGGGGTACTTATTACACGTCGCAGCAGCAAAATATGATGGTATCAAGTTCAAAACAGCCAGTTACCCGTGCATTGGGTGGGAGACGTTGTTCATTCATTATCAGGGAGTATTATGCCACACTAAAGGAAGCATTGCCTGAGAGGGTACCTCCGTCTGGGAAAGCAACCAGAAGATTATCCATTCACACTCACCAGTGGTGTATGCAAGGGCAGAGTGGAGGGTAGAAACCAACCATGACACATGTCAAACCATGGATTTTTTACCCAAAATCACCTTTTTTCATGTTCAGTTTCCAACAGTTGTCATCAATTTTGCCAAAAGATGTGTCTAGGGGCCCATAAATTGATTTATCGTAGAATATGAAGGGTGGCGGGCTCTTTCTTTGGGCAAAAACCTGACCCCCTGCCCCAGGCGGACCTCTCCGTAGAGGTACCTCTGAGCTGCACCACCCAAAAGCACCTCCTGTACCAACAGAATCACCAGACAGTGGCACACCCAAAAATGCAGAAGCTTAGTTCTCTCTCCTCAGATTTTGGACTGTCATTTGCAACTATCCAGTGACTAAAAACTCCATGCTAGTCGAGGTTCTAACTCCGACTTGAAACCAGAGACCACTATAAATGGCTTGGCCCGGAGGTAGACAAAAAGACTCTGTGACCTCACGTTCTGGCCACCAACACCTGAACCAACCCAACAGCTTCATCGTATCACCACCAGGAGGAAGGGCTCCGGGTCTTTGGACCAAACTCCCCCCAAGGGTAATCTACCAAAGTAATGCAAGCTCATCTGCAATGTTCACTTCACAGAAACAGAAAGCCTGTAGTCAGTGCTATTGCAAACCCTCTCCATTACAGGGTGTGGCAACAGGCCCTGCCCTCACATGAGGACATCAGTAAGAAGTCAGGAGACACCATTGGCAAAACTTTTAAAAGCAATTCTTTTTTCTGGAAACAGACAGGAGTGAAGGGCATGAACAGGTTGGCACGGCAAGTGCTCTTGGATTCTCCAGAGAAAGTCTTTACTATTGTGGACAGCCCATTGCAGAAGTAGAAGTGTTATGGTACAAGAAGCTCCCACACATCTGCTCAGACCTAGACACAGAGGGGCCTGTCGAGTCACTGGTGCGACAAAAAAGCGGTGGTGAATTATTTTAGTAAAGGGATTGTGTAACCCTTACCTCTACCTGTAGTTATTGCAGTCTCGAGCATCACACTCACCTTTCAAAAAAAACAAAATGTGTGATGCGAGTGCCAGGTTTCAGCTCGTTAGAACAACATGGCAGGAAGTTGTTGCGCGTTAATAAAGTGAAAAAAATCTAATAGAGGGCAGCAGGATGGGTTACTGAACATAAAACATACGTAAATCCTCAGGGGGGATTACATTGAGGCAAAAGTAGCCCCAGAGAGAATCCACCAAATCTGCTCATGCCGTGCTGTTGGCATGGCAGATCATGCCGCTGTTTACGGACCGACAACAGTAAACAAAACAGGCTTTCCTGGAGGTTTGAGACTCTTGCGACTCGCGTCCAAAGATTTTAGACACTGTTAGAAACTGCAGTCACTAGCGGCATCAGGTGGGATTTTATGTGAACTGCACGTCTTCGAAAAAGTGCGGTAGGGGACCTATTTTCTGCGTAATGTATGATGAGGCAAATGTTCTGAAGCAGTTTCAAAACTCAAAGTTTTGCTTTAGCCAGCTCAGCTCAAGGTCGAATCTGCATCACTCTCTCATAGCCTCCCTAAAAATGAATGGAATAGAAGCAAAAAGAATGATCAATAGGAAATACTGAATTGAATGACTGTGCCGAGTCAATACTCCATGTGCCAAACCTCAAAATCTGATCATGTTCAAGAACACAGGTGTGGGAAAAAAAACTTCTGTTTCTACTGAATATAGAAATATGGTTACAACCATAAAGTATTTTGGACGAACAGAGCCGAAGAGACCCTTGCTTAAGAGTCTTCCAAAATGAGTCCCCGAGGATCCCAGTTGTATCATCTGAAAACTAGGGCACTGGCCAAGTACATTGTATCACAATCAACAAAAGGTTCTCAATTGGTATGTGGCTGTTTGAGCCAAAATAGCCATTGAACCCACTCTTTTTCATGCAGACCATAATCGTTGAATCCTTGGATTTCATTGAACTTTGTTCGGAAATCATGACAACCCACATTGCCTCATGCATCAATAGTATGACTGACCAAGTATTACAGAGTTTTTTCAACCTGACCGTCATAAAAGCATTCCACAAAATAGCCAAACTGCCCTCACGGGTAACATTTGACCTCATGTTTTGTTTCCGAGACCATGATGACCTTCACACTCAACCTTCACTTGACAATTATTGCAATCTTTCCTGTGGTGGTAGTAGGCAGGCAAAGATCTACCCAGGAAGAACTAGGTGGACACGCTTAGAATGTTTCATTTGTGCATAGCATCTATCAAGACAGAAAGTAGCAACTAACCTAACTGAAATTAAATTCCATTTTTTGTTTTTTTTTGTGGAAGCAACGGTTACTTGCAAATATACCTTTGGCCTCCTATCTGTAAACTTGACAGTTGGCTGTTCATGTTCATCTTCTGTGTCCAAGGGGACGACTTGGTTCTTCTGCTTTTGTCCATTCTTGACCAGAGGGCTTCCATCAAGCACGTCCAGCAAGGAGACCTTTGTTGACTGTTGCCCCCTTGCCCTACCAGTTCCCTCATCTTCAGAGTCAGAACAGCCAACCCTTTCCTGGGTCCCCCACTGTCCACAGTCAATTTTTCGAGTGGGGACATTTTATCACTCTCTTTATCTTTTAATGGAGCAGGAAAGTTACCTTTTCGTCCCTTCTTCTATCTTGGAACGTTCGTGCAAAAAAAAACTGTTCTGTGTTGGCACATTTTTCCCTTCTTTGGAAAAGGACTCATGAGTGTCCTGTGAAATTTCTGCCAGAATATGGCAATCTCCCCATACCCCTCCCAACATGACTGTGTCTTGTTTGAAAATCTGTCCAACCCGCCAGACCCAGCACTGGCACCGTCAAAAACCTCCAAAATATCTGGGGATTTAGAGGTCCCTTTGCCTCCAGAAGATTTAACCGCATTCAGAGATGAACGATCTGCTTCTTTATCTGACGTTCCGGAAGGCGTCCTTCCTTTCCCCTCGTTTTTGGGCTACGGTCCGGTGAGAGTTTCCTCCCACTCTCTGGACTTGGTGACCTTGACCTTGCAGTTGCCATGTTAGAACTCTTCTTGTTGGACCCATGCTCCACACCCCCTCTTTGTGCTTTGATCCCAAGTAATTTGTCTAGGTCAGTTGATTCTCTCGAGTCTGGCACCTTTTTTACCCTCCAGGAGATCTGAGAGTGGAGATTTGGAACCCTGTGGCCCCTTTTATGATGGTGTGGAATTGTTTTTTTAGTCGTGGATTCACTTTCGAATAATGGACAACCGTCACTCTTGGGAATAGAAACACAGAACGGCTTCCGCTGCTCTTCCTCCTCTCGTTCAAGGTTTTTGTCCTCTTTAGGAATAAACTAATTCCACACCAAAGATATCATCCACGGCTGATTTCCGGGTGAGTCTCTATCAACCGATGGACTTGGAGAAGGGGATCTGGAACCAGCCTTCACAACATCCTTTTGGTGGGAGCTGTGTCTGTTTTTAGCCTCTCGAGGCTTATCGAGTGAAGAAAGCCTCAGACTGGGCCTTGGTCGGTCTCTGGGAGGGAAGAGGGCCCATTGAGCGGGGGACTGGGAATCAGACAGACTACTGGTTCTAGGTCTTGGGACTGGAGGCCTGCCAGTTGTGCTCTGTTCATAGGACTCTTGTGGCTCTGAATCTTTCCTGAGAGCATTTTCTAGAGTCTGGCGGACGGCGATCGACTCTTCTTACTGAATGGGTCGTGTGGGTTACTATGAGATCTCGCCTCTATTGGAACTTGTCCTCCAGTAAGATTTCTTGGCGATGGCGTTGGTGAACCATCCTTCGACAAGCTCATTTGTTTTTGCCTCTAGTTTTCTAGTTGCCCTTTTTAGAGACTGTGAGGTATATCTGAAATGTGGAAGCAAAGCCAGGTCACCTGTTATATCTTGAACTAATCCATTACATATCAAGAATGTAAAGCCCAAGGATATCATTGTTGGAGGACTTGAGCCCATTTTTGGTCTCAGACCACATTCTCAAGACTGATTTTGAAGGACTCGGTCTTGGACTATTGGGACCTACTGTTCTGACTTAAGTCCTCTGCTCGAGACTAGATTCATCACCGCACAAACAATCCAATAAATATCTAAGATGTACTGCTGTCTTAATTTCTGACAATGCCATCAGAAATTGTTCAAATTCGTAATCCAAATAGTGGTGTTTGACTGCCTGACGGCACTTGTTCAACCTGAAAGGGCCAAAAGTCTTAGTGATTCCTCATCAGTACCCATACAGTGTTCAAACTATCTGACATGGGGAATGTTACTGTACAGTTTTAACTTCTTCTGACTCAGGAATATGAAGTACCCAACATAAACAACTTTGGACTAGGCCTGATTAAAGATAAAAGTTACCCAGAATTCCATAATTTCACAAGTTTCCACTTCTTTCCCAACCTGCCCACGATTCATACTAAAACCAGGAAAAGCCCAAAATGACTGGATTCCTGACTTGATCAAGCTATGCACTGACTTCACATGCTAATGAGATTTACAATAGAATCATAGTACAGTAAAAACACAAGGTAAAAAAACACATAAACCTCCCCCGTTAACTCCTATACCAAGCATGAAGTACATCCATGCAGATGAAACTTGTTAACAAGTTCGAGTTACCCAGAATATTTGTCACAATATCCCCATTTTCCTCCAACTGGCCCCAGTCTACTGAGAAAAAAAAAAAAAAAAAACGATAGGGTTCTTGTCATCTCCCCCATAAGAAACCGGCTACCAATTTCACCTGACAGACCAGGCATTCTGAACGTATCATGTTAACACAAATTTCCCAGACTTTGACCTTCTCTTGACCTCGATGACCTTTGACCTGACCCCAAAACAATAGGGATTATGTGCTCCTACACCACCCATGGCGAATGTCATTCTGAGATTCAGCAGTTGTCAATGCATGAAATCAGAATAGTCAAGAGTGACTGAAGTCTACACATCTCACCTGGTGTTTTGATTGGCAACACCATACCAAAACAGTGTATACCACCTCCATTCGCACACAGGGCGATGTACAATTCATTGTGGAAGGGGCAAGGTATTTCAGAGATCTAGGTGAGTAGACCGACCCCTCACTCTAGTTCATGCAAATTAGGACCACTTGATGCAAAATTATGGTAATGTCTGGCCCTGAAATTGCAATGGGATTGTAGCATCAGATTTTTTTTCCCAAGAGATGTTTCGCTGATTTTTGGACGGGGAGGGGCCTGGTGGGAGGGAGGAGGGGGGGGGGGGAGCAATGCTGTCATGAACATTAAAATCCTTACCTTCCTCTCACTGTGCATGCCAAGACCTGGTCCTACGATGTCTACATCATCACGGTACCTGAGTCAGAAGAGAATCCAGTGTCGCCATCACAAACTATCCGCAATGCCAGCTGAGCCGGCTATTACTCAAGCGAAAATGCAGAAAAGAGATGTTGAACTCCCGCACTCCACATCATGGCAAATCCATCCTCTCTTCGATGACCTTTTACCTCAAATCTCCGGAAACTATGCAAGGTAGCACTGTTGCTGACATTAAACTGACCAACTTTCATTGTCATCCTAATCAAATGTAAACAATTTGGGTTTCTCACAAAGTGTCAACGTGAAGGGTCCTGCACCTTGACTTTGTGAGCACCCCATAAACCCCTCCACTATGAATCTTTCCAATCAAGTTCAAACTTCAATCATGATCCATGTAGGAGTAGCGATTTTCTCAACAGTAGTGACCGCGAGAGGGTACGAAGACAGTCCAGACATACCGCAACTTTGGTAACTGGGTATGTCATCACAGCCCTCTCCCAAATCTCAAGGACACCTCTTCTCCCACTACAATACGTAGGTAAACTCTAGCTGGTCACCATGATACTCCCTCCAACCTTCAACACACATGGTGATAACAGAACAGTTTCCACACAGCCCTCCTTCATTCCCACATCTGTTCTTCATTCACAGCCAATGGCTAGTTATTCACCACATAAAACCGTGTCCTCAACATAGAGTCAGGTACAAACATGATATTGTGAACACAACTTTTGTGAGACAATTTTGCCAAGCCTTTAACTTTGTCTACACACTATAAGGGGGGAAAAAAAAGAGACCGTAACTATGTAGGCCTGTTTGCCCTTGTATCGTAAACCCAAGGAAATAGACCCCCCATGAGGAAACAGAATTGGGTAATGTCAAACCAAAGGCCAAAAGGCAGCTTAGTTGATTCCTTACTGTAACTGATCTCCTTATGTTCCACTATAAGCACTGTTGACCCTGTGTATCTTTTTTGGGGGTACCAACATGCTGTACCAAGTATGGGCTTTCATCATCCAATTGAGGTGAAGTTGTTGAATTAACAGTAAACCAGAAGCCCCAAAAGACTCCTTGACTCTCAATGTGATGACCTTTGCCCTGGCCCCAAATGAATAAAGACCCGCATCATTAGGGGCACCCACATAATGTACGCAAGTATACATGTAGATTGATCCATCAAGTTTGGGGTCAGTTATCACATTCAAAGCCCAAATTAAATTTAATTTCCTCTAATTTCCTTACATGAAACATGGATCTGATTACATGGTATGTACTCCCCATATGAGAGCTGCATACATGGTTATGTAATCCCCATATGAGAGCTGCATACTAATTTTATTTTCAATCGGACAAGCATTCTGCACCTCATCTGGTATCTACTGTATGCAAACGCAAACTTGGTATCACTTCATGGGGCAGCACCGCACATGCAAAACGCACCTCTCAAAAACAAAGATGCACCGTCTTTGTCGACCTCTGACCGCAATCTGGTTTTACCTCCTTGAGATGGCTTGAAAACGTAACAGTTCCAATCTACAGTAGAATATCCCTTGGCCCAAAAATGACCATTCACATGAACACCCTACATGTTTTCCAATTGGTCAAATGTTACCACTGACCAAACATGATCATCCAAGTTATACTGAGGAGAATAGGCACGTGACAGAGCCACATGCCTGTGGTCAGGTGAAAAAAAATAGAAGGAATGACTGGCAATGCAGTCAGTCTCTGTACTGTTTGCAAATGCCATCACAAAAATGCTAATTACCAATAGACTAATAAATAGTGACACCTGCGAATCCATATGTTTTCCCACTGGAACAAAAATAGGCAAAGGAGGTGCACCCTCACATGGGATGAATAAGGAATAATTTATGACTCAGCTTCACCTTGGATTAAAGCAGGGATGTGTTCAATTATTGAATGGTACAATCACCACAGCTTGCCGGTAGTTTGAATAATAAATAATTAATAATGTCACCGTTCTTATATACGCTTTGACCGTGATACGGTCACAAAGCTGAAGGCCATCACCCCCTGGTCAATGGTAACTTGTTCTCCGACCATATAGTGCCCATCGACTATACCCCCTGGCAACCGCCAATGGTTGGCCCCCACAACATGTCCCGGGGACATTCATCACATGCTGCCGTAATCCGCGCCCTTGTTATTACAAGTAACCTCTCACAGGTTCCCAATAATGCCTTGGTGTACCGAAGCACGGAGATGAAGCGCCTTGCCATGACGCCCCGAAAGACCACCGGTCAGGACTCGAATTGGAACCTTTCGTCACAGTCCAGCTCTACCAACTGAGGCTAATCCATCATCCAATCCCATGGCCCACCGACTGCCAGAACTGTAGGTCATGGACTACCGACCAAGATTTAAGACTAGCACCTATCAAAATCAGTAACCTCTCAAAAACCAGCCTATGCACTGTTGCATGAACAACATGCCTTTTAATATGTACTCAAATAATACTAACCTACCCTTGCTCACTAGGGGTGATGAATACTTTTTATGAGCTCCAAGGTTGGTCCTCTCCCAACCAACTTCCCATTCCAAGAAATAGGAACCATGGCAGCGACTTGTGTGCCGAGTAAACATGTCGTCCTGCCTCTAGACTTAATCCTATAGGCAATGGATGAACCGAGAAGGGTGACAACTTAAGCTAATTAGTTGGGCTTGAATTGGGGGATTTAAGGAAATGGAATACGAGTCAATGAGTCATTATTCAATACTGAGTAATGAATTTGTGACATGCATGACAAATCAAATAAGTTTATAATACGGTTTACCATTGACAGAGGCCCGCAGTGGTGAATCTTTAATTCACCTGCCTCAAATGTTCTCAGCTTATCACAATTTGTCCTATTTTAGTTTAGTTGTAATAAATTCTGCAGCCAGTAACTTTCAACGCAATTTATTTTATAAGTTAACAAAAATCTCACTATTTTGGGCCAATCATGACATTTAAAAACCTCTTGTACTGTGGGGGGTATTAATGACTTTTGACCTTTAAAATCCCTGAACATCAGTTCCCACCATTCTGTGTAACACTGACCGAGTATCCAATGTAATCCACCTAATCTGTCTAGCAAAAAGCATTTGCAGATTTTTGCAGTTTTTGACAGATAGGTGTCGATCATGCCCCTTGAACACCTTTTGACCAGAAATCTGTAATTTGTGGCTAATCCATCATTCTGAACCGAACATCAACTTATGCACTAAAATTGGTAAGGATGAGAATCAGTTTGCGTGATTGCACAAGAGGGGCCTTTGTTGGGCCCCACACTGGGCCTTGAGTCCAAAATTCCTGGAAAACCTGGAGGTACGGCTATTAGACCACCATATTTGACTGAACATCAGCAATAAAAACTTGTAGAGAAGCATTTTTGCCTGATTTCACATTATGGCCATAGGGCCCACATTGGGCGTAATTGGCCCAAGTTCACACAACCACCAATGGACCACAACCCAAGTAATATTACAAGTAAAAATCAATTGAAACTTTGTTGAGGAGTTTGCATTAAAAGTACAGTACATTTGTATTAAATTTCATGAAATGACCCTCTGCCAAAGTGCATGGACCATCAGAGTAAAAATTTCCTGTAAACCACAAGGTAATCTGTTTTACAAAGTAGTCAAGCATGATCACGCACAATTCCTAAGAGGAGAGCATTTTGGGAAAATCCACATTATTACACCATGGCACACACTTAACCTTGGGTCCCAATCTTGGGCCCCCTGCAGTTAAGGCATTGGACCATCATTCTGACCAAACATCAGCACTATCCAAAATTTGCATGAGAAATTACAAGATTTTGCAGTATTTCATTTAAAGGGCCCTGGCCCATCATTCTGCAACAAACCAAGAGCCCTTTATCCCAGAACCTTACAGGTTCTTTAAAGACAAGGCATCGCACCCCCGTTTCTCGCTGGTTTCGCGATCAGTGTTTCCTTCTTTTAGTCACCATGCAAACAATTATCAACTGCATTCCCATCTGTTGCTTTATATCCCATCCTCTTAAATATTTAATCATTCATTGCCATCATTGAACACCCCTCCTTACCCGCCCATTAGAACCATACTTCTGAGTTTAATAGTTCCCTTCATATACTGTATTTCCACAACAATGTAATGAACTCCTAAATCTAATAAAGTTGATCCTGTAGTCACCAAAGAGTATGCCTTTATACATCTACACTTCCATCAATCTTCCCTAGGGAGTTCACCCCCACCCCTCTCACAGCCCCTTCTAGAGTGATAGAGCCATCTAAATAGATCATGCAATGCATGCACTATGTCTGAACTATGAACTATATAATGATACCAAGGGAGTTACCCTCCTCCCCCCCATCTCACACACCCTAGCTACTTGCAGGTTGACACCTACACCTTCAGTCTTGAATAGGTGCCTGAGAGTAAGTAAACAAATGACTGGAGTGTTTACACTTTATATGGTCAGGTCAGGGGGCCCAGAAGAAGGTTATTGACAGGCTGATGTGAACCTCAAGGTAAAAGCAAGGTTTTGACAATGTATGAAAACTCTGTCTGTCACAGAGGGAATACTAGTTAGGATGAATGGAAATCACAATGCCCGAGGGGTGGAAATGAGTAAAACATTTTTTTTTGATAGCAATGCTATAATAATAGCGATTTCGATCCCTGCTGGGGGTCAGCTAGGGTTGCCCCGCAAGACTGAACCATTCTAAGAAGGTAGCGTACATTCTCTGGAGCTTGGTTTTGCAGTAAATCTAGTATTTTGACAGTTTTTGGTCCATAAGTGACCTTGAATGACCTGTATGACATAACGTTTTCATGAAAAATTTTACCCGTATCATATGCAGCATGTGCCGAAATTTCAGTTATATAACCCACAGTCACTAAAAAAATGATTGCAGCAAATGTTAATATTGGTCAGTTTCTTGTGACTTCGAATGACCCTTTGATGACATGACGGTTTTATGAAAAATGCTTGCCTCAATGTGTATGCACCAGCCCCAAAAGATATGTCATCAGTACACCACCCCTATGCTATCGCCCAAAAGGTTTAAAATCAACCTTTACCCCCACCCCTTTTAACTTAAGACCGGTGTCAAGATTGAAGCGGGAGTTGGTTTCGTCTATGTAGTCAGATATATAAGCTATCACATATCCAAAAAATCGACAGTTTTTATTTCCTTGGCCTGTAACTCCTAAAATAAGCCATTTTCTTAAAACTTGCCCTTTTGACCTTGTCTATAGATGTTGTTTGATTACGTACTGAACCCAAAAATTACCATGACAAATCTCTAAAACTAACGAGCACCCTAGCTGCTTCATTCCAATTGTTACTACTACTCTCGCCATTTAAGCAAAATTCGAAAAATTGGTTGTAATTTAAGGCATAAAATTATCACATAACTGACCTTAGATGACCTTTACACTGTGGTATAAATTTATCGGATCAAAGGTGTCCATCTCCAAACCAGTTTTCATGAAGATTCCACAATGAAACAACTCCTAATGTGTATTTGCGAAAAAGCTATTATTAAACTTTGAACCTCTTGTAACTACCAAGTCGATGCTTCCGCTCGAACGGGGAGTTGGTTTCCTCCCTCCATGAAGCGACACAAAGGTCTATCCATATCGCAAAATAACCAGTTTTTTTTTTTGGCCCGAAAACTCCTTAATAATCACTTTTTATCAAGACTCAACCTTTAATAACATGACCACCCCACAAGGCAAATTGAGTCACAGTCCACACACATGCAGGTCACAATTATATGACAATAGTTAACCTTCCCGCCTTCACAGAGTTCAATTTTCCGACATGGGCCCAGAACACAGTTTTTTGACCCCGTGACCTTGAATGACCTTTAATGACATGGCATTTTTATGAAAATTGTAAACCTCTCTATTCTCCATGTGATACTCATCCTAGAGCATTTTTGCATTCTGATGAACATGGCAGTGCTATTGCCGAAAAAGTACTATAATCATTTTTTATACCCCTACGTGACTTTGATGACCTTCAATGACATGAGGTTTTTAATGAAAATTGTTACCTTCCATGTGATGCATCCCTCCCTAGAAGCACTTGGCATTCCAATGAACATGACTAATGTTATTGCAAAAAAGCTATTAAATTAAACTTTGACCCCTTGTACTACCAAGTTGCGTCCGATCGAAGCGGAGTGGTTTCCTCCTCCATGAAGCACACAAAGGTCTATCAACTATCCAAAAATTACCAGTTTCTATTTTTTTTTTTGCCCATACTCTTACATAAGCACAATTATGCAAGACTCAACCGTTAACCCCATGACCACACCCGACAGAGTCAAATTGAGTCAGAGTCACACACAAATGAAGTTCAACAATTATATGACAATAGTTAACCTTCCAGCCCTTCACAAATATTCATTCCTACGATTATGGCCAGAAAACAGTTCATGACCCTTAAGTGACCTGAATGCGCTTTATTACATGGCAGTTTTTATGAAACTTTTGGTACCGCCTGTGATACATTCCACTCCTAGGAGCATTTTGCACTTCTGATGAACATGCCCCGTGCTATTGCCAAAAATTACTAAATTCAGTTTTTTGACCCCTAAGTGACCTTTGATGACCTTCAATGACATGGCGGACTTTATAAACATGGTTTACGCTCCATGCGATGCATCCGCTCCTAGAAGCATATTTGCATTCCAATGAACACGCCCAATGTGTTGCTAATAAGCTATTAAATTAAATTTGACCCCTTGTAACACCAAGTATGCTTCCGCTCGAAGCGGAGTTGGTCTCCTCCATAAAGCACACCAGGTCTATCACATATCCAAAAATACCAGTTTCTATTTTTTTGTGCCTGTACCTCCTTAATAAGCACATTTATTCAGACTCAACCTTTACCAACCAACATACCACCACCACCCCCTCAAGGGTCAAATTGAGTCAGAGGTCACACACATGCAAGGTCACCAATTATACCACAATGGTGACCCTTCCGGCCTTCCCAGACATTCAATTCTTCGATTCGCCATACAACAGTTTTTGACCCCTAAGTGCCCTTGAAATGACGATTATTAACATGAATACCTCTGGGGCCTCATCCATCCCTACTGTAAAATTCATTGGGACTTATAGTAAACCCTCTCACAAGTTTTTCGTGCAAAATCCAACAAACTTCACAAAATATCGCAGCAATTATGCAAATTAGACTACTTAATTAGCAATATATCCATGCCAGGAATCTGATCAATTCGTGTCTCTTCATAGTTGTTTATATACCCTGAACGGCAAATCAATCCACCACTGCATCTACCGATCAAGAGATAGCTGTACACAGCTTCCGGACCAATTTTTCATTAAATATGAAATCTATGCAAAGAGAATGGTCTTTTGGGCCGAAAATTGGATCCCATCGCAACTCTTCACTACGCGGCCCTCCACAAGAAGGTCCCAGCATGATGGCCTTTCCATTTCGCTCTCCACGGTTCGTAATATCTAACCGCACATACGGCCGATATCAGACGGACAGACAGACAGACATACGAAAGACAGACCCCACACACAAAGTGCCACATGTCCTCCTTGAACAAAAGTTCAGACGAGACAAAAATCAATGAAGCTTGTGGGGAGATGCAATTTCATATCCATTGGTGTGAATTTCATAAAACAAGGCCGAATGGGACCTTGGATCAAATTCCTGAACACACCTCGAAGGAACGGCTGTTTACACATCATTGTGACCAAATTTCACACTGTGCCCAATTCTTAATTAGGAGAATCATTCCTGGCCTACTCCACATATGGGCTGGGCCCACCCATGGCCACACTGGGCCTTGTCCTAATCCCTGGGTATGCTGGGTATGGCATTAGACAAACATTATGACTGAACTCAGCACTGTGCAACAAAATTTCGTAGGAGATACAAGATTTTACGTTATTTCCTATATGGTGACCCTAGGGCCCAAAGTTAGTCCTGAGCCCAAAATTCCTGACAGTCCCCCCGATGGCCCTCTACCACCCAAGGACCCTTACACGTAACTTAGAGGAACATCAAATGGAATCGGGTGGGAGGAGTGCTTCAAGTACTATTGTGTGAAATTTTCATAAAATGTTGGGCCTTGGGCCCAGTGGGCCATTGGACCAAAACTTCCTGAACACCCCGAAGGTACGGCTGTTAGACCATCATAATACCGAACATCAGCACTAGTGACCAAAATTTATAGATCTATTACATTTTTGCAATTTTACACATAATGGCCTATCTTTCCCCATTAATGCCTTTGACCTTGACCTTCACAGGGTCAAACATTCCCAGAGGTCAATTAACATTGTGTCCAGTTTTGGTCAACATCCATGCAGAAATACTGTTTGGGGCCAAAAGGCAGATTGTTGACACAACTGTATGGATTGCTGGATATGGAGGATATGGATGGATGATCTGGATGGATGGATGATATGGATGGATGGATTGAGGATAAATAGATAGATATATAGATAGGCATGCAGATTCCAATAGCGCAACCACAGAGCTGGTTTGAGCTAAACTTGAAATGAAATTGAATGAACTGTACAGTATTATCTTGTGCTGGCATAATATTTACAGTGTACAGCTCATGACAGGGACCTCAAATTGCTTTATTGAAAGCGCGTTCTCGTTAGTTACTGGTGTATCAATCGGCGAAAGGCTCCTCAAATGAGCCAGATTGCTACACGCTTTCGGGAGTGCAGAGCAGTCGTTTGTACAACAAAACATGGACACATACAGGTCTCTACAACCCTTCCTCCCCCAATTGCTACACAATATATCAAATGCTGATTGGGAAGCTACAGGTTTAGTGGCCTACTAACACTTGCAGGTTATCTTGATGGGGATACTGGCTAACCTCTCCAGTGGAAACAAGTGGTCGTGATGCACCATCCATGTACAGTCAAGGCAACGTGCGAACCAATTCATAGGTGCACTTTTTTGTTTGTGTTAGAGTCAATGGAGCAACCCACAAAAAAATCATATATTTCCCTCATTTGGTTGATGGATCGCCTCCAAATCCCTGATATTCTTTTTCTTGCTATTGTACTTTCTTCACATGAAATTGTCAGATTCCTGAATGGAATTTCAAGATTTTTTTTCCAACTCAAAATCGAGCAACTATTTTGGGTCCTTGGCTCAATATGCGTTTTTTGTTTCATGTAGGGGAAAGCCTAGCCTTCACTGTCTGTCATGGTAGGCTGTGTTTCGGATATCAGAAAAACGGCCCATTCTAGTTAGAACTAGAGCACCAATGGTGCTATAAGCTCAAACTGCACAAATGTCACCAAGACAAATGTACATTCTTTTTTTAAAATTGGCAAGATCATGAGGCCAAAAGGCATTTTCAAGCATTGCCTATTGTGCCCCTGTAGACGACCTCTAAAACCTTGATCGTCAGATGTCCAAGAAGTTATATGCAGTCAATAAAACATTGTGAATCAGTGTGGTTCACATCAATCTAGGTATGACCTATGAGAGAGAAAAGTCAATTTCACACAAGTGGCCTAGTCAAATGACTTTGACCTTGACCTTCACATGGGCGAAATTTTAATAGATTGATGAATTGATGAACATTGGGTTCATGTTTGGTCCACATCCATCAGAGAATTACTGTCTTGCTTCTCTCATCAGATTTTAACTGCCTTAAAATCCCAACGCACTATATGATGTTGTATCCCAAATCTGCAAACAAGGCTGGAAGGAACATCTCCCAGAGAAACATTATGACACAGTTTTTAAAAAATCTAATGTACTTTGCAGGTAATACATTTTGAAATTTTCACATAATAGCCTATACTCCCCTTCAAAGACAAGACTTTGACCTTGCTTTACTTCACAGGGTCAAAGATGTCTCATGAGCATGGGTCCCGAGTTTGCCAGTTTGGTCAACAATACAACTTCATCAAGAATAATATTGGGGGGTCCCTAATGCTTTTTTCTCAACAGATGTTACTGTTTTAAAACTCTCAAAGTAACATCTGCTGAGAAGACGCATTATGGACCCCAAACAAAGTTTATCTTTGATGGAGTTTAGAGCAAACTTCGACCCAACATTTGCACTGATCTTCAGATTCTCAGACCGTCATGTATGACGAACATCACAGCGCTGACCTGTGCATTGAAATTTGTTGAATAAACATTTTTCATATTTCACCATGATGGGCCCTAGGGGCCCACATTGGGCCAGAAGGTCGCAAACCCCATATGGACTACGCATTAAACTGACATACATGTAACTTTAAAGAAATCAACTTTTTTGTGAGATGCATTTCAGTACCATTGCCTGCCTGAAATTTCATGAAACAGGCCCTTGGGCCAAGAGAGACCCTTAGATATAACAAAAATCCCGAGACAACTGGGGGGGCTGTTAACCATCATTATGACGAATGTCAGCAATGTGCAACCAAAATTTGGTGAGGGGAAAACATTTTGCCGTAATATTTCACACAATGGGCCCCAGGGCCCAACTGGGCCTTGGTCTCAAATTCTCGGCACCCTGAGGGTATGGCTGATGACCATCATTCTAACCGACATCAGCATGTGCCCGAAATTTGTAGGAGATCAAGATTTTGTGGTATTTCCTATAATGGCCCCCAGGACCAACTGAGCCCTGGGCCCAAAATTCACGAACAGACCCCCATGGCCCTGCCACCCAGGACCCTTATATGTACTAGGAAGAAAATAAATTGAAGCTTGTGGGAAGAAGATGCATTTCAAGTACATTGTGTGAGATTTCATAACCAATTGGGCCCTCAGGCCCAAGTGGGACCTTTGATCTGAAATTGATGAACACCCCAAGGTAGGGCTATTAGACCTCATTATGACCGAACAATCAGCACGGTGCCACCAAAATTTGTAGGGGAGATACATTTTGAAATTTTACACCTAGTGACTATATTGCCTCTCATTGCCTTTGCCCTTGACCTTCCCAAGGTCAAATGTCCCATGGTCCCCACTGAACATTGGGTCCCCAAGTGTTGGTTGAACATCCATTGCTATGACTGGTTGGAGCCAAAAAAGGCAATTGTTAATTGACACACTGGATAGATAGATAGATTCCAATAGCTCACCAGCATAGCTGTTGACGCTAAAAATCGGGTTTCCGTCGGAATGTCGGCCAAGTTTTACGTGACGTCGAAGACCAAGAACAAATATCATGATTTGGTGCGATACACCTACAAATAGTGGACATATTGTAATTTTTCTAGCTTGCTCCATTGACTTGAAACACAATTACTTCTATGAAAAAGTTTCGCACATTGCATATAGCCCTGACTGATATTATTGTATCTGTGAGAGTATTGAAAACACGGCCTAGCTATATCTCTTGTTATTCATTTTCAAGTGCCATAGCTAACTGACTGATTCTCATTATGAGAAATTCGTTCAGTCATCCTAAAAAAAACTAGTCACATATCAGAAGAAATTTCACAGTAGCACACTTCTATTGAAGGTGACGAAATCCGCATCACCGCTCTTGCTCCAACTTCTCTCCTCTCCCTTACACAGCCCCGAGCCCTCTATGACCTTCAAAACATGGGGTCTGCTGGATATCCATGATGTTTTCTATTCCCATACGGGTCATTATTCCCTAAGGTCCGTCTCATAACGTGCAAAATTTTCGAAAAAAAGGACCCCCCCCCGGTACGGCGTCTGTCTGCTTTACTATGGATATAGAACCATGTCCATTATAAATATCGAACCTTTTGTCGATTATTATTTGAACCCTTTTGGGTTCTATTATAATATCGAACCTTTCAATCCTATTATGAATATCGAAGACCAATATGGGGAATTATTTGAGTTCTAAACCTTTTTCTTAACTGCATATCGGTCTTTTGGGTATCTTATTAATTGTTATGCCAGCTTGTCAGAAACGATGTTGAACAAAGATGCCCACTTCGGGGGGGGCTAACCAAAAACACCTAGGTCTTTAGTTGTGAACGTGCAGGCTTTAGTAATTAGTACAGATACTAAAGCCTGCGAGTCAGGCAAGTCTCCCAGCAATTTGCATTTAGATTTCCGTTCACTCTGACTCGAGCCGAACATTTTGGCGTGGAACTTCAAATAATGATAAGTAAATGGGACTGGGAGCAGCAAGAAAACTTTGGCATATGGTTTCACTGAAATTGCACACTGGAGCTGCGAATAGGAAGTTCGAGCCTCAATCAATACTTCCCCATTTAACAGGTCAACGAAGGCCCCTGTGTCTGTTCTCATTATCAAGCCTGTGTGAGTGATCAATTGCACTAACGTAGGCCATGTACCATTTCTTGTCACACATCACACAGGCGCCAGATTCATGGATCCGAGATACGCACAAACAACGTACGTCACAATAGCCAAATATCACGCACAGCCGTCCATACGTCAGTGGGGTGTAAATCTCTGTACAAAACTTCAATTGACTTACTCGTTTTTTCGAACTTTTTCACACACTTTTTTATCATTTCCTTCACGTTCACATAACAGCTGAAATGTTTTCATCAATATTTTGTCACTGTGCATAATTGGGTTGCACACGCCGCAGTACAAAAAGTGGAGTAATTCCGACATCAAAGTTTAGGCTACGCCCTTCCGTTGGGCAACAAATAACGTTAGGCCCATGCGTACACGCGCTGACGTAACGCCGAATCATGAATGGTTTACTTTGATTAGGACGACCAAAACCATGCAACCCCAATTGAATTGTAAAATAATACCATTAACCAAACAACATGAAATGTGTTCAGGAACTCTGATTGAAATGGGGCGAGAACAGTTCATCTCGTTGTGATGAAACAAATATGAGGCAATCGGTTGTGCGGTTGTTTTATTTTTCAGTATCCATAATGCAAGACAAATCGATTGCTGACATATTTTGATGATAATAGCATTCCCAAGGATAAGTGCTTTCAAATAACAACTCATTGATTCACATTTAATTGGCCTAAATGGTGAACCTACCTTCAACCTATTTCGTTTCATTCGGATCCTGACCTGAATTATTGTTTTTTTGGGCGATTGTTATTTATTTTCCAATGACTACTTTCACACATTTCCTTGTATGAACAAACAATATGGTGGCGCACTATAGAATTATCAAATGAAAAAGGAACATTGAAGTGCAGATGAAGGAGCGAAAGCCTGAAACCCGGTACGTACGTACTACGTAGTAGGCTATATATGAATCGACGAGGTCTCAACATCTCGTGACCCCACCGCCTCCCACGCAACCTAGATATGTTTTTTATGGTGCATGGGACTCCTTGATATTTCATACTGTGATCAGAAGTTCACAACCTGGGGCTTTATTATTTTTTAATAAGCGACCACTTGTTTACATGGCGTAGATAAATTTGACGTAGATTATTTGATATTGGGGGGAGGGTCTATTGACCCCTCCCAATAATCCGGGAATGCATCTCCCGAAATAAGTGGTGAAATGAATAGGGGTAAACAACGAAAGCACAGTACGGCCCATAACATCAAGACATAACATATTTTTATAATCAGCTTGCTTCAATTTTAATGTTGATGAGGCCAACTAGTTTTCGCGCTGCACCGACTGTTTTCTATGTTTTTCCGTTACATGGGTAATAAAGTAGGCCATGCACAATAACTGCGTTAGCAAATGCGTTTTGTCCATGCGTGTCATCTACGAGTGAGTTTTGAACATATGGAGAGGCCACACGGCGGATTTGGTTTGACGTGCTGCTCCCTGATTGATGGAAGCAATATACACCTAAAACACCCCTGGCAGGGATCGTGAACATCGGTATGACGGTTTACCTGATTGACGTTTGGCCTCTGATGCAGTGCAACTGCAAACCAATTCTGAGACATGTACAATTTCACCACAAAAAAAAAAATGAACGGGTAACCAATCGGAAATCTCTTTTTTTTTATTTTTTTTTCATTATCCAATACTCCCCAAAATGCACCCGCTTCCCCTGGGGGGAAACCAGTGATGTTCAGCAATTTCCAAGATGCGGGCAACGTCCTCTCCATCGAAGGGTTCCCTATGAGCAGGCGGAATAACCTCAATGCCAACGATGAAGAGTCTAAGGAATTATATTGTTCATTTTTGTCACTTTCATTATTTCTCACTGTCCTAATGTCGCGGGAAGTGCGCTCCCTGCAATCCGGTGGGTCCGCAAAACGACTTAGTTTTAGCGAATCATGCGGTGTATTATATTTCAAATGACGGACAAGTTGGGACAAGCATGCTATCATGGAGGGCCTGATGGCCAAATGTAACTGCGATATGAAGGGCTGTAGGAATGATGAAAGCGTTTCCGGTTGATATGATTCCTTGTATCATCATCTCGACTAATCGACTATGTTTTCCATTTTCTTTAGATTTCTTTACATTTTTATCACTAAAATTGAAATTGCAGATATTAGATACATATTTCGACCGGTTTCGAATGCAGCTAGCTCAAAACTCCCGGCAAGTACCTTTTCCGGCCATATGAAGGTTCTTATAAAATCCAAATTTCCACCTACGCTACGCGCCAACCGAAAGTGCGCTCCGCCTAGATAGTGTTCGTGCCAGTCACCCCAAAGACTGAAACAAATCTACGCCACGGCAAGTGTTTAATTAATTTTTCATCTAAGCCTAATTTATTTAATTTTTGTCCTGTATTTCTTAGTGTTTTCAATCCACTTTAATTGAAATTGATTCCCTTTAACTTTTGTTCTAAGCTAATCTACCACTTTTATGATTTATAGAACGTGGTAGTACTGCCTTATACCATTTAGTAATATAATAATAATAATATAAGAATCATAATCACTATATCATAATAATAATAATCTATAATATAATAATAATATAATACTGATTGATGATAATATAATCGTGAACATCGTGTGCAATAATGTATCTACGCTTGTATAAGCAAAGTACGATCATTTCTTCGGTTCTTCATATAATTTCTCACTCCAGTGAAAACCTGTAATTTTTATTAATCAAAAATAAATTTTGGAACTTTTATCCCTGCTTGCACTTAAAAATAAATATTTCAAATGTAATTGAATAGCCTGTGTAATGTTTTCGGAACTGTTTGTAACCAAAGAAGAACTTCTCTTACTGAACTAAAACCTACCCCACCTGTGTGACGGTTTCAGCATCTACCAACAAAGAGACCATATTGACAGTCCCCAAAATAATGTTCAATTTTTCTACTTATTTACGAAAATAGCACAGGAATTATCATTCGATATTCATAATGTATCAGCGTCTATTGTGCCTACAATTTATATGTTAAGAAACGGAGTAATGCTCTTTGATTCCTTAGCAGACCAAACTTGGCAAAAAACATTTGCCCACTTGATTCGTATCAAACTTGCACTTCCATTTTTCTAGTGATGAAGGCCTCTGCAATAGTCTTGATTATATCTCCGTATCTTCGTCCGTCGATACGATAAATAATCACCGTTCTGATCTATCCAAACTGCTGTGCATGGTTAAGCTTCCACGACAGTGAGTTGGATGTTAAAAAAAAATCACTCCCCCTCCTCATTCTCCACCCCTCACATTTTACATTCCCAACGATTTCAAGTATTAATCCGTCATAGAACTGCAATAAACCTTGACAGTGAAGACACAACAAGAGGTATTCACTAAGTGAGCAACGATTAGAACGATGTTACAACATTCAAGATGCTTGATTTTCACGGTGCCATTTTTCTCTTGTACAATATTACAGGTGGTGCATTAGGCTGCCGTTGCCTCTGGACAGCTGCAGTTGAAATAATAACTCCATGGGTGCACACTGTCTCTATCAAGGAACACGATGCACACTGCTAATGATGCCCTCTTTCTCACAGTGTTTCCTCCCCACCCACCTCGCAACCCTCTCCAAATAGTTGAAACAGTAATTGAAGCAGCCATCCCGTTTCTAGGATTGGAATTGATCAGATGAAAGCGATAAAAGCACAGCGCACAACAATGCCAGAATGGCCCATATTGCTAATATCTATTCTGGCTAGCATGGATGTGCTCCTAGCAACCAAGTAGAAAGTTTCCACCTATTCTTAGTGTGGAAATAGTGATTGAGCACTAATGTCGCAGAACTGATACCACCATAAGTTGAGGACACCCTATCCGAGATTTTGGTGGCGTGTGTGACAACTCAACTGCTGCTCGAAGTTTTTAACTTGTTGATTTCAGACAGTGCTGAACTAATCCACCCTGGACAAGTTGTTGACGCTACCCAAAAAAAAAAAAAAAACCATGGAATAGTTCGACCAGCATGCAGAAAAGGCTGGAAGTGAATAGGACTGTAGCCATGAATTTGTGCTATGAAAACCCGTCATTGAACCTGAAGTTTTACATAGATCATTAGATGGCCGCACTAACCTGAGATTGAATTTTGTATCTGTGTCACTCCTACCTGGGTACCCCCCCTCACAACGTTGGTCATAGTTGCTTGTAACGTTTCCTCAATAATTTGTCAGGAGTAATGCAGCTGTTGATTGTGTTGATTATGATTGCATATGTATTGTGGGGTACCCCGTCGACTGCGCACCTATGTATCACTTTTTTGAGTTTTAAAATATGCTAAGAGTAAGAAATTCAGAAATAAATCGTAATGCTTTGTGCATAAGATACTCTGCTGAAAACGTGCTTCATTTAACTTATATTGGTTTTCCCCCCTCCTTCCTCCTCCTGCCTCCGCACCGCGTAACAAACATTGTTAAAAAAAAAAAATCACACTACGGCTCGTTACAAATCTTTGCTAACGCACACAAACCAGACAGTGCAACACTCTTGACGGGTACACTTGACGAATTTATTTTCAAGTTCAGCAAACAGGTTTGTCGGAAATAGGCTGATAATTTTCACATTAAGTACGAACCTAAGAAGCAAACGTCATTATAAAGGGAAAATAGTCCTAATCACAGTAATCAGCTTCGGAAATTCAATGAGGGGCGGATCAAAAAAGTTAAAGTGTGTGATCGGGTCAAGTGCCCGCGGTAGACGGATCTACCCTCATATACCCATGTGTACCCTGGAGGTGAGATTTCAGGTGGTAGGGTTTGTGAGGGTTTGGGGTTAGCCTACTGTCTTTAGCACGTTTTAGGGGTTCAGGCATCTGGTAACAATAAGATTTTTGGCCGATCCGATTCTAATTGGAGTCGAGTCTGACCTAAAACACCACCCCTGGCCTCCTACCCTAAACACCAACCCATATATGCCAGGTACACAATGGGTATGCATTACAAATCATGTATGACTAGGAAACACATTACACTGTGCACACGGTCATGAATGCATAGATTTCCTCTGACTTCTCTTATCAAGGAATAAAAAAGTCGGAACTGGTAATAAGTCATTTTATAATATGCTCAGTGAACAAAGATTAACATTTTTAGGGGAACAGATTGTAGCTCCTCGACTATCATTCGAAAGGTGTTTACATACGACAACTGATTAAATAATAATAATAATAATGATAAGATGTAATGTATATAGCGCAATATCACAAAAGGTTAGTTACAATTGCGATTCACAGAAAAAAAAGAAAACGTCAAGTCCCTAAAAACTGTTTAAAAGAACAATAGAAACAGCAGTCAAGAGTGTGAAGAACGGAAAAGAAGCCACCAAGCACAAAGTGTGAAAAGGCCCAACGAAGAGAAGCGGTTTTAAGCCTTGATTTGAAAGAATTCACACTAACCGCGTGACTTTACAGAAATCGGGAACAGGCAATTGAAGAAACGAAGCAGCAGCATGAGGAGAAAGAGATATTTCACCATAGCTGCAAGCATTAACAGGAGTACACTTCGGAGACGCTGGGTAGAGGAACGAAGAGAAAACGGCCAGGAACATACGTGTCAATTGTCGCTAATATACTCTAGACAGTTATTGACGTTGTCAGAATATGCTTTATAAAAATTTATATAAGGCAAAATAAAAATTAATTTCAATGTTTAGCGTCCCCGCCCGCCTCCATTTTTGTTCCTTTTTCGGGGGATTCTGTGAAAATTTCTTTTTTTTCTTCATTCAGGCCTTAAAACCTCTTTTTGAAAGAATATTTTGAAAAAGTCTAAACTCCATGGAATCGTTGCTCTGTGACAGAGGAACAATTGAAGCATGTTTTAGGTTAGTGACCCTGTAGGACCATAAAATAAAAGGAATAAAAGAGGGCCTCCTCCTCTGAGAAATGTCAAGTGTGCAAAACCCTGCTTCGACCCGCTTCTTTCCTATTTTCAAACCTTTCTAAGTTTTGTATTTGAATTTATTTTAGAAAGTGTTATTATGCAATTTCTGGTTATGATATGGTATTAGATTAGTTGAGCTACATGTGAGACACCCATCTGGTATATAAACATCTTGATAAGGAATATGGTCGGGGTTTCGCTCAGAAAAAAAGGAAAAAAAAAGGGGGCCGCCTCCTCTCATTTTCAAAAAGGGGACGTAAACTTGTTTTTTTTTGTACTTGGCATAATTTCGGAAGAAAGAAAGTTTTGTTCCTCACAAAGTGCAGCGAGACAGCTTCTTAAATATAATTGGAAATTCATGGTTAAACAGGTCATCTGTTGCATGTCCCAGAAACGTACAAACACAAGTTTTGTGTCCTTTTTGTGTGCCGTGTTGTATGATTTTGGTGCAATTGGGGCCAGGGGCGATAGGTAATTTTTTCCCTTTGAATTTGAGGGCGTCATAGGGACCGTAGGTTTCGAGCATTCTCACGTCTTTTTAGCTCAAACCAGCTTAGGCCTAAATGTTGATCTGTTTTGATGCCCATGTTCCATTCTATCTATTCATCCATCCATCCATCCTCTCTGGGGGTCTGGGGGGTAAACTTTTGGGTTTTGGGGGGGCCACAGCAAATGTTCATGCTTTGATGAATCACGACCAGACTTGGTCACAATTTTTATTGATTTACTGATGGTCATCGGTACCACCTGAAGGTCAATGGTCAAGTGACATAAAGGGCCACAATCACCAATAAGTGGAAAACTGCACAAAACGCTAATTCTCCTACTATTTTTTGGTGAACAGTGCTGATTTTCGGTTATATGATGATGTTCCAACAAGCGTTAGGGCCCATTACATGAAATTTCAAATATATTACTTGAATGCATCTCCTCCACAAGCTTCGATTGATTTTTCTTCAAAGTTACATTTATTGGGCCTTGGGTATAGTCCCATGGGGGGTGGTCTATAATTTTGGGTCTAGGGCGGCGGCCCATCTTGGCCCCATTTTTATTAGCTCAACGGCCTCAACCAGCTATGAAGTTGTAATCTCCATGATGCCTCGCTGTGTCATCAAAGGCCAGTATAACTGAAATCAATGCCAAACTAATAACACATCATATCAGTTCACTACTTATTGTAAATTTGTCGGTTTGAGCATTGAACCATTGGTTCTCTAGTTAAATTTTTGTGTCATCGTGTGTCACTTTCATGCTTTCAGCCAGTTGTCCTCCCCTTTTCGTGACAGAGTTCCGTCATTCACCTGTCTTGTAAACACAATGAATCAAGCCCCACCTGGATGGATTAAGATGATACCTGGTATGTGGGTACCCCAGGATAAGTTCATGAACCCTCTTGTTTTAGAGTCAGGTCAAAGGTCAACGAGGTCGAGTCTGAAAATACTTGTAAACCAATAAGGTCCAGAATGGTGGTTTGTCTGATCAGGTGAAATTGTACCTTTTTTAGGGATACTACAGGAACCTCCATTGTTTTTCCTTTAAGAAAATTCCAAAAATTATCCTTCGGCCAATTTTAGCTCATAAACAACGTTAACCCGACCCCACATGGATTGGATGAGCTCATACATGGTATGCGGTTCCCCCATGATGAGTACATGAACTCTATTGTTTGTTGGGGTCAGGTCAGAGGTCACCAAAGGTCGAAGCCTGAGAACCTTGTGAACACGATTAGTCCCCCCCCCCCCCCCACCCCCCCCCCCCCCCCCCCCCCCCCCTAGACTGGTCCGGTCGATCAAATTGAATTCTTTGTGTAGCTTTTTTTTTGTTGAGTACAGGAGCCCCATCAATTTTAGTGTAGATACCAATCATGTTCCTGTCAAAACAGATATTTGTGCAAATTCATATTTTGGGCAGTTTTGGCTTGTAAATCATGATAACTCAACACCCCCCCTATACTGTATATGGTAAGACTTTCATACTCCATGTGTTGTTTTTGGTAGAGTCTGAGATGAATAGAAGTTGAATTTAGAATATTCTTGTAAACTTAAGTACATAATGCTAAGTGGTCTGATGATGTTGAAATTTGTGTGTGGGTCTCATCAAGAGTACATCTAACTCTATCAAGATGGGTCTTCTTTTGTGAAAAATGGGTAATTTGTGAAAAGCATTGCCCTAATGGAGATGGAAAAATTTCCCCAGTTGTCCTCGTTTTTGGTTCATATGCCTCGAGATGAGTTAAAGGAATCAATGAGCCCTTTGTTGCCTTTCTGGTTCTTCTTTGTTTTGTTAGGCTTGCTGAATCATGAGGAGAACAGTGGCTCTTAAAATGATTGGTGCCATATATGATCCTCCCTACAAATTCAAGTTGAAAAATTAATATTTGTGCCTGAAGATTTTTTTACTCTTACATTCCTTTGTAAAAAGAATTATAATTTCCCAGCCCCCTCTATAGGCCTAAGCTGGAAAATACTGTTTATGTTATTGTTTCCCGATGCTATAGCTGGCTAACAACCCTGTTGGTCCACTATCTTATCCTAACTGCTACTGCTCGAACTCCCATTTGCTGCTTAAAATTGGCAGGCATTTGGGGGAGTAGACTAATGACCACCACTTACTGTGTGTCCTCTGTATAGTGTCCTTGCTGTTTTACACTACAGCGTTGAATGAATAACACTTTAATGATAGTTCATTGCTGATGCTTATTAGTGAGTCTCAAGCAGATAACTTTTATTTTTTTTCCATTTCAGTGGCCTGTTGCTGGCCTATTTCTGGACATCCTGGGCTGATCATTGTAACCATAGCTGCAGGTGGTTAATGAGCTTGCCACCACAATACCCTCAGGTCCTCTATGTTTAAGGTAAGGACGAACAGCGGCATTGATCTTTTTTTTCAAAATTAAAATATTGAATGGTGTCAGTGTTAAACATCCTGGTCGGTCAATTAGGCTCTCTACACATGTCGAATAAACCGCCTATAGACCACATGATTGAGAGCACCCACTTAAAGGTGGTCATGGATGAATTCTAACGTAACGCAGGTACCGATAATGTGAACTTTAGTTGACCCCTGTAAGCCAGAGTCCAGAGGTCATATAGGGGAACTCACTAAATCACACCCGAAATGCTATACTTGAATACCATGAAGGTTCTAATTTCTCTGCAAATACAACGTAAAAATATTGCGCAATCGAGCAATTCTTCTTCGCTTCCGGGAGTTTAGGCCAATCCTGATTCTACCAGGAAATCATTCACATATGTTTCTACAAGCTAATTAGTTGAACTTCGAACTAAATATTAGCTAAATTGAAATAATTCTCGTATCCTTCTTTCCAATTTTAACCATTAAGTTAAGGCCATCAATTTTTTTCGAATGTAAATGTGGTGTGGTTTTACTCAAGCCTGCAGCTGTGCTGCTAGTTCTGTAAAGTTCAGCGCACTATCTTGAAAATTCAACTTTTCGGTATTTTCATCAGTTATTGGGTGCCTTACGATTCTATAACACAATTATAGGAGACAATTTCAAGAGAACTTTCCCTCAATACTATCCGATCAATCATCAAAATATCAAGTGAATTTCGGTCAGATTGGAATACTTCCATTCAGGATTAGACTCAAAATACATAATAATATCTTACACAGAGAGCCAGCTGTCTGAAATCGGGATACTATGCATTGTTTCAAATATTGATCCATGACAATCCTTCAGCTAGATGGATATCAACGTCCTGGCTGGTGGATCTGGTGCTACTATTCTCCACTAATCAAAGTCCATTGGACAGTTTTTGTCAGGAGGCATGAGCCATTAATTATGGTGGAGGTCGCTATTAGCTGTTGGATGATTATGACGGTCTCCTCCTACATAGTGATTATCTTCAAGCATGGTCTGGGTTTTGTTCACTCTCCATACAGGACACACAGACCTAGCTGCCAAGAAGTCGCGTACACTGACAGCTATGCACATCCGAAAGTGTGTAGCGATCTTGCTCATGAGGATCATTTCACTATGCTGCACACTAATGCAAACGCTGTCAATACCGAACACTAGTTGTACAAGATAATCAACTCTAGGTTTGGAGACTGGTAGGATAATGATAATGATCTGATGCATGATGAAGGGAGGGGGTGGGGTGGTCTCTACGAGGCCTTGCATGTTGTGAAAAGGTCCAAAACATTTAACAGTGTCTGCTGAATTCGAATGCAGTATTTTTCTTTCGCCTACAGAAACATAATGAAGAATGTTTCCCAAAGAAGACTACTCCTCAATGTTCTCAACATCAGTTGGATCATAACAACTGGGATCCAAACAATGAACTCTATATGATGTGACCAACCACATCCCTTGGTCATCTCTAGTAGCACATAGACGATTGAGACTTTCGGTCACGTCAGCTAGCCTCCAAGAAGAATCTCCATCGAAGATTCGCTCCGAGATAGGCATTGATACCTAACTACTAAGCCAGTGGGAAGACCCGTGACTACCTTGCTCGGAACAATCAAAATCGCAATTCACAGGGACAATCACCATTATTAACAGTTTTGAGGAAGCAAGAACCTTGCGCAAAGTCGTGATACGTGGCGGAACTTGATCACTGAGCATGGTCGGATAACGGACTCAACCTCCTGACTACTTTCCTGCCTTGCCATTCCCCCAATATAAAGGATGAATAAAGGGAAGAACCTCCCCTGTTCACAACCATTTAACATACAGTATTATACTTGCTGTGTTGGTAATATATATCTAAAGTATCGCCGCGGAATGCATATTCAGTTAAGGCTGCTGATTATAAATTCTCTTTGCAATTGATTTGCTCTTTATTTCACGGGTGAGTGCAGAATCAGTCCCTGAAATCGTTCCCCAGGTATGAGGTCTCAGCATTCCCCACATTTCATCTTCATCAAGTACTGTACATGGTGTTGCTTGCTTGGTTGGGAAAAAAGAAATTCAATAGTGCATTAGGCTCTCAATTTTTGTTTAGCCGCACTGAGCTGAAGGGCATGTGAGCTGCTCAAGCTCCTGAATGACCCACTCATTTTGAGATTGATCTCTACCATATAGCAGCTTTCTCTGGCTGCTCTGCAATAAGAATATCAAATTTGTACCATACTGTTCCACTACTACGAGCCTGTATATATAACTGGTCAAGCTTTATTAGATCAGGGTGGTGAAGCCTAAATGAGCATGTGAAATCAGCCGGTGAATGAACAATTGATGTGATTTGAATCCATCACTTGACAAATTCAATGTTGAGGAATTACATCATTATTTATAGTAAATACTGTAGGTCTGAAAATGTTATTGTATCTAATATTGCAGCATTTTTTTTTTTTTTGGCACCCTCCGCTATTTATTTTGATTTCCCTCTGTCATTCTTTTGTAGCAACCCTCTATCAGTCGTCCATCCCATCCATCCATTCCAGTCTGTAAGTTTGCCTTTTTTTTTTTTTCAGCTCTGACAGATTGTTCTTCGCTGGCGCATGTTGATCAACTTTGACACAAACATTCATGACCCCTGACCCTAGTATCTTCTTTCACCACCAAAAAGGTCAAGGTCACAGATTCTGGCATAATAGTCAATATTTGAAGATCTGGAAAATGTTTCTCCTCTTCTCCTCTTCAGCTTAATTTTGATTACCATTATACTTGGTCATTTTTAGCATTGACTAGTGGTATCCGGATGTTAGTCAAAGTCAATGGAGGGTCACTTTGATCCATTATTCCTTGAAATCGTAAAACATGTTTTCAGGTTAGTATGCTATCCCAAAACACAATGTTTCTGTTTAATTCACCACAGAACATTAGGAATCAAAAGCAAAAGAAACTCAAAAAGCAGTGTGGGCTGCTATGCCTTCATGTCGTTGCTCTGGAGGAGACCTTGCTTTCGTTGATGCTTCACTTGAACACGGTGGTAAGGTGCCCACAAGCAACCCTCTCTTACCCAACCAATTTTAGATTTGTGCATAACAATGCCATAACTGCATAATTTCCTGAATAGAGCATCTTCTCTCTTAGTGACAGCCCACAGTACTTATAAAGGGGCTTACAGGGGTCACGATCTAGCCCATCGATCTGGCATCATCACCTATGTTAGTTTATTCAAGGCCTGGTACAAGTTTGGAAATGGTCTGTGACTGTGTTGCTAAACATGTCAAGTATATGTCAAAATAGGCACTTAATAGATAAGACAAATTTGGAGGTCCTCAAGATATAATTTGGACACCATCCTTACTGCTGTGGTGAGGATAGTTTGTGTTGGTGGGGGGGAGGCCTCGGGAGGGTTTCTGCTGCAGGTGGGGGGGGGGTGTGGACATGTCCTGCTGCTTGGGAAATAAAAGGCCAATGATAATGATGGTAAATTAAGCAAAGAAGCCCGGCCTGCTATGGGGATTTAGAGCATTCAAGTTGGATTTTGGAACAAAGAATGTGAGTTGACTGATCGATAAATAACTGATTAAATGTGTGGACCTTTATGGAGCGATAAGTGGGGCTGGGGGGGGGGGGGAGGAATGGGGGAGGGGCAGAAAGAAGAAAAAAACATTAAGGGCCTTTGTATTAAGAGTCTATTATAGGAATAGTTTTTTTTAGATTTTAGGATTTTCATGTGTTATAATGTAAAATATGTGATTTTGGTTTGACATGAACGAATTGGTCTAGAGAACTAGTTTGTGTTTTTCTGTGTAGTGAATAATAGATACCACTGAATCGTGCAAACCAGGGCCGAGACTCTTTTTGGCGATCACCTTGTTTTCCTATCTCAGACTGCATAAAGATCCCTATGCCTATTTTGCCTCTAAGCACTCATACTTCAACAACTATTTGTTCTCTCAGGTCTCCTCAGTCATGGGGGGGGGGGCAAATGATTGAAATGCCTCTCCTGCCAAACAAACACAAAATGCTGATCAATTTTATAAATCATATCATGTGGTGATTGTTGTTGGTGACCATTGGTCAAATGAAGGGATTTCGTGGTCACCTAGGCAAGCCCAGAAGGCCATTTTATTTTCAAGTGAAAATGCAACCTTGGGCTCAGTGTTGCGAGCTATATAAAGGAAAAGTACATGAAAGGCAAGAAATGATCTCAATGAAATAATTGCATGATCAGTTGGGGTTGGCTAGCCCTGATGATAGAAAAGTACATAAAAGGCAAGGAAATTATCCCCTGGAATATTGCATCATTGTGGGCTACTATGATAATGGAAAAGTCATAAGGGCAAGGAATTATCGCAATGGGAAGTCTTGCATCACTGTGGGCTGAGCAATGGAAAAGTAAATAACAACAAGGGAATTTCTGCCAATGAAATAATTGCTCATTGGTGGCTGAGCTATGGGAATGGAAAGTAACATGAAAGCAAGAAATTAATCTCGATGGAATCCTGCATCATTGGGACTGAGCTATTTGAAATGGATGTATAACGATGAATTCTGAAATTTTTCTCCATCACAGAACAACAAAGATTTACAGACTGGATGGATGCCAAACTTCAGATCTCACTCAGAAGTTGGTCGCCTTTCTGACATCAACTCAAGTCCCCCCCCCTCTACCAGCTGTGCAGAAACACCACCAAAAAGAGGTAAGAGTATGTACTCTATATCTGTGGTCATGCCCCAAGTGCTGTTGCACTCCCCAGTCAGGGGTGTTTTAGTGAGAATGGAACCGCTCCAGTTGTGGTAACAGGAAAATTTAGTATACAATTTTTTCGAACAATGTATGAGTGTTTTGTCACTTGGGCGGCAACGAGCCGGGCTCCCAGCTAGAATCACCCATCCCCCCACACTGTATACAATTCACACCTATGTGGGGTCCCGTGCTTGTTTTAGAGGAATTCTCCCCGGATGGTAGACTGCACATGAGCTAAGTTAAGACGGACCATCCCCTGCTCTCAGTAAGAAGACTGTTGTTGATTGGACCCAGTTATCACCGCCTGTTGTAAGCAGGTATTAAGGATGAGTTTTTTCAAATGAAAAGAGTAGACTCTGACTGCATATAACACAGGTGGTCATTAGTAGCATATTTAGCTAGAACCATTGGGTCATGCCCCCTCCTATCTGTGTCTTTCTTGTGTGGGAACAGTGTATGCTCTGCATTATTTGAAATGGAATTACTGGACTCATCCTGGGAGTGAAATTCTCACCCTGCCTTCAATACTCAGAGCAATACTTAAAAAGAAACTGGATTTGCTGGTGTCCTCCCACCCACAATTAGTGGGAACGTGACCCACCAGCGCACTGCCTGGCAATAACATATATACCTCGCTACGCGGGCTCATTGTGGATTGTTGCCTACCACTGATTGATTCAGTCAATCTATTTCACTTACTCAACTAACCCCAGATTGCACTATGCACCCACCCCCGCGGCTGAGTGTTGACCATCTGCAATCTTTTAAAGTAGTCTGGGATGGCAACCCTGTCGCCCTTCTTAATTTTTGCCTTTGATCATCTTGGCTAGAATTTCATCGATTTTTTCATCGCCGAGATCACCCATCAGCTCCTCCCCTGTTTTCTGTTTCTTCCTCTCCTGGAGGGGGGCACCGGGGGGGGAGGGGGTTCCCCACAACGCGGGCCCTATGGAATGTTACGCACAGTGTTCCGGGTACTTCCCAGATGGTGAAAATTAGTCATAGTGGTTTAGGGCTCTGGAATCATGTATACCTTGATGGCTTGTGGGTCTTATCTCAGATATTTTCCATGTCTTATTGCAATAGAGATCTTGGCCTTGTGGGTCTTATCTCAATATTCCCTGCACTGTTTGATTGGGATCTTGATGCTTTGGGTTCTTAATCTGAAATAGCTCTTCAATGCATTGTTTGATGGGAACTCGTTGGCTCATGGCCTTATTCTGAGATACTTCCCATGCAATGTTGTGACAAGAGCTGGAACTTCATGCCTGGAAAGAATGCCCTACTGCTGCTTTGAAAACATTCATTATCATTCATTGCTTTTATATTCTACTGGCTCACCCTTTCCTTACATCTATAGCCCTACGCCAACCTAGCCAAGCGTTTCTGATAAAAACAATGACGGCTGAACGGATTGAGAGGCTGAGCCTGGAATCTAGCATATTGTGTGGCCAGATTGGGCAAGGTTTCCAACCAATCTTAGAATCAGAATAAGGCTACGTTAGGCATGAGGCAATGGATGTGAGGAACACTTTCATTTTGTGGACCCCATCCCAAAGAGTTCTCAAGATGTACTGACGTACTGTAGGCTTCCACTGAATAGTTGAATGCACAATAGTGGGCCCAGATCCACCGTTTGAATGTTGCACGAATGCACACTCAAATAATTCCCTTTTAATTTAACATTCTCTGTGTATTCCATTCACAGGACCTGGACACCAGCTGAAGAATTTAATCCACTCATCACCCTGTATGTTGTTCATGAAGGGTACACCACAGGAACCACGATGTGGGTTCAGCAGGCAGATCGTGGCCCTGCTGATGAGAGAAATATAGACTACGATACCTTCGATATTCTCAACGATAACGATGTCAGGCAAGGTAAGTTCACATTGAATGAGAGGAATATCTATGCTACTTTCTACATTTTCACTGATAATATCAGGGATCGTAAGTCCACTCTGAACGGAATATGGCCTTTGACAATTGTCCATCCTTGCTTGATAATGAGTTAGGCAAGGTAGGTATACATGTACTCTGGATGAGAGGTATATTGACTATAGGCTACCTTTGATATTCACAACGATAATAATGTTAAACAGGGTGAGTTACAATCTAACCTTTACAATGGCAGCTATTCTTCATACCGGGTGCTTTCCAGCACTGCCCATTTTAAGATACATTTTGAAGTCTGTCGTTTTTTTACAACAATTTTGGAGAAGGAGATGCATTTTATCAAACAATAGAATTGAATGCTCTTTCTAATGAACAAAAGAGTTATTCTCATCTATTTTTCCCTGCGAGACTGGTTGCTCTTCCCTCAGCACCTAAAACAAATGATGGGTTGCATTGCCACTTTGCAAGAATTTCGTGACTTTTTAAAGAAACCCCTTGTCAGGTTATATATGTTAGAGTTTTTTTTTCCTGATATATTCAAATGTGGCATGGCCATGCGGGGGAGGGGGGGGGGGGTTGGCGGACTTCATCAGTCATGAATAATTGACTTATGCCCCTAACTACTATGTCGTCGAAGGACACCTTTAGCTCGAGTGGACGGTATATGCGATGTAGTGGCCTAAGGCACTGATTGCTAATTGGGAGGAGTATAGACTACCAGTGGCATTAGCCATGGGAAGGGGGGGGGGTTTGGGTTTGGGAGTCAGAACCCACCCATGACTCAAGAGTGGTCAATATATTTTTAGCACAAAAACTGATTTTTTTTTTCAGTTCAAGTACCGAGGTTTTACCAGGGCGGTTTTGAGCAAATATCGCTCAGCATGCTTTGAAGTGTTTTTGTCATGTTACCCCGGGGCCATAAATTTTACTCATTGACAATAGGGACGGGTGAGTGAGGCCATTTTGAAGGGGCACATCCCATGGGGTTATTGGTTAAGACCTAACTACCTTCAACATCCACACTGATAATGATGTCAGAGAGAGGGTTGGTGCACTGTGATTGAAAGAAATATAGACAACACTACCTTCAACATCCTCACGGATAATGTCTGGGAAGGTTGGTGCACTGTGATTGGAAGAAATATAGACAACACTACCTTCAACATCCTCACGGATAATGTCTGGGAAGGTTGGTGCACTGTGATTGAAAGAAATATAGACTACACCACCTTCAACAATCTCACTGATGATGATTCAGCATGGTTTGATGCACTTTAATTGAGAGAAATATGACTACATTATAATACCTTCAACATCATCACTATAGCAATGTGAGGTAAAGTTGTCACTCTGGATGAGCAAGAAGAAAAGAGACCTATAGTTATATGGTATTCCTTTTCACAAAGACTTGGTAGCACTTACAATGAAGTAGGGAAAGGCGATCTGGAAGTCAGTCTTTCATGTATAAGGAGGCTTAGCTGGTAAGGACATGTTAATGCAGTGAAGATTAGAATTTTATTATAATTACATGCAGATTGCTGCAGGATTTTATGAACATATTAACTGGATTATATATTTGTTACAGATGTTATGAGGTCTATTGTCAGCTACAACAATGGCTGCCACAGGAAGAGACTGATACTAGATTTCATTCCCTGTACATTAGACACATATATTTTCATTAAGTCTGTCTCCATTGATTAGTGGGCATCCAGATGGTCCCTCTTTTTCACAAACATCTATGAACAAAACATTTTAAGAGTCAATCGGCATTAAACAGTTGAGATAGTAGGAAAAAACAAATATATCAGAATAACTTTTGCAAACAAAGACCTGAAAAGTCATGTCACAATCACATAATTGAGATTAGAGTTTAACAAAAATTCACATGACCTGAAATATATCCAGCTTCCGTTTAATTCTTGTTGCAATAACATTATTCTGCAGTTGATGAAAACAAGCTAATCACTTATGCGGGTCGGTCCACTCTTCCACCCTGTATTGTTGAAGTGGGTTGCAAAACATCTGATCCTTGAATCCGTGTCAGTTGTCCCAAAATCTGAAATTATTGTAGCAGGAGAATAGAAATTCAGGGAAAGCCTTCGATCAATGACCATCTTATCCATCAGGACTGAATGAAAAATCAGTGCACACTTTTTACCCTTCCTAAGATCAAATTGAATCATTTTACCTCACGAGTTAGTCTCACCCAAGAGTGGTATTTTTTTCCCAATTTAGGTGGGGGGTTTCATTGGGCAGTTTGTCATTTTTTTTTGGGGGGGGGGGGAGACATGTCCCCGTTCCCCAGGGTCGCTACCCATAGCGCAACAACGTATTCCGAATAGGAAGAAATCTTTGCAAATATACTTGACCACCATTATATTCTTCAATATGCTATTCATTTTGCCCCAAAATGTTCTATATACTGTAATATAGACTTCGTCTGATTATTATACTTTGCTAAACACGAGTGCCTATCATTCAATTCGCAAAGGTCTCAAAACATACTCTGATTGGCCGACATACCCGCAGCTATACCACAAGGGAGAGCTACTTGGTGGGTTGGACATCGTCAAAGAGATGGATGAGGCTGGGACATAGAGAGCACTCTACCCAGGAAACAGTCCTTAGATGACAGGTCTGTTAAATTACTTTAGAAGTTCGTTTGCGCTAAAGCTATCCTGCAACGATTCCCCAGGATGCTGTTTTCGTGCTGGGATAAACCTATTTCACGTACCAATAACCCCCGCTGAAAAGTGGTATATTCAAATTGCACAGTATACGTCAAACAGTCCATAATAATTCAGGTGGTGTTCTTCACAGGAAGGCTTCATCTTTTACACCTTGTTGCCCATGAGCCAGCAGTTCTGTACTTATTTGAGGAGCTCAGATCCAAGTGACATTGCTTGATGAGTAGCTATTGAGGTTTTGACTTTTTGTGTTTGCGTATTTTCAAGATGATTTGTCACTTCACATTTGTTTCTGAAGGCCTAATATGATTGATTAGCCTATTTGGGCCATTTGTCTGGTATTGTTGAAGTACAAATGCTGTGTTTTTCCTATCAGCCAAACTTTTGTAAATGTCTGCCAAAAATGTTTCCTGCCTCCATGATTCCTTTCAGGTTGAAGGGGTTAATAAACTCTGCTCCCATCATGGTCTTCATGAAAGGCAGCCCAGAGGAACCAAAGTGTGGCTTCAGCCGGACTATTTGTGGACTCCTACAGATGCAGGGTAACCAATATGTAAACAGCTGTTTGGACCTTTCAAATATGTCTGCAAGTTGAGCTTCCTGAATTCTTGTTAAATTTGTCAATCAAGGCCAAAAATTTTCAAATTAGATGTTTCCCCCCAGGGTTGCCTATTTTTTAGACACAAACCTTTTTGAGTCTTTGTTTTTATAACAATTTGGCAAAGAAAATGTGGTCCATCCAAAAAAAGATTGCACATTATTTCAATTTCTCTTCTTTTATGGCATTATCAAAAGTGTATCTTCATCTATCTACCCCTGCAGTGATATGGCTGCTTTCTTCCACACAATCGTCAACACAAGATGGGGGGGCCCCTTGTGTTTTTGTTGCCACTTTGACAGAATTCTAATCTGGATTTCTGTTCAGAGGGTGGGATGGCCTCTGACCTGGAAGCATGTTTGTTTGAGACCAGTATGTGCCACTTCTGAGGAGCTCGGTGCAACTCATGTTGGGGGTTCTGGTTTTGGCACAACAAGAATATGCAGTTTTTAACCCTGCAAAATATGCATTGGGAGTGAAAAAAACTTGTGATGTAATGTGAGAGAGTGGTACTGATTGCAGTCCTGATAGCAATGGATGTGTTCAGAAGACAGTTATATGTAATGTTCTAACACTGGATGTTAGAACCTACGATGATCAGCTCTATATAGCAGACACATTAAAACCTGATTTGGACAACTCATCATCATCACTTCTATAATGAGTTGCCTGGCTGTGTTTACTGTAAAATTATTCTGCTCCCTTTGGCTTCCGTTGTAAACAAAATGAGTCAACCAAAACTGAGTAGATAAACTGGCATGAAGATGCACCCGAGCAGAAAACAAAACTTGTTATGGAGATGGCAATTGATATGAACTATTCGGCACCCTAACATCTAGAGTGAAAATCAAATACCCAATTCTTATAATATCTGCATCAATTTATTGCTCACGTGGACCCCCCTCCCCTCGACATGATGGGCTCTCAAACAGAGCCTGGCTCGCAGCTAATACACTCTTGATTGAACAAATTTGTTGATGGGGCTAAACGATAGCTAATCATAACCGCACAATGAGTCAATCAATGTTTTTAGTCGCATGGGAATTGGAATTGATCTTTCCTGTTGGATTTTGTTCCATCTTATACTTTAAGTAAGACCTGTTGGCATACTCACAGGATATGAGTTCAAGCACTTTGATATACTGCAGGACAATGATGTGAGGCATGGACTGAAGACGTTCTCCAACGGCCGAGCCTATCCACGCTATACGTGTAAGGGGGAACTGATAGGAGGCCTCGACATCGTCAAGGTTTGTGCAAGACTATCAATCTTCATCAGACTAATATTAGTGTCCATAGGGACCCTAAATGTTGCACATGAACCTTATCTACTTACAATTTTTTTTAGCTCAAACCAGCTATGCTGGTTTGAGCTTTATGGAATCTGCATGTCACTCTATCTATCTATCTATCTATCTATCTATCTGTCCAGTGTGTCAACAATTTCCCTTTTGCCTCCCAAACAGTCATTCTTTGATGATATCGAGACCCAACTTGGCCACAATGTTCCTTGACCCTGAGACATTCTGACCTTGTGAAGGTCACGGTCAAAGGTTATTAAGGAGCAATATAGGCCATTATTTGTAACATTTCAAAATGTATCTCCTCCACAAATTTTGGTGGCACCGTGCTGATGTTCGTTATAATAATGTGGGTCTTATCAGCCGTACCTCTTTGGGTGTGTGTCAGAATTTTTGTCTGCAAGGCGCCGTCCCACGTTGGGCCCGAGGGCCCATGTTTATGGAAAAATTTCACACATGGTATGAAACTTGGAAATGCATCTTCCTCCCCAAGCTTCAATTGTGGTAAGAGTATGCTTCTTTGGTAAGGGCCATTTGGGGTGTTCAGGATTTTGGGCCCAGGGCCAGTGTGGCCCATGGGGCCCATTATGGTGAAATACTCGCAAAATCTTGTATCTCCTAAAAATTTAGTTGCACAGTGCTGATGTTCGTTCATACTGATGGTATTCAGCCGTACCTTCGAGGTGTTCAGGAATTTTTTGGTCTAAGGTTCCACTTGGAACCGAGGGCCCCGAATTTTTTTTATTTTATGAGATTTCACACAATGGGTAACTTGAATGCATCTCCTCCCACAGCTTTCGATTAATTGTCTTCAGATTTACATGTAATGCTTCTTAGGGTAAAGGGCCATTTGGTGTGTGTCAGGAATTTTGGGCCCAGGGCCCAGTTTTGGCCAAAGGTCCCATTATGTGAATACCGCAAAATCTTGTATATCCTACCAATTTAGTTGGCACCGTGCTGATGTTCGGTCATAATGATGTCCTATCAGCCGTCCTCGGGGTGTTCAGGAATTTTTTGGTCTAAGTCCCATTTGGGGCCCGCTGGCCCCTTTTATGAAATTTCCACAATGGTCTTGAAATGCATCTCCTCCACAATCTCATTAATTTTTCTTCAAAGTTTATTACATGTAATGCTTGCTGGGTGAAGGGCATTTGGGGCGTTCAGGAATTTTGGCCCAGGGCTCAGTTTGGGCCATTGGGCCATTATGTGAGATACTGCAAAATATGTATCTCCTACAAATTCAAGTAGCACAGTGCTGATGTTCGTCCATGATGAAATGGTCTAATAGTCGTACCATTGGGGTGTTCATATGTTTGGTCGAGGCTGACGCGTGATGATCTTTCACGCCATGGTGCGTGGAAATGCATCTCCTCCTACAAGCTTTGATTGAATTTTTGTCTCGCCTGAATTTGTTCAAGAGAGACCAATAGTGTCACTTTGTTTGTTTGTGTCTGTCTGTCTGTCTTCCTGTCGTCTGTCCGTACGTGCGGTTAGATATCTCCCGAACCGTGAAGTCCATCATGCTGGGACCTTTTTGTAAATTTGCATATTTTAATGAAAATGGCCGGAAGCTTTGTGTACAAGATTCTCTTGATCGGTAGATGCCCTAGTGATGCAGTTCAGCGTATATAACCAACTATGAAGTGAACACAAACTGATTATATTCCTGGCAATTATATATGCTAATTAACTCTCTGAAACCTGCCAATTTTTTGGGGTAAAATTTAAAATTTTGTTGGATTTTGACGAAACTTGGTGGAGATGGTTTATCTATAGTCCCAATAAATTTTTACAGTAGGGACGAGCTCTCCAAAGTCATTTAATGTTCTAATTTTGCATTACCTAGTCTATGGTTTGCATAATTTATGCAGATTTTAAAGTTAGTTTTGATCCTCATGAAACTTGGTGGAGATGGTTCCTCGGATCCTGATAAATTTAAACAACAGTGCAAAGGTCACTTCGGTCATTTAATGTGAATAATTTGCATAAATTACACATTTTTTGCGAAGTTTTGTTAAATGGCCAGTAACAGTTGGAAAGAGTGCAGTCAATGGTGCTCGTATAGATTGGTCATGGTAATTTTTGGGTTCAGTGGATCAACAACATCTGAAGATCAAGGTCAAAAGGTCCAAAAATCAAGTTTTAAGAAAATGTGCTTATTTTAGGAGTTACGGTCATAGAAATAAAGACTGTCAATTTTGGGGTATGTGATAGAGCTCTGTGTGCTTCATAGACGAAACCAACTCCCGCTTCGAATCTGACACCTGGTCTGTCAAGTTACAAGGGGCCAAAGGTCGCTTTTGATACCTTTTGGGCGATAGCATAGGGCGTGTGTATCTGATTACATATGCTTTTTGGGGCTTGGTGCATCACATGAGGCCAGCATTTTTCCGTAAAAACTGTCTGTCATCAAAGGTCATTTAAGTCACTCATGGACTCAGACTCTGCCAAATCATAACATTTCCTGCAACAGCTCTAGTGGAGACTGTGTGTGTATATGGCTGGAATTTGGGGGCATTGCAGCAGATATCGAGGGTACATTTTGTGCATAGAAACTGTAAATGTCATTAAGGTCAGGCAAGGGTCACCTATGGACCAAATTATGCCAAATAATAACATTCCCTGCAACAGCCTCCAAAGCCTGTATGTGATATGGTGATGTTCCGAGACAAGGTGCGCATTTATGATGGGACTATTTCATAAACTGTTATGTTATCAAGGGCCATTCAATTATTCGAATCTTAATTGTGAGAAGAATTGAAATTAAGTAAAATAGCCCAACAAAACCCATACATTGTGTTGATTATATTTATTTCCCCTTTTCAGCTACCCATTTAAGGATGGTATAGTCGAGCTCAGCATCACTATCAATATAGCAGAACTACTCTATTTGAATTTTTACTCATTCAACTTTCAAATTTCAACCCCTCAGGAATGGTATTTCCATTCATCTAACTAGTAGTTCCTATCTGTAACAGACAGAGATTTCATTTATTTGTCTTATATCAACTTCATCGGCATACGTGTTGACAAAATTATTAAGACATGGTTGCCCATTTGATGAGCAGCTGAGTTACAGTGGGGGGGAATCCCCCTACGGTATATCACCTATATATAAGCCATAGTCTAGCAATACAGTAGGGCCTTACTGTACATGTCAACAGTCAACAGCCTGAGGGTGTCAGGTTACCCCACCTAACATAATTAGATTGGCTCTTTCCACCACAGGGGATGCCTCAAGTAGGCGTGGAGAGGGGTGGGTGTGAACTCCCTGGGAGTTACTGGAAGTAGTAGATGTATATAATAAAGGGCATACTCTTTGATGATAGATCTATTCTATAGTTCATTTTTTTCATGTCCATCCACTCACTTATTTCTATGAATATTCGCTATATAAAATTGTATTATTTGAAGATTATTACATTCTTATTTACATAGACGGGGTCATCAGTGTGTCTATTTTGCAATGGTTCAGTCCAAATTTCAAAGTTCGTTTGATTTTCATGAACCTTTCGAGGAGTATTTGAGAATATATTGTCAGAAACTGGGTCAATGGAATCTTCCGTTGGCTATTGTGTCTAATTTTACTTGTAAATTGTTTGCATGGTGACTAAGAGAACAAATCACTGATCGCGAACCAGGCGAGACACTGGGGGCGATCGCCTTGGGGGTCTTCAAAGTTAAAGTAAGGGTCCTTGGTAGAGGGCCATTGGAGTGTTCTGGAATTTTGGGCCAAGGCCCATTGTGGGCCTGCTGGGCCCATTATGTGAAGTACCACAAATCTTAGTATCTCCTACAAATTTAGTTGCACATGCTGATGTTCATTTACTAATGATGTCTAATAGCCATACCTCAGCTAGGGCCCATGCTATAAAACAACACATGCTAAATCAAAATGCTTCTAAAAATTTTGATGCATAGGTCAGTGCTGTGTTCATTCATAAACGACGTCTGATACCCGTACCTTCAAGTTTCTCAGGAATTTTGACCATCATGTGCCATCACGCAGAAGGCTTCTCCTCCTACATATTTTGGTGCACATGCTGATGTTCGATCATAATCATGGAACTCCAGACCTACGGGCTTTTCAAGAATTTTTGGTGCGAGTACCCACTTTGCCGCTACAGCCTATTACTCTCCAGTGTGTCACACAATTGCCTTTTCGGACCCAAACAGTCAATTCTGTGATGGATGTCAAGTAACCAAACTTGGACACCATTTTTTTTTTTTGGGCGAGGGGTGGAGTTGCTTCTTACACCCTACTGTCCATTGCCATAACCTTTCTGCTTCGCATATTGAGGGGAGGGGCCCCCTGCTACCCTGAATCCTGCCACCCCTCGCCGGCACTTCCCCGTCTGATCACAGTGCATAACACTCTTGCATCAACTGATATACAGCTGGATTCATGTTTGCCGTCAACAGGAAAGGGGGCTCACAGCTCTTATGAATAATTGATGGCTTAAAGTTCAAGTGGTTATGACCCTTGCCTCCCAAGTGACTGTCCTAGCATAATGCTCACTCATTCCAGAGTGAAACCAAGAGCCAGGCAGATGATTGATGTTTATCTTACCAGAGAGAAAGTAGGTCATAGGGGCAGCAACCATGTCAAACAATTAGTCTAGATACTATTCTGTGGTATCACTTGTTGTAATGATCATCTCTGTTAAGAGAGGGCAAGATCTGTGAAATTGTTCTTCTGATCATTGTAGTTTCAGATCACCAGGGCAAGTTTAACTATTGTTTTAAGGACAGGTCAAAGGTCATAAGAAGGGGAAAATAGACCATTATATATGTGTGTAATTTCCAAATGTACCAAAGTACGTACATTAAAGTTTCTTAAAACTGTGCCATAATGTTCTTTTTCAGCTGTTTGACAGGCTTTGGTTGCAACATCATATAATTGTATTAGATTAAAGCAGCAGTAACATCAGATCGAAATGAAGCAAAATAATATGCCTTTTGATGGATGCTGACCAAACCCCACACCCCCTGCCCAAGTTCATCAACCTTTGGGATATCTTTGGTATGTGAAGGTCATGGTAATAGGGCTTTAAAGGGACACAATAGGCCCTGTGTGAAAATGCCTTTTTCTCCCTCACTGGCCATTCTTTATGGATGTTGACCAATGAGAATAAACAATGTTTATTAGGATGCTATGGACATTGTGTATATGAGGGGGCGATCAATGTCAAAAGTTTTACAGGGGCACAATAGAGCCATTGTTTGTGAACTGACTTGGCCTCTGATCTTGAACATTTAACACATTCGTCTTGTTACATTCGTGCAGTTTGAGCTACAGCACCATTGGTGCTTAGTCTACGATTTATACTTGCAGAGCAGAGGGCAAACCTAGTCAAGTCAGCAAGGGGTTTTGTTGCAGACCGAAACACTGCCACTTTTTTGTCAGCTGTGAATCCTTCACCAGTACAGGGCATTGCCATGACTCTTGGTGGGACCCTCAATCGAGGGGGGGTAATTCACCACCAGACGACAACTTTCAAAGTGCCTAGTCAATGTCCTCTGCAGTGAGAAGCAACAAGGGACCATATTATAGTCTCTGCGTATGACCTGACCGGGATTGAAACCTGAGCTCGAGGTGGAAACTGCCACTTACCAACTGCACTAACCACTCTGTTACAGATGTTGCATGAATGTTCTGTGTGTTCCAAAGTAGTTCATCTCCTCTTTTTATCTTCTTTCTTATTTATTCTCTCTGTTTTCTCTTCTTCCAGGAGCTGCACGAGTCTGGTGAACTGATGAGCATGTGAAAGAATTGAAGAATTGATGATTACTAGTTTCTCTGGGTGCAGTACTGTATAGCAGCAGAGGTGACAGAGAGGACTGTTGTAATCACTTCGTCCACACATGTTTATTTTTTTTTAGAAATGGAGTATCTTGATGTTCCAGTGAAGTGTAGATGGGTAATCATTCACCTCCGTAGCCACAACACTGCCTGAGAAGAAACAACACTAAATACAGTGAAGTATAATGATATATCTACTAGTAATAACATCCATCATGGCAGCCTTGTCAATGCAATGGATTGGGGAGGTCAAAATAGATGTCTATAGTCCAGTTGAGGTGCACATGATGGGTAATAATTGATGATGCCATCTTTGTCTCTGTAAAAACACCCTGGTCATATATCCTAGCAGCCCTGTCAAATGAATTAGCCTCATGTCCCATTGTGGTGCATGATGGATCTGGATTTGGAAACATCCACTGACAATACCCCAACAGTCAGGAAGCGGGTTACTGTTGGAGTCTGGATTGTCGAACTCCTCAGTTCATGTTTGAAACTCATTTCGAGTTTTTATGTTACAATCGTAAGTGTGAACAATCCAATCACGTATGGTTTCCGAAAAAGAAATGTGATAGGTAACCTTGTTACAACGTGGCTGAATGCACTCTGTGTATGTCCTCGTGTACCCATTTTGCTCCATGTATCATTTCAAGAGAGGTATGTGGACAGATGGTTCACCATTCATACCCCATTGTTGACACGGCAAAATTGAGATTTCTCTGTACATTACACCCTGTAATATATCCCCGACAGCCCCTGTTACGTGCAGTTTGTGGGTGTCAAATGGATTATACTCATTCCAAATTGAAGTGTCATCATGGGTAATTTCATGATGTCATTTACCTATCTGAATATAACACTGTTATGCCCCCTAACAAATTTTGTAGAATATCATCACTGACTGATATAAATAACGTTTGAATATTGAATTGTCACCGAACTGGTTGTTGACAGCCCCTCCCCAAAAAAGTCCCCCCCCCATATGTGTCCATCAGCCTCTAGTATAGATGCTAGAACGGATGAGGATGATGTTGAGATCAGTACCATGGCTCCCATAGTAATTCCATGAATTCTTCAGCTGGGAGAACATTCTGAGTCCATTACAAAGGTTCTCCTTCGAGACTTGCCCTGTTTCCACGGAATTAATATGCAAAAGGGGGGAGGGAGGCGGCTATAACCTTCACAACGAAGAGTTGCAGTTTGGTGAGATTACAATTAATAAGTGTAGTTGATAGTTTTGTATATGCTGAATGGAATTGCACTTTGACAATATTTGGGGTGCTTGCAAATCAGCCCTGTCATTGTTGGTCATGTGCTCAAGACCATATCGCCTCTTTCTTAATTTCTTTAACGTACATTGTCATGAAACATAACTTCTGCTATGCTAGTCTGTCTTTATATATCTAGTATATTTCGGAAAACCAAACCTCAGGAAGAATTGCAGATGATATCGAGTGTGAAAAGGTACAATTCCGTTCTTATTGCACATTTGTGCCTGTGACGTCACGAGAGTAACCAGTGACCCTGTTTAATAGAGGTCATCCCAAACGTGTTTTTACCAACCTAGTGACAGAATAACTAATCACCAATGGGATCTTGACCTTGAAAAACGTGATAACTGCTGAAGAAGATTTCATCAATTTCATTATGATAATACTATATTTTCTGCCATAATGGTGTCGAAATACCAGCATCTAGTGTGTAAAGTCAATAGGTGACCTCCCATCATTACTCCTGGTGCCGTCGCCCACTTAGATTAAATTCATCAAATTAGAATAGATAACCCAACAAGGGAACATGCAGAATTGCCAAATTTTGGTTGTTGGGTTTTCACATGTCCCTCTTTTCATCTGTGCGGTTTTTTGAAGGTAATCTGTTGCACTTCAACTAGTGATACCTCCCAGCAGCAGGTGCATATGTGTATGTCCATGGTCATTGAAAGTGCTTTATTGATTTGGTTTACTTTATTGGATTAGACTTTGTAGCAACAAAACTAACATGTGCCACCATTGAAAAGACTTACTGTTAATTAATGTATTCTTTTTCTACTAATATCGCGCCCCTTTTTTTCAACCATGATTCATCCGAGGGTGCTTAACACGACCCTAGTGATAGGTACAAGAAAACAATTGGGTGAATAGTCTTGCTGCCCAAATATCACCATATAGGAACCAGACACGATGACAGACATTAGTTGCTAAACCCAATTCGTTACAGGAGACAATATACACTAATTTGATACCCATATCGTGATGATGACAGATGGGTAATTGAGGTGAACATGACTCTCCAAAGGAAGAGACAGTATCGGGCAGAATATGTCCCGTTGACCTTGACAGAGGGAGCAGGTTCGTGTATCTTCATAATCCAACCAAAGAACATGATGGGTAATTGCTTCTAGCTGGTCCGGTTCAATAATACTTCTATATATCCCGTACAGGTCAGTAGTAAGTCTTATCCACCTGCAACCCCATCTTGGGAACATCGCCATGGATAGATTGTTATCAAAATAGAATACCTTCATATTCTGCTAAGATCTTCATGGGTATTGATGATGACTTGCAGGTGGAAATATTATTTTATAGGAACTGATCTGTCACCTACGGTCAGGCCATGTCTAATCAACCTGTGACCCTCCCAGGGACAGGTTTACACTTATTACTGGAAGAATTGTTATAAATAGAATATCTTCATCTTCTAGCTGAAGTGCATGATGGGTATTGGAATGATAACTTTGTGAAGGTGGGCATAATACTTTATGGGAATCGCTCCCCATACAGTTCGTAGTAATTTTCTTATTTTTTTTTTTTTTGTCTGGTGTGATTGCCTAGCCGGTGTTTCAAACTTATTCCGGATTCAGACCTTGCTACTGCACCTATTGTCAGCTGCGAATCCTCACCCCGTTACACTGAATAAGGCATTGCCTCTTTGGCGGTACCTTAATGTATTACTGGATAGATTTTCTATGAAATAGAATATCTCCATATACTAGCTGAAGAGCTGATGGTTATTGATAATCATGGTGACATAATTTTCATAGGACCGATCCATCACATACAGATCACTAGTAGTAATGTCTATTAACCTGTGACACACCCAAGACCGCATAATATAACATCTGTATGATAACATGGACAACATCTCAGTAGGGCAGAGTATCCGCACCAAGCGATGTAAAAGTCTCCCTATAAACTGTACGCATTATGGATTGAAGCACAAATGTCATACAGAGTTTACGTGTCCACTGAATGTCAGTCGAAACAAGTTGTAAATCAGGCCGATCTGCGATCGATCTCCTCCTTTGACATCATGGGGAACCCAGAAGCTCTGTAAGACAAAGTTATTGTAAAGCAAGTAATTTTGTCTCGCCTGAATGAAATTCAGGAGGAACTAGTGGTCAGCTATGGCTGGTGTGTGTGTGTATGTTGGGTGCGTGTGTGTTTTGTGTGGCGTTGCGTGTGTGGTGTGTGTGTCCCACTTCCTCGTGAGCAGGATATTCTCGAACTGCAGGTGCAATTGCCGACGAAATTTTTCATGTAGCATCGGGGTTGTGTGCACATCTGATTAATTTTAGGGGCAAGAGTCACTGATTAAGTATTGGTAATTAGCCTATTTTTGTAATTTTAATTGTTCAGGCTCGTGAGCAAGAATAGGGATGAACCGTAGGTGCTATGATTATTTGGTTTGGCACATAGATGCGGATATAGGTAAATGGACTGATTAGATTGTTCAGCGTAAAAAAGGCCATCAAAGGTCAATTCGGGGTCCAAAACTGGATTTTTGGGCCATAACTTGGAACCAAATGTCTGCCGAGGTTGTATGTGCACTATTGTGATTCACTCGTTGACCTCCATCTGTGTGACCATTGAACTCAATTTGACGCTTGCCATGTTTTTGGCAAATCAAATTT